>CM062604.1:14787451-15333565 GCA_031470985.1 Agastache rugosa
TATATTATTTAACACATTCCCTTAATATAGATTATATATACTCAAGATTATGTGAGTAAAAACCAACTTCGTCCCTGTTGTATTAAAGTTCATGCATTAGTTGTAACTGCATATGGATATTCTCGTCTACATCTTTGTTCACATTTTAAGGACTTATTTCTTGCTCATATGTATGAGGTCATGCTTTTATGTAATCATAAGTTATACTTTATTTTCTAGGTTGAATTTAATGCAAGTATATTTATAATGAATTTATGCGGTAACTCATATGCAGATCTCCGTGTGTATATAGAAAGTTTGCGTTTGTTGCTAGCTGTCTACTGCAGTGCTGCTTATAATATGTTTTGGGTAATTATTCATCTTCTTTTTTCCTTTCATTCTATTTAAGCTTTGGATAGATTGACATCTTTTTTATCTGAACTTGATGCAGTATTCTGAATTTAACTTATATATATCTTTTTTGCTTCTTGTACTTGATTATGGTTGAGTAGAAGCCACTAAACTGGTTCTTCAATTGATGGATGTGAGAGAGCTTACTATATCTCATGTCAGAAGCCATATGTAGGTAATACCTTCTTCATCTCATGCATATATACATATACATATATATATGTATATAATTATATCTATGAAATTCATAGTTGCATTCAAGTTTATTTTCTCAATAATAATTTTGTTCCGACAAACTTGTCATTCCTAATATATATTTGTCTCTCTCTTGTCTCGTCTCTTGTCATTCCTAATATGTTTTGGAATAACCCTTTTCTCCAGTCATGAGGTGCATTTCACAGCAATGTTTTAATAAATACTAAATCGGGAATCGAGGCTTTTTCCTATAGCACGAGGAGTAGGAATCAATTCGCACCGAGGCGTAAGAACCGAGGCGTAAACCTCAAAAAACAAAAAATATGGTTCATAACCCACAAATTCATAACCAAATCAAAATATTCATCCAAAAACAAACAGAAAAGTCTTAAAAATTCAAACCAAGCTAATTAACGTTCAAATATAATTAGGTTCAAAACATCTCCATCCAACTTAATTATCATCATCACCCCCACTTTCTCCACTTTCTTCCTCATATTCATCATCAAAATCCTCATCCACAAGTCCTTGGACGACCACCTTTTCTCCACTGACCTATTGCCTCCTTTGCTGCCGTCCAATCTTCTGCCCGTAGCCTCGCCGGAATCGCGCTGTGAACGCGACGGAACCGGAACGCCTCCCTTGCTGCCGTCCAACCTTCTGCTCGGAGCCTTGCCGGAAACGCGCTGTTAAGGCAATGAAAATGCGCCAGAAACGAGACGGAGAAACTAGGGCTGGAAACGAGACAGAAACGCGCCGTCCAACCTCCTGCCCGTCCAAATTGATGTTTGTTTCAGCAGTTTGCGGTTTTCTTTTGTTAAATTAGGGCTTAGCATCTAAAATTGACCTTAAATTTGTAAAGCCCATATAAAATTGGACTTTAATTTGAAAAGCCCAATTCAAATTGGGCTAAGAAACACAAAAAATCATAGGTCAATCGAGGCTTACGCATATGACAGCCTCAGTTCGATTATCGCCTCAGACCGCCTCGGTCGATCGAGGCGCACACCTCGCTCAGATGGCCTGAGGCTTACGCCTCTGAGGCGTTTTTCCGCCGTTCCGAACCGAGGCGCGCCTCGATTCGTACGCCTTGACCGTTTTTTGAACATTGTTTCACAGCAAAGAAAGCAATTTGGAAAGCTTCCATGCATACTCTATGTTGCATATAATATTTCTTTACCATGTACAGACTTGAAGTCCCTAATTTGATTTTAGTGGCAGGCTGCTTGTTTTGCTTCATTTTTTTTGTCATTAGTTCTTAATTAGTGATAATTGTGAAATGGTTGGCTATGATTTTTAGGTGTTAATGTTATAAGTATTTCAGAATTCTTGTAGAATATTGTAATTATATCATCATTATAATAAATTTGAGTTTAGCCTGATTTATGTAAAGGAGGCTAATATTTTTTTTTAATTTTTACAATCCATATAGACAACGGGGATTCAGTGTTCTATTACATAATTCTGCGCTGTCTATTGCAAGATAGACAACGGAGATTCCGCATTGTCTATTGCAAGATAGACAACGGGGATTCCGCGTTGTCTATTTTGAAATAGACAACGGGAAATCCCCGTTGTCTATAACCGCACCGTAATAGACTACAGAGATGTAGACGACGTGCTTATTTGTTAAAGACAACACAGAAAACGCGTTGTCTATTAACGAAATTCTTGTGTTTAGGGCTAAGTGTTTACACTCGTGACACCCTTGGTATGGTCATTCCATAAACTTGCTTGTCCTCTAACGCCTACACTCTATTTGAATAAGTTAGTCTTTGATTTGGTTGAAACGTAGGCTTAAGGCAAAGGGTAGGAAATATTTGGGAACGAGGCTAAGGTCTTATGAACTCAGTTTCTGGGCACAATGGGTGCTCAATCTTCTTCTTCTTCTTAGCCTTACCTTCGGGCCTTAGCACACTCAACTTTTGGACTTCTTATTTTTTAAGTTTTCCATTTCTTTTCTAAGTCCATTTCTTTATCAACACTTTTATATTTTGGGCATGTTTTACATCCCTCCATCATATAGTGTTTTGCCCTAACAAACATCTACTATCACCCTTCTTTTCTTCTCTTCTAAGATTGCCTACTGAGTTCGTATGTCCGGATTGGCTCTGAATTTCATGGCAATATTTTAAGTGATTGAAAAAATTTAAATCAAGCTCAAAGGGAAGCAGGATAGGAAATTTTCAGGTCATCTGGGCTAAGCGAAAGAAATCTGCCCAAATCATCTAAGCACAAAAAACTAGTCAACTGAGTCTTAGCAAGAGTGCAAGCAAGTTCTAGTACGAATCCAAGTCAAGATGTCAAATACTCACAAGAAAGAAAAACTGTTATGGGCATATTACAGCATTATAGGCTCAAATCCTCACCAGGTTTGCTCATAGTCCTATTCCATCATACTCAATTACATACGACATGCTTGGTACTCAAATGTAAACTACTTGCGCAATGAAAACATAGAGAATTTATCATGCTCAATCTGATCATTCACTTAACATGTTTGACCAAAACAACAAAGCAGAGCCCCCACTCACACTTTGCCTTGGACAAAGGGTGTTAATAGGAGGTCTCAACCGACTCACTAAATTAAAACAAAGTAGCCTCTCCACCCAAACACACTTTGCTTTAGGCAAAGTGGTTGTGTGAAGAAGGGCTACGGGCAAATAAAAAAAATGAAAATAATAAAATATAAAAAAAAAACTTAATCATAAAATAAACTAACCCCCCACCCACACACACACTTTGCTTTAGGCAAAATGGGTGAATAAGGGGTTACACTTTAACAGACTTAGTCAGGGCGTACGGAGTACACTCTCTGACCAACAGACTGCACACAATAAAAACAGACTAAAAAAAAACATAAAACAAAATCTAAATTACTAACATGGGAGGAACAATTTTGGAAGAAAGTTCAGGTGGGCACCTGAATTCAGTTTGGGCAATACAAGCATAGATGGTGGCTTGTGTTTCGGTGGCTATCTGGGTCAGTTGGGCAACCTCTTTCCTTGTTTTCTTAATTGCAGATGCTCAGCCTCTGCTTTCTCTTTGCCTTTAGTCGGAGCTCATCTGACATGGAAAATGGTCGTTGGCATGTCCCTCTCTTTGGGCAAAGTAAAGTATGGATTGCCCTTAGCATTGAGACGAACGTCATTCATTCTGACCAGAGCATTGCTCTCTTTGACTACTGCAGCCACTCATTTACCTTGTATATCTGCAATCTCATAGCCACCATCTAATTCTTCTCTTGTTCAACCACTTGTTTGACCAACTGTTTGGGCACATCATGAATCGAACTAACCCATCTACTATCGGAAGTTGGGTATATTATGCCCAAATCCAATAGCTTTAGGATCTCCTTCTTAACAATCTCTTTCATGGCTGAATTGAGCTTTAGTTGAGGGTCTCTGACCGGAACGACATCTTATTCGAGCAACATGTGATGCATGGAAACAGTTGGACTTATGCTCTTCTCCTCCTTGTCGATGGTCAGATAAATACTGTCTTCTGGGCTGAGAGTGGGAATATCGTATGGTTCAATATTCTGATGCCTTATGCCATCTTGGATCACCACATTGAAAGGGTCTCCGATTCCGAGCTCTAGCCAGACCGTCTCCACAGCTTGCTCAATATGGTCAATGCTTTTCACCATCTCTATGTTGCTAGAATGCTTCTTCGTTTGATATCAAAAGTCACCTTCCCCCCATCGAATTCGCATGTTAGTTTGCCCGTATCGCAATTAATACGGGTCTGAGCGGTCTTCAAGAATGGTCTACCCAAAAGCATGATTGGTGCTTTGCCACTTGATTTGCCCATATCCAATACATAAAAGTCAGCTGGAAAGATTAGGTCATCCACTTTGACCAAAACATCTTCCAATACGCCCTCAGGGAACACCTCTGACCTGTCCGCCAATTGGATCACAACTCTTGTAGGTTTCAGCGGTCCAATCTGAAGATCTTGGTACATCGTCAAGGGCATACCATTTATCGATGCGCCCAAATCAAGCATCGCTTTCTCAACCTTCATTATGCCTATAACACAAGGGATATAGAACTTGCTCGGATCACCACATTTTGCGGGCATATCAGGTTGCAAAATGGCCGAAACATTCGTGCTAACTTGGAACTTGGCATCATCCGTGTATTTGACCTTTTTGGTGCATAGCTCCTTTAAAATTTTGGCGCATCTGGGCATAGAGCGGAGCGCTGTGAGCAAAGGCAAGTTGATTTCCACCTTTTGAAACACATTGAACATGTCGTTCATCTCTTGCTTTTCTTTGTCCTTGGTCAACCTCCCGGGAAATGGAGGTTTCATGATATAAGTTGGACCTTCCTTCGCTTTGGGGTTAGCTTCTTTCTTTCGGACTAGCTTCTCTGCATTTGCTGGGCCCATACTATTTTCTTCTACTAACAGAGGCCTCCTCTCTGGCTGCTTGATTGCTTCGGGCAATGCCCTTCTACTTCTCAAAGTCAATGCATTGACTTGAGCCTTATTTACTTCCACTTGGGCAGGTTGTGTCCCTTGATTCTTCTCTAATCTTGCGACAGCTTGGGCAAGGTGGGATAATTGGGCATTGACATTATTAAATCCACCTCTCGTTTCCATCTTGAATTTATCATTCTCCTGCCGTGCCTTAAGATTTTCAGTAGCCATCTTTTCCACTATATCTTTCAATGAGTCACCTCTGCCCTGATCACGGGGCTGAGCATGGAGTTGCTGTTGGGGCGCATTCTGATAATGATTATTCCAATATCTCAGATTCTCATGTTGCCTCCAACCTGCGTTGTAGGTTTGAGAGTTTGGGTCAAACTTCTTCTGCCCAAATCCATTGTTCGACTGCCCAACAACATTCACATCCTCTTCTTCGAACCAAGTGGGGCATTGATCAGTCGCGTGTATCGAGGCTGAGCACACTTCGCACCTCTTTACTGCTTTCTTTTGCGCTGTGCCCCTAGCAGGATTAATGTTGCTCAATAGCTTTTCTATGGTGCTGCAAAGCTTCTCCACCTTATCATCCGTCTGTGAGGGCATAGCAGCAGATCTAGTCATTTCTCCTTCAACTCTTGCCTCTTCGGCCATCTCCTCAAAGAGCTTGAAGGCTTCACTGGGCATCTTGTTGAGCACAGAGCCTCCACACGCGGCGTTCACCCAATACCTTTCTTGAGGTCTCATTCCGGCAACAAAGTATTGGATGAGGTCTTGATCCGAAATTCTGTGCTGCGGGCATTTGGCCAGAAGCAGCTTGAATCTTGCCCAATAGTCATGGAGCGATTCTCCTACGCCCATCTTGATGGTACTGATCCTTGATCTCATGACTTGTATCCGGGCAGCAGAGAAGTACCTTTCAAGGAACTTCTTTTGCAGAAGTTACCACGAAGTAACACTTCCTTCGGGCAAAACATATAACCAAGTTCGTGCTCCATCTTAAAGGGAGAATGGAAACGTGAGTAGCCTAATGTACTCGCCAAGGTTGGGGTTTGCAGCAGTTCGTATGGTCTCACAAGCCATCTCAAAGTCTTGGAGATGACGCTGATGGTCTTCTCCGGGCATATCACTAAATTTGGGCAGAATCTGAATGAGAGAGTGCTTTAATTCCCAATTTCCAGTGATTGCGGGCAAAGTGATGACCATAGGTCGCAAACTCATATCCTCCGGGAACATCATTGCCCAGAGGGTACGCTTCTGTGGTTGTTGTTTGCCCATTGCATTCTCTTCGTATTGATCGTCGGGATCAATATAGTTGTCCTCGTGATTCTCCTCCTGGTCTGAGGTATATTCTGTCTGGTCAGAGGATCTGTCCTCTGAAGACAGATTCTTCTCTTTTTTTTTTAATATCATTATAAATATTAATACTCACACACCCCACCTAGGGTTTTTATGTGGCCGAGAGTACTCGAACCTCTGACCTATTGGTCAACAGGCAACCACTCCACCACTAGGCCATCCCCACTTGTGCTCTTCTTATTGTCCTCATAGTTCCTTCAAGATCCGGATCGTATAACAACGGACCAAGCTCTCATGTAGGGTTAGGCACAAGCATACACAAGAAAAACACAACTCACAATTAAGAGAAAGTTACTAGAATTACCAACTTCCCGGCAACGGTGCTAATTTTGATGTGGCCATCGTTTAGCTCACACAAAATGAATTTATAATTTCCTATGCCCACAGTAGGCTTAGACAACGGCAAGTATAGGGTCGAACCAAAGGGAGTTGATCGTAGTCTTCTCTTCGTAACCGGTGTCACTAAAAAGGATTTGATTCAGCTCAGCTGGAGTCTTCATATCTCGACCCTTTCTCTGCCCCTTAGCTAGTTTCCTGCTACTCATAGCTTGCACATTCTGTCTTGCACTTGCTTTGCCCAGATCAATCTTCAAAGGTCCGGATTCCGCACGGTACTTGGATTGACTCTTCCACTTTCGCTTTAGGCTCAAATGGTTGGCCATTTGCCTCGTATCGATGACCTTGCCTTTCTTACAGAATGCGGCCTTTCTTTGTTCGAATTTGTACCTGATTTGCCCTGAGAACCTTACCTCGCAAAAGTGTCCTCCCAAACACAACTAAGGCACAAAAAGACTCAAAAGACTCGATCTAGACCTAAGAATAAGAAATAAAATGAGCACGGGCTCATCAAAAATCCTTATTCAATTTGTTAAACTTAATAATCAGGGGACTTTATGAATCACACTAGTATTTAATTGACTAAGAGAGAGATATTAAATGATGGTCAATCGAAATAGTTACATTGATGATGGCAGTGAAGGAATAATGTATAGGAATGTCATGGTGATGAATGAGATGGTTGTAGCTGGAATTTTGGTAAATTTATGATTTATAAATATGATTTTGTTTTTGAGCTATTTACTATGAAGACTATGTCCTTTGCAACAATTTTGCATTTATAGATAGTGATCTCATACTTCAAATGCTCCAGGTAGTCATTGAATATATCATTGCTTAAGTAAATATAAACAAAATATGTGAGCTTGATTGTAGTGGTGTTTCATTGGTAATTAATAGAATTTATGACATATATAGTTCTAGTTATGTGATTTGAGACTTAGTGCAATTTATGAAACTGATTTTGTAGGTCCCAAGACGGATACATTGGTGTAGGGGGGGAATACACCAAAGTTTAAAAACTTTTCCAATTAAAAACTCTTTTGAGAGAGCCTGCTGTGTTCGATCCAGCTGGATGACAGCTTGATTGACACAACTGGCTGTGTGAGTGTGTGCGGAAGTTGGTGGGTTTGTAAAGTCCGTCTGTTGCTTCAAATTATATTGCAATGCTCTGTTTCACTTTTCAGTTAGTCAGTTTATGCAGCTTGAAATGTATGAGTGAGAGGTTAGCAGAATGCATAAAACAAAGCAGTAAAGAACAAAGCAATTTTAACGTGGTTCGGAGTAACACCTCCTACGTCCACGACCAGATTCACTGGTAATTCACTACCACTTGGTTTCCAAGTACCAAGCAACTTCAAAACTCGAACTTGAGTTATGTTTCAACAGTTTACGGGCATCGTCAAGCCTACATTTTTCAACATGGTACCGAAAAACCTCGACTTACGCTTTCCGGCATCGTAACACCTGACCACTCGAATTACACGCTTCGAGCAGGCGTACCTTGACCTAACCTTTCTGGGTTTGGGTTTGGGTATGAGTTTTCCAACTATGAACGAGTTCTTACAATGAAGAACAAGGAGTATGATGAACTCGTTCAAACTAGGCTTAAGATATTTCTATTCTAATCTATTCTGCCTATGACTGAACATATGAACAACTAAGAACACAGCTGACTGGCTGGGTGTTCTTGAAAGATTTGGCTTTGAAGATTGTTGTTCATTTTTCTGTTTGCTCTTTTATTTCTTCAGTCGTCTCGTCAGCCTCACCAGTCTCTTTTCTTCAATGGTGAGGAGATATATATAGGTGGAGATTCAAACTAGCCGTTGGAAGAAAGCCGTTTGAATCTTACCTAAGCTCATTGACTTCTGGCCTTTAACCTATGAAGTAGGTCTACATCTGCATAAGCTATTTCTTCTCTGATTTGACCGTATCAGATAAGATCTTCTGACATTGGGATATTGTCTTGGAGAAGGTCTTCATCTTCGAGCTGCTAAGCGTCTCTGCTGTGTCTTCAGCGTCTTGGACTCTGCTGCGTCTCGACTCTGAGCTGAATCATTAACATGAGTTGTGTCTTCAACCTGAGCTGTGTCTTCAACCTGAGCTGTGTTATTAACCTGAGCTGTCTTAGACCTGAGCTATGTCATTGACACTAAGCTGGGTCCTTTACACTGAGCTGGGTTTTTGACACTGAGCTGGGTTTCCGTCATTGAGCTGGGTCTTGATACTACTGCTGGGTCTTTGACTCTGCTTGGTCTGCTCTGCTGACTTCCTTAGCTGTGTCCACTTAGCTGTGTCCACTTAGCTGTGTCTTCTGCTGTCTTCAGCAACTCTACCTGTAAACTTAGAAACTCTATAAGCTCAAATAGGTGAGCTGAAAAACTTTTAGGCTTGTGCAATCATCTACTCGGTTGGGGTCAGCTGGGTTTTGGAATCAAATCAAAACTCTATTAATTTTTCCAACAATTTCCCCATTTTTGATGATGCCAAAACCTAACTGAGAAAAACAATTTACTTTCCCTTAACAGAAAACGGGGTTTCAAAAAGAAATAAACATTCATAGCGGATAATCAAATTCAGAGCCTGGACAAAGAGTTATTGTCATCAGGGTGAGCTTGAGAGCAAAAATATTTCAGTTTTATTAATGCTCAAAGATGATTACAAGAATTACAAGATTAACAAACTGAATTTAGACAAAAACTATTTAAACCCAGTTGGCTGGGTCTTCATTTCTGTTGCTGCTGCGGATTCTTCTGTCTATCCTCTTCCAGCTGCTCATATGTTCTTAACCTGTACCGGTTGAAGATCATCCGTTCCAGCTTCCTATGTTCTTCTTCATTGTTTACCTTGGAAATTTTTCTCCTGATCGCCCATCTATTTACTTCTGCGATAATTTGCGATTTGTCAGGAAGATGAGTTCCAGGTATCAGCGGAGGCTAGAGATGATACAGCTGGGGAGCAGAGAACTGGATCTTCGCGGTCTTTGCAACATTGAAGAATGCTTTCGCAGTCATCCTATTTTGATGAAAAAGCTCATTTAGATGCATCTTGAAAGCAACATCTGGTGGCGTATTTGGGTAAGCTCCCAGATAGTAGTAATCTTCAATGAACTCAAATTTTGTATGTTCTCAGTCGTCGTTTAACTCTTCTGGGATCCATTCATCTATTCTTCTCCAGTTCATTGGCATCTGAGACTTTTTCTTCGATGCTCTGATGTTTGCTCTTTTCTTCTTCTGCTTCTTTTCTTCAGCATTGAGCAAGCTTTCATTCTTCTTCTGCTGCTCTTGAAAGCTTTTCATCTCTTACTTTTGTTGATTTACAAAGTTGCAGAGCCATTGAGTATCATTGATTTGTTTTGGCGTGGCTCCGCTTGCTTTGGCAAGAGGAATGATCATTTTGCTCCATTTTCCTCTCCGTTCAGCTGGTTCTTCTGCTTCCAGCTCAGCAACAACTTCATCAATTTCAGACTGCAGCACTTGGATTTCATTTTTAGCTACAGCTTTCCCTTTGCCTGCCCTTGATGTTTTTCTCTTGTCATTACCTTCCCTCTTTTTGGCATTATCAACAAGGGTGGAGGATAGGTTGACGACTGTTTCATTCAGCTGGGCCAGGGCTTTGTCAACATCAGCAATCTTGGCTGTGTTGTCTGCTGTGACGAGGTTGAGCTGTGTTGTCTTTATTCTTGAACTTTGAACTGAGTGTCCAGCTCTTTGTAGAGGTTGAACAACGTTTGAATGTCAGTTCTGTTGGAGAGCGCTTGCTTTTGGAGAGCTGCCATCTGGTTGGATAAATCAGTGACGCTCTTTTCCAGTGGAGCTTGGAGTGTTGAAATGATCTCAGAGACTCTCTTCTCTAGATGATGTGACTGATCAATGCGTTGAGAGACGAGAGATTGTTTGAGATCTCGACTGGGTGCTTTCCTGTATGTTCTGGGCAAAAGTGTGAACTTCATCAATGGACTGTCCATAACAATGGACTTGCCATTCTACATCTGTGATACGCAGTAGGATGTCAGCCAATGATTTGAACCTATCCTACAATAGGATTTTCTCAACTTGTTTCGCGATTTCGTCCTTCATTGCATCAGAAAGCACGGTATCGGGATCCGTCTGGAGCCCGGATTCGACTTGGCTGGGTTTGTCTGCTTCGATCTCGATGAGTGAGCGAGTGTCATCGGCAATTGGACTTGGTGGGGCAGTTTCTGCAGGCTCAACTATTGCAGTAGTTGGCTCGTCTTCAATCAACATTGCCTCAGCTGTGTCGGCAGGTGCAGCTTCCTTGGCCGTCTCAACTGGAACAATCCAGCTGAGAGTGTGGAGGTAGGAGTTGGCTCTTGCGATTACCTCCTCAGACGGCGGTACTTCATCTTGCTTAGCCTTCTGGATGAGAGTTTGGATTAGCTCGTCTTGATGTATGAAGGCATCCTGAAGACTTCCAAATCCAAAGATCTCCTGCAGAACAACTTCTTCGGCTTTGAGCTTATTGAAGGAGTAGAACTCCACAAGTTCCTCATTTGCATACCAAGTAGTCATCTTGGTAGCAAGGTAAAATTTGAAGTCGCTGACGGCGACTAGTGCAGCGGGGAGTGAAGTAAGAGAAGGGTACTGTTGCAGTGCGCTCTTTACCCATTGAAGCCTGAGGTCATTGAATCTCATGATAGTGGCAGCACGTGCAACGGCTCTGGTACTGAGGATTTCAAATTCCTCAGAAGGGCTTGTAGGTTCAGCTTGGTTTTCATCATCCAGCTGCAAAGGAGCGTCAGCTGGATGGGGTTCTTTGGGTGAGCTGGGATTAGAAGAGAGTTCAGCTTGGGTGTCAGCTGGCTGTGAAGGAGCTTCAGTCAGTTGAATATCTACCTGCTCTCTTTCAGGAGATGGTTCTTTGGTTGGAGAGCAGGGTGCTGAACTTTGGAGTTGAGCGGTTTCAGGTACTGAGCAAGTGGGTGGGGAATCTGAGAGAGGTACCTGAGGATGAAGAGGAATGAGAGGATAGTCTTGTTGAGTGGTTCCAGCTGATGTGGGATCAGCTGGATCGGGTTGTGAAGATGCTTGAAGAAATTGACGAAGGGGAATAACATCCTCTGGGTCAGAGTGGGAGACCACTATTTGTGGTTCTTCAGTTTCTCGTGATGTAATCACGAACTCCCTTCCATTGTCTGAGCTGGAGGAGGATCCCTGAGCTGTCTCCTCAGTGACTGGTCTCCACTCAGTTTTCTTCTTTTGGATTGGGGATGCTGTGGGAGTGGACTCAGATTCAGCTGGCTCATCAGCTGGTTTCTCTGCTGCCTCCTCAGCTGGCTTGCTGGCTGCCTTAAATTTCAGCTTCTTTTTGGCAGGTGGAGATCCAGCTGGCTGTGTCTCCTCCGGTTGCTTCCTTTTTCCCGCTTGAGAGGGAAAGACAGTCTGCTGCTTTGCCTCTTGCACCTTCTTCTTTCCTTTAGGGGCTGCTTTCTTCAACAAGTCAGTGAGCTGACTTGGCTTCTCAAAAAGTATTCTGGACACAGAAAACTCTTCTGTGTCGTGCCACTTGATTTGCCTTCCGGTAGTGTAGTTTTCTATTATGCACGCCACTTTGGTGCATAGATAGATTGTCTCCCTACAGCTGTACCGGGTAAAGCTGTCATCTTCAAAATGAATCTTTTTAGATTATTTCTCCAACTTTCCCATGAAGTAGGAGAACTAATCCACATGGTCATTCCTGTGGATGGCTATCATCCATTTCAGCATGGGTATGCTGATCTCTCCTTGAGATCCAGCGATACCGAGGATGCACTTCTGGGTGACATCCAGAAGTAGTCTGTACTTCGGCTTGAGCAGGAGCTTGGACATGCTCGTCCTGTACGGTTCCGATTTGAACAACATCTTATCCAGTTCGGTCTGGATTTCTTCTCTGGTGTAGTATTCTGGAGAGCGGTCCCCAAGAATCTTGAGGCCGAACAGCTTGTTCAACATCCGGTTGATGTTGATGTCGACATCCCACGGAGTTGTATGTCCAGTCTTCTCCTTGAGTTACAGAGTGATGTGGGATCGGAGACGTTCATCTCAGATTGTCATCTCCAGGAAGAATTCTACCACTTCCCGGCGAAAGATGTTCTTCGGTCTTGCAGTTGCCCATTGCAGCAACCGGCATTCTCGATGAGATCCAGCACCTCCTGGAACTCTGAGTTCTGGTAGTTCTTGAGAGTTAAACAACTCTCGAAATGAAGCTTTGACATCAAATTCTCAGTCTGGCTTGCTCCTGGTGTCTTCTTCTTTGGGGCCATAATCTTCTTCTGTAGCAAGTGGTTAGAAAGATGAAGATACTAGGAGATCGTGTTTGCAAAGAGATAATCAAGAATCTGAGATATAAATTTCAGAGATAAGTAGGAGCGATAGAAAATATGACGAAGATTTGCATATTTTAGATGTATATATCAACTGTCCATTTTGATGGAAGGTTGAGATCTTGGCAAAAGAATTGAAGATCTGCGGCTGAGAGAGATTTGCGCAACACGTCACATGACGTGTGTATATAGAGTGTAGGTCACGCGCGCATGAGGTAGTCGAACCGTTCTAACTTCTGCATCAGTTCTCCCGAGCTACAGTATTCTGCATGCTTTTCATTATATGCGATGGGATTCGATGGGATGGATGGCTTACTGACTAATCCATTTAAGGAATGTCTGGGTATTTGAGTTAGATTCAAATATTTTTATCTTTAAATAGCATATTCTTCAGGAAAATAGATAAAACAGTCTGCAAACCTGTCAGCTGATCATTGTAGTCAGCTGATACCACGGTTGTATTTTCTTTATGTTGAATGAGTTTTTCTTCAGTTTTATTATCCAGCTGAGCTTGATTCCTCCTCAGCTGGTTTCCCTTGTTAAACTGAGTTGAAAGATCCAGCTGGGTTTGAATTCTTCTTGATTTTGCTGACTTTTTCCAGCTATGTAGAGTTCCCCCTTGAATTGATAAATTCATTTTGAAATCCTTGGGGTTTCTGCTGAGTTAGTCCAGCCGTGTCTGATTCCTTCTTGATGAAACACGGTGATCCAGCTGAGTATTTCCTGCTGGATGCTCTTCTTGATAATTCTGCTGGACTGAGATGAGATCAATTATTGATACCAATTGTTGGTGAAACTGCTGAACTGAGTTTCCCCTCAGCTAGATTCATCTTCTTGATTTGATAGCATGTGGCTCATTCCTACTTCCTTTGAGCGGTTTTTCTCATCATTAGCTCATTCCTTTTATAAGGTCAACTGTTCCCCAATCCAGCTGATTCATTTGCTGCTTCTCAATTCTTTTCTTGAGTTCAATGTACTCAGCAGTGAGACTGGCTGAGTTTTTAGTTTTGTATCCAGCTGTCTTTATTTCACAGTTGGTCCCAGTCAGCTAGCTGGGTTTCTTCATTTTCTTCATTGGTTGATTCAATAAGATGTTTCAGACATCTTAATCAGAGCAGTCATCCTCATCTGAGTCGGAGAAGGAGATTTGATCATCATTCATTGTGCTCGATTAGAACCTTTTATCCTCTCTCTGGGAGGATGACTCAGTTGGGTTTCTCTTTGGGTAGAGTTGCTTATCGTGATGAACCTTCACGATATTCTTGTACCTTTCCTTGCTGTGTTCCAGCCTATTGATGTTCCGTACAAGCATAGCAACTTCTTCGTGCAATTCTCCTTTGCTCATATTTCAGTGCTCCTTGTTGGTCCTTCCAAGCTGAGCTGATTGAGCTGATCTTCTTGATTGAGCTCTGAAGGCTGTCTCTATTGCCTTGGGAGTCAGTTTTGTTTCATTCATCTGGCTAGAAGATTCTTCTTCTTGTGACCCCCAGATCAATTTTGTTGGTTGCATCTCTTGGACATTCTTCAGAAAATCCATCAGATATTGTGATGACTCTGATGGTTGTCTCTCATGGTGTCATATACTCTGAGTATGAGACGTTCCAAGTCGTCAATCAGCCTTTCTGTTCTTCTTATCTCCTGGTGGCTTGAGACGATTGCATCACAGTCCATCCGGTTTGCTGCTGAGTGAAATTCCTCTCTCCAGTGCTCCATAATACTTTGGTATCTTGTTCTTCGTACCCCCAAGTCATGGAGATAGTTCATGTAACATTCGCATCTCGGACACATGCCCGGATTCATGATTTCTCAAGACAGTATGCAATACAATGATTTTAAAAAGATTTTGAAAAATTAAAGATCTGTTCAGGTGACCACTATCAGTAAAGAAGCTGACTTAACACAGATACAGTGATCTTTTGAACCACTGCTCTGATACCAATTGTTGGTCCCAAGACGGATACCTTGGTGTAGAGAGGGGGGGAATACACCAAGGTTTAAAAACTTTTCCAATTAAAAACTCTTTTGAGAGAGCCTGCTGTGTTCGATCCCTGGATGACAACTTGATTGACACAGCTGGCTGTGTGAGTGTGTGCGGAAGTTGGTGGGTTTGGAAAGTCCGTCTGTTGCTTCAAATTATATTGCATGCTCTGTTTCACTTTTCAGTTAGTCAGTTTATACAGCTTGAAATGTATGCGTGAGAGGTTAGTAGAATGCATAAAACAAAGCAGTAAAGAACAAAGCAATTTTAATGTGGTTCGGAGTAACACCTCCTACGTCCACGACCAGATTCACTGGTAATTCACTACCACTTGGTTTCCAAGTACCAAGCAACTTCACAACTCGAACCTGAGTTGTGTTCCAACAGTTTACGGGCACTGTCAAGCCTACATCTTTCAGTTTGCGGGTACTGAAAAAACCTGACTTTTAGTTTCCGGGTACTGTAACACCTGACCACTCGAATTACACGCTTAGAGCAGGCGTACCTTGACCTAACCTTTCTGGATTTGGGTTTGGGTATGGGTTTTCCAACTATGAACGAGTTCTTACAATGAAGAACAAGGAGTATGATGAACTCATTCAAACTAGGCTTAAGATATTTCTATTCTAATCTATTCTGCTTATGACTGAACATGTGAACAACTAAGAACACAGCTGACTGGCTGGGTGTTCTTGAAAGATTTGGCTTTGAAGATCGTTGTTCATTTTTCTGTTTGCTCTTTTATTTCTTCAGTCGTCTCGTCAGCCTCACCAGTCTCTTTTCTTTCAATGGTGAGGAGATATATATATGTGGAGATTCAAACTAGCCGTTGGAAGAAAGCCGTTTGAATCTTACCTAATCTCATTGACTTCTGGCCTTTAACCTACAAAGTAGGTCTGCATTTGCAGAAGCTATTTCTTCTCTGATTTGACTGCATCAGATAAGATCTTCTGACATCGGGATCTTGTCTTGGAGAAGGTCTTTGTCTTCGAGCTGCTAAGCGTCTCTGCTGTGTCTTCAGCGTCTCGACTCTGAGCTGTGTCTTAGTGTGTTGTATCATTAACTGAGCTGTCTTCAACCTGAGCTGTGTCATTGGCCTGAGTTGTGTCTTAGACCTGAGCTGTGTCATCGACACTAAGCTGGGTCTTTTACACTGAGCTGGGTCTTCGATACTGAGCTGGGTTTCCGTCACTGAGCCGGGTCTTGATACTGCTGGGCCTTTGACTCTGCTTGGTCTGCTCTGCTGAGTCTGCTTTGCTGACTTCCTCAGCTGTGTCCGCTTAGCTGTGTCTTATGATGTCTTCAGCGACTCTACCTGTAAACTTAGAAACTCTATAAGCTCAAACAGGTGAGCTGAAAAATGCTTAGGCTTGTGCAATCATCTAGTCGGTTGGGGTCAGCTGGGTTTTGGAATCAAATCAAAACTCTATTAATTTTCCCAACAGATTTCTAAATTAGCGTGATCATGCTACTTCGTGAATTATCTTCTTTAGCTTTTGTTAAAATGAGTTATAGAGTTGATTTCTAAATTAGTGTGATCACTCTACTTCATGAATTATCTTCTTTAGCCTCAATAACATGTGATATGGAGTTAATTTTTAACTTAGCCGTGATCACGTTACTTCATGAATTATCTTCTTTAGCCTTATGAACATGAGTTGTGGAGTTGAGTTTTGCATTAAATTAGTACATTGAATTTAGGGAATATGTCATTTTCAATCAGTAAAACGCCTATAACATATGACCTATGCTACACGGACCCAAACTCCTACATTGCTCCTCCTATAGTATATAAATCAATCTATGGACTATGGAGTGGAGTCATGAACAATCTCTGTCATATTCCATTTTTTTAAAATTTACATTGGAGATGATGACTAAGCAAATCTAAAGGGTTTACACAAATTTATCAATGATCAAATGATGGAACCGGTAGTTGACGACTCGACTTCAATTACGTTGTCAGTGGTCCTCAAATTCCAATCTCCATGGACTTTATATATGTATGACTATGTAATTTGAAATTGTAATTAGTGGGCTCACTGTAATTAGAATTTGTAAATGCTTTCTTTTTCTTTATTACTTTATTAGACTACAATGTTACATAATTTCTTAAATTAAATTTTCTAGCTTGAAATTTGAAATTGGAATTAGTGGCTCGCAAAATTGGTATTTGTAGTTGTTTTCTTTTTCTTTATTGGACAACAAGTCTACAGAATTTCAGAAATTGGATCTTCTAGCTTTAAGAGATTAGGGAAAGAGAATAAAATTTGAAGAACGGCGTATGCAAGTTTTAGGCCTACATTTTATCATATTTTAAATATTGTATTAATTTTTTATATTGTATAATGCGAGCCTCTCTTTTGGGCTATCTCTATATTAATAAAATGTAAAATGTATGGCATGATTAGTTTCTTTGGCATTTGACTTAATTATTTGGTTAGATTCCTAATAAATGTTTTTGTTCAGGTACGTATACATTCTAATATTCCCAACTAATTTGTCCGACACAGTTTTATTCTTTCAAATTTTAATTATTAACATTTGATATTGATACGTTGATTACTATATATTCATATTTGATATTAATTAGTAACTTCTGATTTCTATTTTTATTTTTTAATATTCTGTTTTAATTTTGGAAATTCAATTTGTATAAATGTTAGTTAAACATGAATACGACAAGGTTAAGGATATGACATGCTATATACGACAATGAATAAGTAAAGAATTATACAATACTGAAGGCATACGGTAGCCGAAGCCAAGGACGTGATCTCAATGAAAGGCCACTTCGTTATATGCAGCCAAAAAGGCCAAGGCAAAGATGGATACAACAATGACGACTTACTTTGATGTTTTAATGTAATTATAGCATGTAAAAAATAATCTCTTTTGGAATTGTCGTAAGAAATGTTGTTTTATTAATTTTACCATTAAATTCGGGAGTCACTTGTGCATTTACTTTTGAGTAAAGAGGTTTTGTGTGAGTGAGATTGATTTGAGAAAAAAGCTATATATAGTTTATTGCATTATTGTAAAATATTTGTTTTGGTGCAATACCAATGGTTGTAAATTGTTAAAGTAAAAAGTTAATATGATTTTGATTCACAGTTTTCGGATTGTCATATCTTTTTTTATATTATTTAATGAAATTCACAAATTTATACAAATATACAAAAATATGCTTTGCTAACACCATAGATTGTTTGGATCAATATGATTTTATACATAACAAATACTCCCTCCATCCCAAGTTAGTAAGGTTCAACTAATATTTTCTATCTCACATATAATCAAATATGCACCACACTTTTAAGGTACGGAGTGAATATATTTTATCATAGTGTGTGCATATATATATATATATCCATTTATTCATCGCTATGTATATGTAAATAAATATAATTAATTAATATTCTACTAAATAATTACTATATTTTATGGATGTTCTAAGATAATGATGCAGTCATCCGAAAGCAGCACTCGGATGCTGCTCTGGTGGTTGACTTTATCAAGTGGCGTCGTTTGTGGTTCGCCGAAAAACAGAAGAGGAGAAGGACAATTCCCTCTGATCATGTGGCACTTTTTTTTTCAAGAAATCAGTATTCTTCCATGAATATATCGTAGTATCAAGAGTTTATATAAAGCTGCAGTGATTTGAAGATCATGATATACAACAAAGATAATAAAATTAGTGTATGTACAACGATCGTTGTTTACAAGGAAATCTTTCAAAATTTTTAGATAAATGAACTTTGAATGAAATTTTAATTTATATTGATTTATACTTTTGTTTCTTATATATTCTTACTTATACTTATATTGATTTACAAAAAATATCAAAATTCAACTCAACCCGTGCATCGCACGGGTGCGGTACTAGTTGATAATTAATAGAATTTATGACATATATATATAGTTCTAGTTATGTGATTTGAGACTTAGTGCAATTTATGAAACTGATTTCTAAATTAGCGTGATCATGCTACTTCGTGAATTATCTTCTTTAGCTTTGTTAAAATGAGTTATATATAGAGTTGATTTCTTAATTAGTGTGATCACGCTACTTCGTGAATTATCTTCTTTAGCCTCGTCAACATGTGATATGGAGTTAATTTTTAACTTAGCCGTGATCACGTTACTTCATGAATTATCTTCTTTATCCTTATGAACATGAGTTGTGGAGTTGATTTCTAAATTAATGTGATCACGCTACTTCGTGAATTATCTTCTCTATCTTTGTTAACGTGAGTTGTGGAGTTAATTTCTAAAAAACGTGATCGCACTACTTCGTGAATTATCACCCTTAGGATTGTAGTGAGAAAAAGACGATCGCAAAAGTGACAATACTGACTACAATTAAATTTGTCATTGCTATATTGTTGTGACAAGAGAAATGATTGTCACTATATATAAGACTTGAAGTGATAAAAATATGATCGTCCCTATATAGTGACAATAAATATTGACAACAAGAAAATTTATGACTGCTATATTTATGACGAGAGAAATGATTGTCACAATATATACGATTATAGTGACAAAAATACGATCGTCACTGATATATAGTGACAATAAATAATGACAACAATAAAAATTATAACTGATACGTTATTTTGTGACGAGAAAAATAATTGTCACTATATATATGATTGTAGTGAGCAAATAACTATCGTCACTGACATTTAGTGACAATAAATACTGATGATAATAAAATTTATCACTATTATATTTTTTTGTAATGACAAAAATTATTGTCACTGTGCATATATTTGTAGTGACAAAAGACAATCGTCATTGACATATAGTGACGATAAGTACTGATGATAATAAAATTTGTCACTACTATATTTTTTTGTGACGACGAAAATTATTGTCACTATATACATGCTTGTAGTGACAAAATCACTACTGTCACTCACATTGTCGTCACTAGAAGTAGTTTTTCTTGTATTGTTACACTCTCTTATATTTTAAACCTCACACAAATTCAAAATGATGAATCACTTTCTCCACTTAAATAAAATCTACCTTACTTTTTTAAAATCCGTGCCACCCACAAAAAACCACACTCTTAGTGAACGGAGAGAGTAATATACAATGGTTTCCCTTAACAAAGGAAAAAAATGATATTTACTCAAGGCGTTGTTCATCAACCAGCTGGATGGAGAGATGGGGAATGTTAATGCGCCACTCAGGATCAATGCGTACATCCCCACAATCTTTAATTAATATATAAAAATTATTTTTCGTGTAGGGAGGGAGTAATAATTTACCGTCGATTTTTGACGGGTTCAGAGTAGTATCCTGTTATTAAAATCAAGAAAAGTCTATGCTATCCTGCATGCGCAGTTACTCAAACAAGCTAGATAGAGTGTTTTATTTACTACTTCTGGTGGTTGTAATGAACGTTTTACATATATTCTACATTTTAAATATTTATTCATTTAGGTATTTTTTTTTCTTGATTCTAATTTGAAAATATTTTTGAAATTGCAGCAACGAACTTGTGTTGGATTGGTGTTACGCCTTCTAGATGACGAAAACCTTTGTAGCTGAAAACTTAATTTTTTTTCTTCATTTTATTGTACCTGGTAATGAATTAAACACCCAAAATCCCCAAATAAATATTAATTGAGTGTAATTCAGAAAAATGACTTCGTTTCATGGGTTACCGATGATCAATGTTAGTATAAGATATCGTTTGACTTGATTCATTAGTGCAACCTTACATCGGACGCCTCAGATAAAAATTGGGGTGCTATAGTTCCAAAAATTGAAAGATTGTGTTGATTGTAATGTTTGAAAAATTATGTTCCAATTGCAAATTCAGTGAAAATTGTACTAAAATCTAACAATTAACCCTGAAAAATCTAGAAGGTATAACTTTCGAATACGTTCATATTTCAAAAATTGCTTGTACTGTGTTTCATAAATAATTGAAGAAAACAATATGCATGTGATGATGTCTTTTGAAACAGTAAATCATTTCATATCATCATGCAAATATCATAATTCAAAAATATCAATCCACCCATCCATATATATATTATTAAAACGATTACGTATTCGATGCCTCCCCTTGATTTTAGGTCCTACGTGGCGCAACCTCCATTCAATATTCCTATTTATCTTAATTCTTCATTTTATGCATTTTTATATATTTATTTAATAATCAAATTCAATGGAATCCAATTAATTAATAACCAATCTCTATCATATCCAATCATGATGGAAATTAATGTATATAAGATCCAAAAATAGATTATTTGAGTTATCGGCAATAAATCTATAGAATATCTATTATTATTGTATTTTAATTTTATGGCAAGAATTATATATTTATTTAATAATCTAATTTGATGGAATCCAATTAATTATTTAATAACCAATCTATAGAATATCCAATTATGATAGAAATTGATTTATATAAGATCCAAAATTAATAGAATATCTATTATTATTTTATTTTAATTTTATGGAAAGAATTATATATTTATTTAATAATCCTATCGATGGATCCTCAATTATATCAAATTAAATAAGAAACTATTTTGGTTGAATAATACGAAATTTTTTATCCCACATCGCTTTTCAATAAGAACTCTACTCTTAGACAAACTATATAAATACTCAAGAATACTGTGTACTTTTTCAACTTGCAATTGTTTGCACAACCAATTTAATTTGGCCAATTAATTACTTGGTTAAATTAATAGTTTCATTTTATATATATAAAATTTGATTTGACAATTTATTAAGTTGTCAATATTAATTTGTTTAATTTGACAAATTATAAAGTTGGTGTAAATAGAAGAAAATTTAGAATGTATGTTTTTATTCTAAATATGTGTACAATTTTCAAAACATTCATAATAATTAATATGGACAACTTTATAGTATTTATTAATTTGAAATTTCTCATTTTTGAGCATTTTTTATCCATGTACTTTATATTATATATAATATATTTAGTATTTTCAAAATTTTCATAAACATTTGATGGAAATTCAATTTACAAGTCACAATCTAATTATTTAGTCGGCCAAATAAATACTTTTATTTTTTATAAAAAAAATTGATTTGGTCAATTATTAAGTTGATTCAAGAAATGTTAAACTTAAATAAAGTTCAGCAATTCAATTAACTAAAAAAGTTCAAAAAATTAATAGTAATAGTATATAGACTATAATTATTTTTTAATTACTCTTTTTAAAAATGAATCGATCATTTTGGTTTGTAAATTGTGGTTATTGAGGGGTACAAAAAAAATATGTAATTGTAATTTATACATTTTGGCATGTATAATAAAAAATATATTTATTTATATATTATTAATAAAAATATATGTCTATCTATTTAATATAAAAAATTTAGATCCCACATCATTTTTCAAATTAAATTGTATTATTGGGGAACCTAAATAAATATTCAAGATCAATATATTTTCATATCCAATAGTTATTTTCTTAGTTATTTTATAAATTATTTTTGGATGCCGTTATTTGAAATAATCGATGAAATTTTCGTAAATGAGATTCCTTTATTAATTGTAACAAATTGATACTTTTCAAACCAAATAAAAGTGACGATGAAAATAAAACAAAAATATTTCATCACATCCTAAATTGGGAAATTTTATAAAATTAATTAATTCATTATTTTTCTCAAATAAAAGAAAAATATGATTATTTTAATTGAACGGACGAGATAATCTAAACAACGGGTGATTGAAAAAGGGTAGGTACAACCATCACAGAAGCGTTACTTGTCATTGACCTGTTCTTTATATGAATCTCTTCGTTAGATCCCACCATCGTTCGTACAATTGATAACAAATAGTATATAATATATATATATATATGTCTTAATCTGATGCATTTGATGAATGAAAAATGATGCAAAATAATTTCATAAATTTATAATAACATTTAATTACCGTCGAATTTCGACGGGTCATACACTACTTATAAATAAATAATAACAATAATCAACTAGCATGCTTTTTATATGCAAAGATAAATTTATGACTACAACAAAAATAAATACTTCCTCCGTCCCGCTATTAGTGACTCATTTTCCATTTTGGGTTGTCCAGCTATTAGTGGTCGGACCCAAGATAGCAAAAATTAATCCTTTAAAAAGTGTGGATCATACCACTTTTCTATCTTTTACACTTTTTTCTTAATACTTGTGTCCAAAAAGTATGAGCCATAAATAATGGGACGGATGGAATAGTACAATTGAAGGGATTTTATAAATACATAAGATAAAAACCTATCATCAATTTTGAAATATGATTTATTAATTTCACAAGATGAAACTGAGTTATTAAAATGTGGTCAAAATTCTTTATCTACGACGCCCTTGAATTTGCATGCATGTCTCTCTACCACACAATTTCCAACAGTCTTCCATCACTTCAGTTAATTTCTAAATTTAGAATTAAAAAACAACCACCTTAACATCTCCGAAACTATATATAAACTCCCTTTCATCTTTCCAAATTCATTCATCACTCAGAGCCAAAACGTGCAGCATACCAAATAATGAGCTCTGCAATAAGGTAAATAAACAAAGAAAAGAATAATATTTCGTAGACATACATACAGATATATGGCTGAAACAAACAATAAACTAACGGCGGCAGCCGCCCTGGCCTGCCTCCTCCTGGCGGCGTTCATGGCCGCCGTTGCAACCGCCGCAGAAGCAACCGCCGCTGACGCCCAACAGGGCGGCGGATCCGGAGCAGTGGACAATTTCTGCGCCTCCACAGATTACAAGGACACCTGCCAAAAGAGCCTCGCCAAGGCCAACGGCACCGAGCCCAAGGACCTCATCAAGTCGGCGTTCGACGCCGCAATGGCGGAGCTGAAGATCGCCATCAAGAACTCGACGGCGTATAAAAAGATGCAGTCGGACGAGATGACGCAGAAGGCGTTGGTGGTCTGCGAAGAAGTGCTCAACACCGCCATTGCTGATCTGAAAAGGTCGTTTAAGAAAGTGGACTCCATTGAGAAAGGAAAGCTCAATAACAACATCGCCGATCTCAGGAACTGGCTCAGCGCAACCGTCGCTCACAAGGAGACGTGCATCGACTCCTTCGATAACACCACCGGTATCTAAAATTCTTCCAAATTGTGATACTATATATCTATTTCATTTTTAAGTTATCACAAATTTTTCTAACATGACCGCTTGCAAATAAAATGAAGAAGGGCAAAATAGTCCAAAAGTACTATTCTCTCCCTCCCGTTATAAGTGGCCATATTTTTTTATTGGGCTGTCCCATCATAAGTGACCACTTTCCTAATATGAAAATACCCTCTCTCACACAAAAGATGTGGGTTCCACCACTTTTTATCTTTTTACACTTTAATCACTCTTCTCCTAAATACCCGTGCCCAAAAGAAAGTAGTCACTTATCATGAGACGGAGGTAGTAGAATTTATCTTTACTATACTAGGAGTGTTAGAATCAGCCAATTACTCAATCAATTTATAATTTTTACACGTGTTGCATGTACGATTTTCTTGTGGGTTAGGGGATACTGGGGAGAAGGTGAAGGAGCTTCTGAATACTTCTAGCGAGTTGTTAAGTAATGGTCTAGCAATGGTGGAACAACTGCAAAAGATTTTCTCGTCGGTTGATTTTGGGGGAATCGTGGACCGCCTCACCGGCGGCGGCGGCGGGGGGCAAGCACGGCAGCTGATTGGAGATGAATATAACGATGATGAAGATATCCCCGATTTCATCGACATGCATGCGAGGAGGCTGATGGCGACCCCGCCGGGCGGGTTGAAGCCGGATGCGACGGTGGCGCAAGACGGCAGCGGCCAGTTCAAGACCATTAACGAAGCCCTCAAGACCTTGCCAGCAAAGAATACTAAACCATTTGTGGTTTTCGTAAAAGCTGGTCTTTACAAGGAGTATGTCCTCGTTCCCAAGGGCATGAACAACATCGCTATAATCGGAGAAGGGCCGTTGAAGACCAGAATTAGTGGCAAGAAGTGTGTTAAAGACGGCTTCCCGACCTTCCACTCTGCAACTCTGAGTGAGTATCTTTTCTTCTAAATCGTGTTTCATCTTTTATTCTGTCCTCATGCTCAACTCAAGTCAGATCCTCTATTACATCTACGGGTGATCATCACGTGTCAAGAAAAGACAGAAATAATACATGAAAGATAATCAGTATATACAATAGAAAATCCGACTAAACCCTTATGCTACATATGTCATTGAGTTCCGTCTACAATAAGTGTGGTCTTCTTTTATTTTTTGGTCCGTCCATAATAAGTGTGGTCTTTTCTTAAATAAGTGTGGTCTTTCCTTAAATAAAAATGACTCCACTCACAATAAACATGGTTCCACTCTCCACTTACAATACATGTATCTAACCTACTATCTCACTCTTAAAACCCGTGCCACTCCCTCTGGATCATACTTATCGTGGACGGAGGGAGTACTTAGTAGTTACTATACAACACGAGAATAAAAGACGAAACACAACTGCTAACGAAACACATGATATCCCACTGTAGCCGTTCAAGGAGAGGGGTTCATGGCGAAGGACATCGCGATCGAGAACACGGCCCCGGAGAGCCAGGCGGTGGCGCTGCGGATCAACGGCGACATGGGGGTGTTCCACAACGTGCACTTGGACGGCTTCCAGGACACCCTCTACTCCCACAGCTACCGGCAGTTCTACCGCGACTGCCGCATCAGCGGCACCATCGACTTCATCTTCGGTGACGCCAAGGCCATCCTGCAGAACTGCAACATCGTGGTGCGCAAGCCGCTGCCGCACCAGGCGTGCATGGTGACAGCGCAGGGGCGCAAGGACAAGAAGAGCGACGGCGTGATCGTCATCCAGGGCGGCTCCATCACGGCGGAGAAAGCATTCCTCGACGCGAAGCCGGCGTTCGAGGCGTATCTGGGGCGGCCGTGGAAGGAGTTCTCGAGGACGATCATCATGCAGACTAACATCGATGGCTTCATCTCGCCGCAGGGGTGGTCGCCGTGGATGGGAACCTTCGCCCTCAACACGCTCTACTACGGGGAGTGGGCCAACACCGGACCCGGGTCGGATCTGTCCAAGCGGGTCACGTGGAAGGGTATTCAGAAGATGACGGCGGAGACTGCGCAGGGATTCACTGCTGAGAAAGTGTATGTTTATGATGATTGGATCAAGAAAACTGGAGTTCCATATGCTGGTGGAATGCTGCCCAAGCTCAAATAATTTTTTTTTTTTCTAATTTAGAATTTAATCGTGGAATTTCGTTTTAATTTTTTTTTCTAGTGAGTTTTTAGTGGCGATGAGAGATTCCGCCCTCTTTAATTGATGAATTTTTGTTTGTTATAGTTGCTATATATTCGACCGGAAAATAATTAAAATGGAAATCTCTTGATTTTAGATATATAGAATTAGTACAATTTATAAACTTTTTTTTTAATGGAAATCCTCTTTTCGAAAATGTACACTACAAGAAAAACTACTTCTTGTGACGACAATATGTGTGACGATACTAATTTTGTCACTACAAGCATGTATGCAGTGACAATAATTTTCGTTGTTACAAAAATATATAGCAGTGACAAATTATATTATCGCCAGTATTCATTGTCACTATATGTTTGTGATAATTATCTTTTTATTACTACAAATATATATCAGAGACAATAATTTCTCTCATCACAAAAAAATATAATAGTGATAAATTTTAATATCGTCGGTATTTATTGTCACTAAATGTTAGTGACAATAGTTATTTTGTCACTACAATTGTATATATAGTGACAATCATTTCTCTCGTCACAAAATAATGCTGCAGTGATAATTCTTATTGTTGTCAGTATTTATTGTCACTATATATCAGTGACGGTCATATTTTTGTCACTACAAGTCGTATATATAATGACTATCATTTCTCCCGTCACAAAAATATAGTAATGACAAATTTATTATTGTCGGTATAATTTATTGTCACTTGTGATCCGTTAGATTGGAGGGATTATTTGCCCCTACTTTTTAAACGTTGGGGTTCTGGCAGACCCCAACCCTTCCCTTAAGGATGTAAATGAGATCGAGATTGACACGTTAGGGTTGTATAGGCTACTTTTCCCTTTATTTATTTTAGTTATTTTTAGGCCTATTTACAAACATGCAAAAGTATAAGTATAATAGTCGAATGACAACTAAAATAATACTTTTGTCTCAACGCTATTTTTATAATAATAATACTTTTGTCTCAACACTATTTTTATGGTTTTTTCCTCCAACAGTTTGCTGTAAACTTGCTTCTTTTTTTGCGCAGTGAACAGTATTACACTAAATTGAAGCATCACTATTCAATTCTATATCATCTTTTTTTCTTTTTTTAGTTATATTATATTTAATTATATAACTCAAAAATGATTTATTAGTTACTACGCATTAAATTATAATGATTATCAAATCACATTATATAAAGTTAATATAAAATCATACCAACAATAAAATTACATAAAATAGCTTAAACAAACACAATTACATAAAGTAATATTAAATAATTAAATTCTTACACAATTACATAAAATAAACATAATAAATGAAGTCAATATATTTATGTCGCAGCCCGGCCTAGAAATTAGATGACATAGCCGGTGGGTCTCATGACTTACACAATTTATGATTAATAAAAGGATTAAGATAGCGACCCTGCTATCATTCAAGAACAAACAAGGCAACTCATGCTCGACAAATCATCAAACTTGGGATAATTAGGACATGCATAACTCGAGATTAATGAAACGAACATTTGATCTCATTTTAAAAACATGCATATCATCAAATACAATCTCAAATAAACTCGGAAATCAATAATCTCATCAACCAGATTAATGGCAACAACCATGAAGGAAATGAGCTGATTTTCAGGATCAAGAAAGCACGATAAAAATTAGTTGTAATAAGAAGTAATAAGACTGAAACTTCCAATATAACTAACAACTGTTATATAGATAATTAGGTCAGCTAGACTTCAAAATACGATAACAAACATAGTTCAAGACTTCAGACTTCAACACTTCATCAAACTTATGCAAATCTCAACATCATAATCTTGCAGCGGAAAAACGAGAGAATATATGTATGAAGACATATACTCTAGGTCTAAGCTTTTCAAATATGACTCTTAAACATCAACAACAAAAACAACAAGTTCGTCCAGCACACGATCATCTTCATCCCAGCTAACATGCACATTTTAGAAATAACATGCAGGGCTGAGTACAAAGTACTTGCCGGAAAATATAGCACAAGTATTTTTCTTGAAATCAAACTTGTGCAAGTTCAAAAGAATATATATATATATATATATATATATATAAGAGTATGTACCGTGTCTACAATAAAATAGTGCTGAGAAGTAGGCCTTCTTCTCAAACACTTGTAATCGTCCACTCATTTCGGAAGGCTCCCGATTACAAAATAGTGTACAGAAATCCTACCTTGCGTAGGACCAAATTCGTCTTTCTTTGGTAGACGGTATCATACAAAACTTTAAACATTTGGCAAGCCAATTACTTTGAAAACATCACACATATATATAATCATATTTATATATATAGCATTCATCATTTCTTGGTTTAGAAAGCCCACCTGATAACTGAAGCTTTGGACTTAACCTTTATCGATTCTGAATCCTCGGATTCACTTCCACTCGATCCTTCATTCGAACTAGAATTCACGAATTCAGAACGAGAATTAACTACTATCGAATACACGTGGGAAGGGCTTACTCTCCTAGTGGCTCGGCTTGGTCTCGCTCCCTTCCCGCACGATCTTCTTAACTTCTAATTTACTTCGAAATTCTACGTCGAAACTCGACGAAACTCGAGAATTTCTAACTTAACTTCTTAAACTCTCTTATTCTATCTTACCTCATACTTAATCATCAATCATCAATCACACTTAACATAACCATACTTTAATTAATATTCATCATAATCGACAAAGTCGATTTTAATCCGTCTAACGGACTCAGAAAATTCTTAAATTAAATCCACTCACATTTTCCACATTATGAACATAATTACACATTCACTTCACACATTCGACTCGATTAAACATCTTTATTACTTTGAATTAAATTCTCAGAAAATCACACAATACTTTATTTTTAATGAGAAGCTCATAAATGCAATTAGTTTCTTAAATAAAATTTAATTAATAATTTATTTTATTTTATTAATTTTCGGTTATTTTTATTTTAGGGTTTCTAAAATTCTTTTCTTTTATTTTTAATTTCTAACATACTTGATTAAGTATTATAAGCTTAATTCTTCAATTAATTTTATTTAATTAACCATCAATTATAAACCCTAATTTCGATTTTCTAGGGTTTTTAGGGTTAATCAAGCTCTCTTTTAATTAATTCTTGATTAAACAAACATTATATAACATCAAATTATTCATTAAATACATCATATAACATCAACTTCACAAACCCTAATTTTATTCTTCAAATTTTCGACTTTTTCATTAAAATGAAAAAAAAGGATTATGAATTCATGCTCACTTTCAGCATGAAACATACTTAAAAAAATTCATTAAACTCATAAATAACATCAAATTGAGCATATAAATCATGCATCAAAATTTGACCATCAAAATGGTAACTTGTGAACTAAGGTTCTCATGCTTCATTTAAACTCATAAATGATCATCTAAACATCATATAAACATCATACTATAAGATCAAGATCATCCAATCACTTCTTCAATCTCTTCCCAAATTTTCGAAATATATATATATATATATACATGAAAGAGGATGTTTAAACCATGGAAATTGAGCTAAAAGCTTGGAAGAACAAGGATATACACTTACTTAATGGACTGGAAAGGATTTGCTAACTTGAATCTTGTTCTTGGAGCTTGGAATGAGCTCATCAATGGAGTTTGATATATGTATATATGTGCGTGTATATATGTGTGTGTATGTTGCTGCTGCGTGAGTTGTTTGGGAGGGGTGGGAAGAGGTGGAGGGTGATATATATAATATTTAATTACTTAATCTTTAAGTCATTTTATTAATTAATGACTTAATCAATTTTAATTAATTAATAACAACTAATCTTCCAATAAACCCCTAATTTCTCAACATAAGAATTTAGATTAGGGTTTCACGCATCTTAGATAAAAATCTCACAGAAAGAATCGGAGATTCGAAACATTTTCAAATCGACCGAAACTAAAATTTTAAGCGATAAATCCCGCAGAATTTCACTTAAATAAATTAAATTTTTCTTTTAGTCAATTTATGACCAAACATTTATCACTTATTGATAAATATAAACACTTCTTCGTTTTGGATTAACCGAGACGATAAAAATTAATTAAAACTCATTTTAACGGCAAAATATATCTGCCAGATAAAATTTTTGGAAACAAAAATTTTTCTTTCACTGAAATCTTATCTTGCTTACTAAATTAATTATTTTTAATACGCAAGAAAGACGGGATACTACATTCTCTCCCCCTAAAAATAAATTTCGTCCCGAAATTTACTTACTTCGTGAAATAAACTCGGAATACTTTTCTTTCATCTTTATTTTCTAACTCCCAAGTGGCTTCTTCTAAATCATTATGATTCTACTTGATCTTTACTGACACGATCAACTTAAATCTAAGCTGTTGGACCTTTCGATCCAAGATCGCTTCTGGCTTTTCTTCATAACTAAGATCTGGCTTAAAGATCATTTCTTCTTTGATGGATAACGTGCTTAGAGTCAAACATGTATTGTTGTAACTGAGATACATGGAACACGTTGCACAAACTTCCAAAACTTGACGATAAAACTAACTTATACGCTACTTAACCTATTCTTTTCAGAATTTCATATGGTTCTATGTAGCGAGACTTAAATTTTTCTTTTTAATACCAACCCGATGAATTCTTTTTGAAGATTTTCCCTTTTCAAATTCTAACGCTGATCTTCGCATATCTTCATACAATTTTTGACGATTTTGTGATTCCTTAATTCTTTACTTAACTTGGCACACAAAGTCTTTCTCTATCATTCTTTAATTATTTTGGTCCTAACATCTTACTCTAGCCCATACTATCCCAATGGAGCAGAGATCGACATTTTCTTCCATGAAAGCTTCATAGGGTGCCATGCCTATCGATATTTAGTAACTGTTGTTATAAGTAAAATCAAGAGGTAAAATTTTGTTCCCAATGATCTCTTTGATCAAGAACAATAGTTCTTAATATATATATCCTAGGATTTGAATGGTTCTTTATGACTAACCATCCTTTTGAGGATGCAAGGTTGTACTAAAGTTTTAAAACTTTTTCTAACTTTTCATCTTTTCTCTGATCATTATAAATCTTTGCTCTTAAATATGGAATTATTTCCAGAGTTGCAATTATCTTTTCTGCAAATTGCGGCAGTAGAAAACTTCTAATCTTGACACTCAAAAACTCTTAATGAGTTCTTTCTCTTTGAGTTAGAAGAAATTGTAGCTCATGTTTACTCTTCCTGCTTAATGCGTTAGCTACTACGGTTGCCTTTCCTGAATGATAGGAAATTTTACAATTGTAGTTCTTGACTAACTCGAGCCATCTTTGCTGTCTTCACATTTAACTTTTCCTGTTCAAAGGAGTATTTGATATTCTTATGATCTGAAGATCTCACATCTTACTTCATAAAGATGGTGTCTCCAACTCTTTAGAGCATGCATTACTGCTGCTAGTTCCAAATCGTAAAGTGGATAGCTTACCTCATGAGGTCTAAGCTGTCTAGAATTATAAGCAATGTCTTTTCTTTCTTGCATCAGGACACAACCTAGTCCATTCTTTGATGCATCCGTGAAAACGATATAATCTTTATCTAATTCTGGAACTGCTAGAACTGAAACAGTGGTTATCTTTTTCTTGAGCTCATAAAAATATTTTTCACACTCGCTAGACTATTCAAACTTATATTCTTTCTTTAGGAGTTGGGTCATTGGCTTTGCTATCTTGAAATCATCATTCGATAAATCTTTGATAGTAGCCTGCTAGACCTATGAAACTCCTAATCTCATGTGGCGTAGTTGGAAACTTCCATTTTTGGACTGCTTGCACTTTTGTCGAATCGACTTTGATTCATTTAGAGGAAACAAAATGTCCAAGAAAATGTACTTTTCTTAGTCAAAATTCGCATTTGTTGAACTTGACCTAAAATTTCTCAGTTCTCAACTTTTTCAAAACAATTTGGAGATGTTTCTTGTGATCAAAATTACTCCTTGACTAAATGAGAATATCATCAATAAAGACTACGATAAACTTGTCCAAAAATTTATGAAATACTCAATTCATGAGACCCATAAATACTACTGGAATATTTGTCAGTCCAAATGGTGTTACTACAAACTCGTAGTGGCCGTATCTCGCTCTAAAATCCGTTTTCTGAATATCCTCTTGCTTAATCTTTAACTGATAATAACCAGATTTCAGATTAATCTTCAAGAATACTCTAGCTCATTTGAGCTGATAAAAAAGATCACCTATTCTCGGTAAATGATATTTATTCTTCAGAGTTAGCTTGTTTAGCTTTCGGTAGTTGATACATATTCTCAACTATCGTCCTTTTTCTTGACAACAAGGTTGGTGCTACCTAAGGGAAGAACACTAGGTCAGATAAAACCTAGATTAATCGATTCTTGCAATTGGATCTTTAACTCTTGTAACTCTTTCAGGGTCATTCTATACGGCTCCTTAAAACTAGGGCTGATCTTGATTCACGAGCTATGGTGAACTCACTTGCCTTTCTGGCGACAATCCTGACAAGGCTTCAGTAAATACTTCCTGGAATTTTTTTTACTATAGCTACATCTTCAATACTCTCTTATAAATCTTCATGTTTGTTGAGATAGATGAAATATGCTTTCACATCTTTTCTATTCAACAATCTCTTTACTTGAACTGCCGAGATAATCGGCGATTTTCTATGACTTCTTTCTATTTTGAAGGATAGAGATTACTCTTAACTAGATGGCTAAAAAGAGATTTGTCTCTACTTGTACCGAATAGTTACAAAGTTCTTGGTTAACTAATCCATTCCCAGAATGACATCAATATTTAACATTTTAAATTAGGTTAGGCTTTGACTAGCATTTTGAGAAATCCTAATTCAACTCTAATTTAGGACAAGCAATAGTAACTGAGGTAGGTTTACCTACTGGAGTAACTATTCTTAGGTTTTGCCTAGCACGTTCTACGTTTTAGACCAAGATTATTAACGCATGCATTTTATATAAATGAATGCGATGTACCTGTAAGATTATAACATGTACGCCTTTTAATTGACTCAAATCTGTCAAATTTTTTTTGGTCATTAACGCACAACTTCTACTTTAGGAAAAAATCCTTTGAACTGTTGCTAAGGTTCTATCTTCTGAAAATAATGCCGAGGACAACATCCTTGACGATTGCTCTACTGCTGTGGCGTTTGAGGAACTTCTTCTATCGCCTTCAAACGTTGGGCTGATTCTGACTAAGTCCACTTTCTCCTGGTCCTTGCTGCTTATTTGAATATTGATAGGAGTAGTGATCCACTTGCCCTCACGTATAACAACTGTTACTTCCAGCTTTTCAACTCCTTGGTGCATTTTATTGCACTCAGGGAACGAATGAATTCCTTGATATCTTTGCGAAGAACTGCCTTGACTGACGAAAGGCAACTTAAATCTTCCTGGATTTACTTGTTGCTGCTGACCTTGCGGTCTTTGCTGACTTTGTTGGCCTTGTCAACTTTGCTGACTTTACTGTCTTTACCATGACCTCTTATTTGATTGGGAACCATCATTCCACTTTCACTTTCCTCGTTGAAATTGATCTTGATTTGAAGATTAAGGGCTCGCTGCTGATGGAGCTTGAATTTACTGAGAAAACGGTGCTGCCATCTGCAACGATCTTTATGGTTGCATGGCTATCTCCATATCCAAAGCTTAATTTAAAGCCTGTGCATAGGTCAACGCACTCTAACTGAGTAGCACGACTCTTATTTCTTGACGTAGTTTGACTCGAAAGGGCTTAGACATCTTCTCATCAGTGTCTACTTTATCTTGGGCGAAACGAGCGAGATAAGAAAATTCTTGATCATACTTGGATATTAATTTATTTCCTTACTTAAGATTGAAAAACTCACTCTCCTTTTATTTGCGATAACTTCTTGGGACATACTTCTCGAAAAGAGCGTTCTTGAATTGCTCTCATGTTAGATTCTCTAGCTGTTCGGGGTATACGCCCTCTGACGAGCTTCTCACCAATAATCCGTAGATCCTTTGGAATGGTAGGTCATGAACGTAAGATGCTCTTGATCGCTACAACGAAGAAATCTAAAAATTCTATCTAACGATCAACCCACTCTTCAGCTTCTGACGAATGTCTTCTCCCGTCTAAAGTTGGGAATTTTGACGAAGAAAAATTCTTCTATCCTCTTTTCGGACTGAGGAAACGGTTAGGTTCTTGCTGCTCTTATTTTAAATTCTTATTCACATCTTTAGCACATAACATGCTCATCATAAATAATGAATCAAACGATTCACTTTCAACATCATATAATCACATCATCAAGAATTTAACTTGAAAGGTTAAGCACTTTCACATATTAAGCTTTAATATTAAAGCAGTTAATTCTCAAAATATTAGTTCCAAACATGGAACTTAACATTCAAGTAAATCAAATCTTATCATAGCGTAATCACTTTCATAACTTAACTCAATAATTAAGCAATAGCACAACAGCTTAGCTTCATAAACTTTTTTTTTCATATTGACAATCAACATCAAAGCATTCAGCTTCATAACTTTTCTTAATCATTCAAACAATTTGCAAAATAACCTGACGTACTTATAACTTTTGACAAAGCAACTTGCTTCTTAGCTTATAATCATAAGATTCTCATTCTTCAACTCTAGCTTTATCTTGATAATTTACTGTCAACTTACTTCATGCTTAACAAAGCATCATAACTTCTTATTTTTCTTAAACATATAAAAACTCATCAACTGAACTTAATGACTGCTTTAGTCATTCTTTTATGTACTGGAAAAATTTTCTCTTTGAGATCTTTCAAGATAAGAAATATTTCAACCGAAAAATTTTTCTTATCTTAACTGTGATGTTCTAGCATCACACAAACATAATAGCGACGGTACAAAATACTAATCTGTTACCGAAAAATCTAAGGTTAAACTATGCATCATATATTCTATTTAAAACTCACAATTCCGCATTTATACTACTTCTTTCTTTCACGCTCTCAATATTGGCAATAATTAAAAAGGTCGACTCTCTACTGGTCGTCCTTGCAAGTTTTTCTTCTTTATTAAACGCATTCTCTAAATCTACATTATCGACTCCGCATCATCTTTTTCTGCTACTTCTTCTTTGACGATCACATCTCAGCCTAAGGTAAGCTTGACTTCATCTTAAGTGTCCGCAACTGGTGTCGACGAGAAACTAGCCTTGAACTTGACTTTTGGAGAGGAACACGTTGAAATTAATTAAACAATCTATCATTTTAGTAGTTGGATTGCTGTCGAGGTCATTATATTATTATTCTCATAACACAGTGAGAATGATCCCGCTTCATGCTCCTTTTCTAGAACAGAGAAATGGAAACAGAAGAAAATTTAATATTCGGAGGGTTGAGAATATTAAGGATCCTCGGAAAGAGAGAATAAATCACCTCTGCACGAAAGGCTAAAATTAAATCAAATCCTTAAAATAAAAATTTCTGAGGCCAAAACTGACGCATTTAAATGGATGAGAAAATGACAGAACTAATAATCCGAGAAGTAGGTTGGGTAATGAAAGAATCCCAATCCTTAATTAAATCGGATAACTGAGGTTAAATAAAATTTTAGCTTAGGTATTCCTAACAAAACAGAAAGGAATAACATTATCCTGAGACATTATTTTCATCATACTTCTAAAACATTTACTTCCTCAATTAATTCTTTTGAAATTTTACTTCATCTCAAACTCTTCTAAAATACTACAATAAGGCAGCTAACGGAAGAAAATAATATTGAACGATGAACGAAACAAATGAAGAACGAAACGGACAACAAACGAAACGCAAATGTGAGACAAAGAAGATGGCTCGAGTTAGTTAAAGACTACGATTGTAAAATTTCCTATCATCCAGGAAAAGCAAATGTAGTTGCTGATGCGTTAAGCAGAAAAGGAAAATCGGAATTTGGATTTCTTCTAACTCAAGAGAAAGAACTCATTAAGAGTTTCGAAGAACTAAGGTTAGAAGTAATTCTACCTCCGCAATCTGTTGAGCAAATGGTTGCAGCTATGGAAATAATTCCAGATTTAAGATTGAGAATTTCCAATGCTCAAAGAAAAGACGAGAAATTGGAAAAGTTACGAATGAAAATTCGTCAAGAGAAAAATGAAAATTTTAAGGAGGCAGGAGATAATGTTCTCCTGTATCGAGGAAGAGTTTGTGTGCCGAATGATGAAGAATTAAGGAATGAAATCATGAGCGAAGCTCATGAAACTCCTTATTCGGCTCACTCGAGGCACCAAAATGTATCAAGATTTGAAACAAACATTTTGGTGGGAAGGAATGAAAAGAGACATAGCTTCTTTTGTGGAAAGATGTTTAGCCTGTCAACAAGTAAAGGCATTACATCAGAGACCATATGGGAAGCTACAACCTTTAGATATTCCAGAGTGGAAATGGGATAAAATTACCATGGATTTTGTAACTGGGTTACCTAGATCCAAACGAGGAAATACAACGATATGGGTAATAGTGGATAGATTGACAAAATCTGCACACTTTATACCTATTCCCATAACTTATGGCGCAGAGATAAGTTAGCTCGTACGTGCGAGAAATTGTGCGATTGCACGGAGTACCTAAGTCGATCACTTCGGATCGAGACTCAAAATTTACTTCTCATTTTTGGAGAAGTATGCTAGAAGAATTAGGTACCAAATTGAACTTCAAGACGGCTTTTCATCCTCAAACGGATGGTCAATCGAAAGAACCATTCGGATCTTGGAGGATATGTTGAGAACCTGTTGTTTTAGATCGAGGAAGTCAATGGGAGCAAATTTTACCTCTTGTTGAATTTGCTTACAACAACGCTTATCAAATGACGATTGGCATGGCGCCCTACGAAGCCCTTTATGGAAAGAAGTGTAGATCTCCGCTCCATTGGGATGATGTGGGCGAGAGAAAAATATTAGGGCCTCGATTCGGTGGAAGAAATGATAAAGATTGTGCGTCAAATCAAACAAAGAATTAAAGAAACACAAGACCGTCGAGGAAGTCTTATGCGACGTCGAGAAGATCGGACATTAGAATTCAATGTGGGTGATAAAGTTTTCTTGAAAGTTTCGCCTTCAAGAGGAATTCAACGATTTGGTGTTAAAGGAAAGCTTAAGCCTCGCTACATAGGACCATATGAAATTACGGAAAGAATAGGTCAAGTAGCATATAAGCTAGCTTTACCGCCAAGTTTTGGAAATTCACATAACGTGTTTCATGTATCTCGGTTGCGGAGATATTTGTTTGATCCTAAGCACGTCATTCGTCGAGAAGAAGTAGTTCTTGAACCGGATCTCGGTTATGAAGAGAAACCCGAAGCGATTTTGGACCGGAAGGTCCAACAGCTTAGAAATAAGTCGATCGCGTCAGTAAAAATCAAATGGAGGCATCATGGACTAGAAGAAGCAACATGGGAGTTAGAAAGCAAAATGAGAGAAAAGTATCCCGAACTCTTCCGAGAGGTAAGCAAATTTCGGGACGAAATTTATTTTTAGGGGAGAGAATGTAGTATCCCGTCTTTCTTAAGTAATTAAAATAATTAATCTTCGAGAAAGACAAGAATTTTAGTAAAATAAAGATTTTCTTTCCGAAAATTTTATCCGGCAGATATATTCTACCGGAAAAATGAGTTTTAATTAATTTTTATCGTCTCGGTTAATCCGAAACGAAGAAGTTTTTACATTTATCAATAGATGATAAATGTTTAGTCATTAATTGACAAGAAGAAGAATTTAATTTAATTACGTAAAATTTTACGTAATTAATCGCTTAAAAATTTAGTTTCGGTTGATTTGAAAATGCTTCAAATCTCCGATTCTTTCTGTGAGATTTTTATCTAAGGTTCGTGAAACCTTAATCTTAATTACTGTGTTGAGAAATTAGAGAATTATTAGAAGATTAATTAGTTATTAATTAATTGAATTAATAACTAATTAAATGAATTAACCAAAACTTAGCTATTAAGTTTTAATTTTATAATAAGCTATCCTATACATCTAAACCTAGGGTTATAACTAATATATGTATAGCTATTTCACTCATTTCTCTCATCTCTCACCACACGCACACACACAGCAAACACAGCAAACAGCAGCTTCTCTCTCTCCCTCTCGATCATCTCTTCTCTCTCAATACACACACTCACACACACTTAAGAACACCATCTTGATCTTCAAGCTCAAAGATTTCAACTTCTAGCAATCCTCTCAAGTAGTCAAGTAAGCTTAGATTCTTCTCTTCCAAGCTCTTGATTCATGTCTTTGGTGGAAGAATTATATATATATATATGTGTCGAAAATTTGTAAGAAATATGAAGAAGTAGTTGGATGATCTTGATTTCTTAGAATGATGTTTATATGATGATTTTATGATCAAATATTAAGCTTAAGATGATGCATGAAGAATTCTAGTTATGAATATATATATGTCGATTATTTTGGGAGAAACCTTAGAAATGATTAGTAAATCTTCATGTCTTAATATGATGCTTATATCATGATTATATGATGAATTGTGTGATTAAATTAGAAAAATCAAAACCCTAACCCTAAGTTGCATGAAAATCGAAATTTAGAAGAAAATGCTAAATATTAATTCATGCATTGAATGATGATTTGTTCTTCATGAATTATGCTTAGAATATGATTATAAGATCAAATATGTAATTAGATTTAAGCATGGAAAACCCTAGCTATCAATTGGCAATTTTCGAAAATGAGAAGAAAATGGGAAATAATGAATACATGAATTATATGATTGATTTAATGATATAAATGAGTTTAGTTAAGTATTTTAAGAATGTTTCATGTTGGAAGTAATTAAAAATTTCCAACCAATTTCATTTTGAGAAAATAACCGATTAAATAAGAATATAAATTAGGGTTTAATAATGTAATGTTATATGATGAGTTTGATGATTCAATTAAAGATATATGAGATTAATGAAGAATATTAGATCAAGAGATAATGAAACAAAAACTTGATTAACCCTAGAAACCCTAGAAAATCGAATTAGGGTTCTTAAATTAGGGTTGAAAGATTAATACTTAATTGAATGAAATTAAATGAAGAAATGAGCTTAAGATAATAATTAAGTATATTAGAAATTAAAAAGAAGAGAAAATAATTAAAGAAATATTAATTTTAATATAACCGAAAATTTAAAATAAATAAATAAAATATTAATAAAATTTTAATTAAGAAATTAATTGCATTTATGAACTTCTTAATAAAAAATTAAGTGTTATATAATTTTATGGAAATTTAATTCAAAGAAATAAAGATTTTTCTATTTATGGTTGATTTTCCCGATTTGGGGAATTTATATGTTTAATTGAGTTAATGTTGTATGAGAATTGATTAATATTGATGCTTAATGAGGAATTTAGATAGATTAAGATAGATTAAGAACGTTTGAAAAGTTAAGATAGGAATTCTCGAATTTCATCAAGTTGCGACGTAGAAATTCGAATAGAATTTCGTTAAGGATATCGAAGTCGTTAGTCGATAAAAGCTCTCGTTCTAAAATCGTTATTCCGTTTCGATTAAAGGAGCAAGCGGAAGCGGGAGCAGAAACGTGAAGTAAAAGGGCTACAAGCATTAGAGCTTAAAGTTTAAAGCTTAAGTTTATCGAATTGGGCTTTCTAAACTAAAATATGTGAAAAGCATAATATCGTATGTTTTACAAAGTTTTGATACTTGCCAAATGATTTTAAAAATGTTTAAGTATGTTACCATCTACTTCAGAAAGACGAATTCGGTTTCACGCAAGGTGAAATCTGTGTACACATTAGTAATCGTGCGCATTTCTTTGATAGGCCGATTATTCATAATCGTGAGCCTTTCCTTGATATGCCGATTACAAGTGATTGAGAAAGAGGCCTCTTTCTCATCACCATTATTTATTTGTAGATATGGTTCATACTGTTATAAATGTCTGCAGACAAATGAGTTTTGAAAAGAAAGTATTTTTAGCATTTTACGAGTTGTTTTCAGAAAATCCTCGTATTATGTTTTCTGGCAAGTTTTCATATATAGCTGTATTCAGCAAAGTTTTCAAATGTTTTCGGCATGTGTTCACTGAGTACGTAGTACTCGGCACATGTTATTTCTAAAACGTGCGAGGTTAGCAGGGATGAAGATGATGAGTACTGGATGGACTATTGTTGTTGTTAAATGTTGTTATGTCAAGAAAGTCGTTTTTGAGAAGTTGACCTAGAATATATGTCTTCATACATATATTCTCATGTTTTCCGCTGCAAGAAAATGAAGTTTAATGTTGTTATAACGTTTAAATTCTAAAGTCGAACTCTTTTGCTAAGTTCTCTTGAAACGCTTTTCTTTATCTTGTTTTTCTTGATCCTCAAATAAATTCGTCATCTTCTTGATCAATTGTCGGTTATTTGGTTGATCAGGTCTTTTGATTCCAAGTGATTTGAGTTATGTTTATTGATATGTATGTCATATTGATTTCAGTTGATCATCTCGAGTCATATATGTCACATTATTCTAAAGTGGTAAATCCAAGTGGTGAGTCAATTTAAGTAATTCCAATGGCCAGGTCAGTGGGTAAATCCAATTTGAGTCAATTGGTAATTCCAATGGGGTCAGTGGGTAAATCCAAATTGGCTGGTCCAATTTGAGTAAATCCAATTTGGCCGGGTCCAGTGTAAATCCAGTGGTAGTCAATTTGGGTAATTCCAGTCCCAGCTGGGTAATAGATTCGGGCTGCGTCATGTTAAGTATGGTTATTCTTTTGAACGATAGCCGGGTCGCTATCTCAATTTCCTTTGTTAATCATAAATTGTGTAAGTCGTGGGACCTACCGGCCTTGACATCTAATATCGAGGTTCGGGCTGCGACAGAGTGGTATCAGAGCGGGTCTGACTGCTCTGAATAATATTTTCTAAAATCTAGTCTATTTGAAACCCTAGATTAGTTTAGAGCAATGTCTTCTGCTCCAAGTTGTTTTCTGAAAGTCTAGTCTGGTTTGAATTCCTAGACTAGTTAGTTTTTAACAACAACTGAAGTCCAGCATCTCTCATCTCATCCAGCTATCCAGGTACGAATTTCAAATGTTTCTAGTTATAAAGTTTGGAAGTTGAAGTATATATATAATTGTTGTGTTTTAGCCTCTAATGTGATTGGTTGTTAGTGATCGATCATAAGCGAGATAATGGATCAGTTGTGCAAGCAAGTTGAGTATTTATCTGTGGAATGTAACATGAGCCTGGAACACCCTTTTGGAAGCGACATTGAGTATGTTGAGACAGTGGATTCTCAAAACTATTCGTAATTTCAGTTTAGTTAATTATTTAAATTTTCTTTTATAGGATGTCCAACTCTAGAAGCGTAGCAGCGATGATTGAATTTCACCACATACACATGAGCTACACAGAAACCCTAGCAGAGTTTTTAGCTCGGTACCATAGAGTTTGGATGGACATCCATGAATCAAATATCTCGGGAGTTATTGGTATAGTTAGGCTAGTTCCTCTGCTTCCTGAGGATTGGCAGGAGTGGGCGACATCGATTGCTGCAAGGTACGTTACTCCCCAATTTTGGGATGGTGTCTTGTTTGGAGATTGCAGAGCGTTCATAGCTGCAATTAGTACTCAATATATGTGTTTTTCGTACCCACCTCCTGGACCATATCAGCCATTGATTCCTGTTGGTGAGTTTGGTTTACAACATCTCATGCCCCAAGATTACCCTATTCTGGATCAGAATCCTCCAGAAAATCCTGAACCTATTGCTTCTCCCATCCATGGAAATAATGGATTTGATGTTAACTCTTTTCTTGTTGAGCCATTGGCAAATGGTTATGTTTCGTCTCCCTCTCAAATCGAGACTCAAACCTTTGTTCCTGAGCCTTCTGTTTTGCCTAACGGCGTAGCCTCAGCTTCTTTTGTTGAGGAATTTCCAAATGATCCTTCCGTTGAAACATTGCAAGCTTTGAATTCTTCAGAGCTTGATGCCATAGTTGGAGCCCAACCTATTCTATTTGACCCTAATGTGGCTAGCACCTCTGGACCACGTCACTATGATAGTGACGAGGATAACGTTGATCCAGAAGTTGGACCAACCGAAGGATACTTCCACCTCCGTAGAATACCATTTACTCATTTAAGTTTTCAGCCTAGCTTTAGGCCGTCGCCGGGAGAGGATATTACTTATGCCCCCCGTGTGACTTTGGACGGAGTGGAGAGGGCAGAGGAGAGCACGGAAACGGAAGAAGAAGATCCAAGTGAGGAGGATCCGAGAGACGACGAAGAGGAGAAAGAAGAAGAGGATCCGTCAGAGGATGAGCAGTGAAGGGAAGTGTTGGGAAGTTGAAGAAAAAAAAGATAATGATGTAAATATATGTAATAAACTAGTAAGCGAACAACTTTTAACATTTGTGTTGTAAATAAGTTCTTGTACATAGAAGCATAATATGATAATCGGAAGCGACGTAGAATTCCGCTCCGATAAAAACATTTTGCGTGATGTTAGAAAATCACGGTTCATATAGGGAATTTTTGGGTGTAAATAATTCCCTACCTTTTGTAAAAGTCCTCAAAGAGGCAAATTTTCCTATTAAATGAAGAAGTAAGTTGAGCAAAGATCAGCTGGATAAATCAAGCTAACTGGAAAATCAAAACTAGCTGGAAAAAAACTGAGTTATCTGGAGAATCGAGCCGGCCGGAAAACCGATTGGAAAAACCAAATGATCGAGATCACTGTAATTCCAATGAGTAAATTCAATTAGTCAGTCAATGAGTAATTCAATTGATCGAGTCCAATTGGGTAATTCAATTGGTAAAGTCACCGAGTAAATCCAATTGATCGAGATCAATTGTAATTACAACAGTAAATTCAAAAAGTCACAGTAAATCCAATGATCGAGTCCAATTGAGTAAATCCAAAGATCACTAAGTAAATCCAATTTTGAGTCCAATTTGGTAATTCAATGTGGTCGAGTCATTATTAAATCCAATTCGAGTCCAATGGCCGAGTCAATGAGTAAATCCAGCTGACTAAGTCCAGCTGAGAAAATCCAATGATCGAGTTCAATTCGGTAATTCCAATGAGTAAATCCACTGATCGAGTCCAAGGAAATCCAAATTGACCGAGTTCAGGTAATTTCGAGTGAATCCAGCTGACCGAGGTTTAGATAATAGAAGTTAAAGTAAAGAAGTGAGGTATAAGGAATGGAAAAAGATCGATTAAAAGCTCGGACGAAGAAAACAAGACAAAGCGTCGAACCGGCATCGGCGCGACCACAGCGCGCGGCACGCCAGCCCCACGACAATTTCAGCATCGGGCGCGGGTTGGTGTGGCGCGGGACAATCCGCCGGAGGTCAAGTCGCGCGCGCATGAAAGGAATCTCTTCTTGGCCGCGCGATGTCTGCGCGCGGGACGGCGATCTTGGCGCGGGATGGTTCGATCCAGCGCCGGGGTTTATTCGTCCATTCCGTTGTCGTTCGTAGTTGTTCATTCTTCGTTTATTTTGTTCGTAGTTCGTTTCGTTGTAGTTCATTTCATTCTTCGTTAATTTCATCCGTTAATCGTTTCGTTCATTATTCGACTATCATTAGTTTAGTGCGTCGTTCATTTTATTCGTTTCATTAATTATTCGTTATCGTTAGCTTAGTTCGTAATCATTAGTTAGGAAAAATGTTAAGATGAAGTAGATCATCTCAAAAGAGATTTATGAGGAAGTTTGTACATCAAGATGATATTATTCATCTCTTGATTTTAAAGAATGAAGAGCTAATTAAATAAATAGGTATATATATAAAAAAAAAAAAATTTCTACTGGAAATTTTTTTGTGATTATTTGATGATAAGCGTGAATCTTTTGATTCATTAAAGTTATGATAAAGTTTATAGGCCAAGATGATGCAATTATTTCCTTGAAATATTAGGAATATATATTAGCTAAATTTTTCTTAGCAAAGATAAGTATGAAAAATATGTGTTCTTGAAATATTTTTGTGATTTTAGTAATGAATGAATTGTTGATTCATTAAAAGTACGATGAGTATATTATGCATTAAAGAGGTGATAAGAAAATTTTTCTAAATTCTAAAAACTTAGAAAAATTTATTTCCCTTAAAATACTTTTAAAGAAAGAAGAATTTTTATTAAAGAATAAGACTTTGTTAGAAAGAAAGAATAATTCGAATGAAAATCCTGGTTAATTAGAAAATGCCGCCAAGAGGTAGACCAAGAGGCCGAGGTCGAGGAAGGGTTGAAGATGAAAACGAAAGAGAACCTACCCCACCTCCTCCTCAACCTGAAAGGAGAATAGAAGAATTATTTTTGCGGCAAAATCCTCCAACTCTCGATGGAAGAGGAAGTCCTTCAGAAGCCGAAGAGTGGATTCGTCTTGTGGAAAGAATTTTCCGTTTTCTTCGATGTACGGATCAAGAACGTCAAACATGCATGTCTTATCGGCTCAAGGGATCTCGCGGATTGCGGTGGGAAGCTCGTCAAAGGGCATATACCCCTGAACAACTGGAGAACCTGACGTGGGAACAATTTAAGGATGTTTTGTTCGAAAAATTCGTTCCTCGAAGTTATCGAAAGCAGAAGGAGAATGAGTTTGCTAATCTCAAGCAAGGTAAGAAGTCGAGCCGACTATGATCGCGAATTTTGTGATTTGGCACGTTTTGCTCAAGATAAGGTGGACACGACGAGAAAATGGCTGAACTTTTCCGAGCGTGTCTTCGGCGAGAAATAAGAATCGTTCTGGCCAGTCAAAGTGCATTATCGTATGCCGAGACTTTAAACAGAGCTTTGGATATGGAATTGGCAATGCAGCCAGATAAGTCTTCTCAGACTTCAGCAGCCACACAAGTTCAAACCCCAGCGACAGTGACAAATCCGCAGCCGTTCAACCAAAGTCAGAAACGAAAATGGAATTTTGGAAGTCAACCTAGTAAGAAGCCCTGGCAAGGACAGCAAGGGCAACAACGTCATCAACAGCAGCAATTTAATCAGGGACGATTCAAACAACCTTTCGTCAATCAAGGCAGTTCATCTCAAACTTATCAAGGAATGTCTCCATGTTCCAAGTGTGGCAAGATGCATCAAGGGATATGCAAAGTGGAAGTAATAGTCGCTATACTTGTGGTCAAGTTGGTCATTATTCGTATCAGTGCCCAACTAAACTGCAAGGAGCAGGAGGAAGTAGACCAACTCAGAACCCGCCTCAGAGATTGAAGGCAATAGAAGTTGTTCCTCAGCAACGGCAGCAGCAACGGAATCGCCAAGGGCCGCGATTCCAAAGAAAAGCGAAAGCAACCCCAGCAATTGAGAATGGAACCCCAACAACAATATCAAAGGGTTTTTGCTCTTGATCAGAAGCCGTTCGACAAAGATCAAGGAAATTTGACAGGTATGGGTCAATTAAATGGCATACCTGTTATAATTTTATTTGATACTGGTGCATCGCATTCATTTATATCAGATGCATGCGTAGATAATCTTGGTCTTAAAGTAGAACGTGCTAGTCAAGACTTGAGAGTAACAACACCGTTAGGTAAATCTACCTCAGTTACTCGCATCTGTCCTAATATAGAGATTGAATTAGGATCTCTCAAGATGTTAGCGAAAACCCTAAATTTAATTAAAATGTGGGATATAGATATTATCTTGGGAATGGATTGGTTGACCGAGAATTTTGCAAGCATTCAATGCAAGCAAAGGCAAATTTCATTTCATATGCCTGGTCAGGAACCAACTCTATTTTTCGGGATAGAAAGAAGTTGTAAGAAATCGCCGATTATTTCGGCAGTTCAAGCAAGGAGAGTGTTGAAAAAGAAAGATGTGAAAGCATATCTTATCTATCTCAACAAGAAGGAAGATAAGGAGAGCAGCATTGAAGATGTAGCTGTAGTAAAAGAATTTCAAGACGTATTTCCACAAGTTTTGCCAGGATTGCCACCAGATAGGCAAGTAGAGTTCACAATAGATCTTGAACCAGGATCAGCCTCGTTTCCAAGTCACCATACGTAATGGCTCCAAAGGAGTTGCAAGAATTGAAAATTCAACTGCAAGAGTTACTTGACCTAGGTTTCATTAGACCTAGTGTTTCTCCGTGGGGAGCACCAATTCTGTTTGTCAAAAAGAAGGATGGTAGTTTGAGGATGTGCATCGACTACCGAGAATTAAACAAATTGACCTTAAAGAATAAATATCCTTTGCCGAGAATAGATGATCTATTTGATCAGCTCAGAGGAGCAAGTGTATTCTCGAAGATTGATCTGAAATCTGGTTATCACCAATTGAAGGTCAAGCAAGAAGATATTTCCAAGACAGCTTTCAGAACAAGATATGGCCACTACGAGTTTGTAGTAATGCCATTTGGTGTGACAAATGCTCCAGCAGTATTTATGGATCTCATGAATCGAGTATTTCATGAATTCTTGGACAAGTTTGTCGTAGTTTTCATTGATGATATTCTCGTGTATTCAAAGAATGAATTAGAACACGAGGAACATCTACGAACTGTTCTGAAAAGGTTGAGAACCGAAAGATTGTATGCCAAATTTAGTAAATGTGAATTTTGGCTAAGAGAAGTACATTTCCTTGGACATGTTGTATCTCCTGAAGGAATCAAAGTTGACCCTTCAAAAGTACAAGCGCAGTTCAGAATGGAAAGTTCCAACCACACCACATGAAATTAGGAGTTTCTTAGGTCTAGCAGCTACTATCGGAGATTTATCGAGGGATTCTCCAAAATAGCTAAGCCAATGACCCATCTCCTAAAGAAAGAATCAAAATTCAAGTGGTCGAAGAATGTGAGGAAAGTTTCCAAGAACTTAAAAAGAGATTGACCATCGCCCTGCTATCGGTTCCCATTCGGATAAAGATTATGTTGTTTACACGTATGCATCAAAGAACGGACTAGGTTGTGTCCTGATGCAAGAAGGAAGAGTTATTGCATATGCTTCTAGACAGCCTTAGACCTCATGAAATAAACTATCCGACTCATGATTTGGAACTAGCAAGCGGTAGTACATGCTTTAAAAATGCGGAGACACCATCTTTATGGAACGAAATGTGAAATCTTCACAGATCACAAGAGTCTCAAATATTTCTTTGAGCAGAAAGAATTAAATATGAGACAAAGAAGATGGCTCGAGTTAGTTAAAGACTACGATTGTAAAATTTCCTATCATCCAGGAAAAGCAAATGTAGTTGCCGATGCGTTAGCGAGAAAAGGAAAATCGGAATTTGGATTTCTTCTAACTCAAGAGAAAGAACTCATTAAGAGTTTCGAAGAACTAAGGTTAGAAGTAATTCTACCTCCGCAATCTGCTGAGCAAATGGTTGCGGCTATGGAAATAATTCCGTATTTAAGATTGAGAATTTCCAATGCTCAAAGAAAAGACGAGAAATTGGAAAAGTTACGAATGAAAATTCGTCAAGAGAAAAATGAAAATTTTAAGGAGGCGGGAGATAATGTTCTCCGTATCGAGGAAGAGTTTGTGTGCCGAATGATGAAGAATTAAGGAATGAAATCATGAGCGAAGCTCATGAAACTCCTTATTCAAACCACTGGAGGCACCAAAATGTATCAAGATTTGAAACAAACATTTTGGTGGGAAGGAATGAAAAGAGACATAGCTTCTTTTGTGGAAAGATGTTTAGCTTTGTCAACAAGTAAAGGCATTACATCGAGACCATATGGGAAGCTACAACCTTTAGATATTCCGAGTGGAAATGGGATAAAATTACCATGGATTTTGTAATCGGGTTACCTAGATCCAAACGAGGAAATACGGCGATATGGGTAATAGTGGATAGATTGACAAAATCTGCACACTTTATACCTATTCCCATAACTTATGGCGCGTATAAGTTAGCTCACCATACGTGCGAGAAATTGTGCGATTGCACGGAGTACCTAAGTCGATCACTTCGGATCGAGACTCAAAATTTACTTCTCATTTGTGGAGAAGTATGCAAGAAGAATTAGGTACCAAATTGAACTTCGGTACGGCTTTTCATCCTCAAACGGATGGTCAATCGAAAGAACCATTCAGATCTTGGAGGATATGTTGAGAACTGTTGTTTTAGATCGAGGAAGTCAATGGGAGCAAATTTTACCTCTTGTTGAATTTGCTTACAACAACAGTTATCAAATGACGATTGGCATGGCGCCCTACGAAGCCCTTTATGGAAAGAAGTGTAGATCTCCGCTCCATTGGGATGATGTGGGCGAGAGAAAAATATTAGGGCCTGATTCAGTGGAAGAAATGATAAAGATTGTGCGTCAAATCAAACAAAGAATTAAAGAAACACAAGACCGTCAGAAGTCTTATGCTGACGTCAGAAGATCAGCATTAGAATTCAATGTGGGTGATAAAGTTTTCTTGAAAGTTTCACCTTCAAGAGGAATTCAACGATTTGGTGTTAAAGGAAAGCTTAAGCCTCGCTACATAGGACCATATGAAATTCTGGAAAGAATAGGTCAAGTAGCATATAAGCTAGCTTTACCGCCAAGTTTTGGAAATTCACATAACGTGTTTCATGTATCTCAGTTGCGGAGATATATGTTTGATCCTAAGCACGTCATTCGTCGAGAAGAAGTAGTTCTTGAACCAGATCTCAGTTATGAAGAGAAACCTGAAGCGATTTTGGACCGGAAGGTCCAACAGCTTAGAAATAAGTCGATCGCGTCAGTAAAAATCAAATGGAGGCATCATGGACTAGAAGAAGCAACATGGGAGTTAGAAAGCAAAATGAGAGAAAAGTATCCCGAACTCTTCCGAGAGGTAAGCAAATTTCGGGACGAAATTTATTTTTAGGGGGAGAGAATGTAGTATCCCGTCTTTCTTAAGTAATTAAAATAATTAATCTTCTGAGAAAGACAAGAATTTTAGTAAAATAAAGATTTTCTTTCCGAAAATTTTATCCGGCAGATATATTCTACCGGAAAAATGAGTTTTAATTAATTTTTATCGTCTCGGTTAATCCGAAACGAAGAAGTTTTTACATTTATCAATAGATGATAAATGTTTAGTCATTAATTGACAAGAAGAAGAATTTAATTTAATTACGTAAAATTTTACGTAATTAATCGCTTAAAAATTTAGTTTCGGTCGATTTGAAAATGCTTCAAATCTCCGATTCTTTCTGTGAGATTTTTATCTAAGGTTCGTGAAACCTTAATCTTAATTACTGTGTTGAGAAATTAGAGAATTATTAGAAGATTAATTAGTTATTAATTAATTGAATTAATAACTAATTAAATGAATTAACCAAAACTTAGCTATTAAGTTTTAATTTTATAATAAGCTATCCTATACATCTAAACCTAGGGTTATAACTAATATATGTATAGCTATTTCACTCATTTCTCTCATCTCTCACCACACGCACACACACAGCAAACACAAGGAAACAAATTTCTCTCTCCCTCTCGATCATCTCTTCTCTCTCAATACACACACTCACACACACTTAAGAACACCATCTTGATCTTCAAGCTCAAAGATTTCAACTTCTAGCAATCCTCTCAAGTAGTCAAGTAAGCTTAGATTCTTCTCTTCCAAGCTCTTGATTCATGTCTTTGGTGGAAGAATTATATATATATATATATGTGTCGAAAATTTGTAAGAAATATGAAGAAGTAGTTGGATGATCTTGATTTCTTAGAATGATGTTTATATGATGATTTTATGATCAAATATTAAGCTTAAGATGATGCATGAAGAATTCTAGTTATGAATATATATATGTCGATTATTTTGGGAGAAACCTTAGAAATGATTAGTAAATCTTCATGTCTTAATATGATGCTTATATCATGATTATATGATGAATTGTGTGATTAAATTAGAAAAATCAAAACCCTAACCCTAAGTTGCATGAAAATCGAAATTTAGAAGAAAATGCTAAATATTAATTCATGCATTGAATGATGATTTGTTCTTCATGAATTATGCTTAGAATATGATTATAAGATCAAATATGTAATTAGATTTAAGCATGGAAAACCCTAGCTATCAATTGGCAATTTTCGAAAATGAGAAGAAAATGGGAAATAATGAATACATGAATTATATGATTGATTTAATGATATAAATGAGTTTAGTTAAGTATTTTAAGAATGTTTCATGTTGGAAGTAATTAAAAATTTCCAACCAATTTCATTTTGAGAAAATAACCGATTAAATAAGAATATAAATTAGGGTTTAATAATGTAATGTTATATGATGAGTTTGATGATTCAATTAAAGATATATGAGATTAATGAAGAATATTAGATCAAGAGATAATGAAACAAAAACTTGATTAACCCTAGAAACCCTAGAAAATCGAATTAGGGTTCTTAAATTAGGGTTGAAAGATTAATACTTAATTGAATGAAATTAAATGAAGAAATGAGCTTAAGATAATAATTAAGTATATTAGAAATTAAAAAGAAGAGAAAATAATTAAAGAAATATTAATTTTAATATAACCGAAAATTTAAAATAAATAAATAAAATATTAATAAAATTTTAATTAAGAAATTAATTGCATTTATGAACTTCTTAATAAAAAATTAAGTGTTATATAATTTTATGGAAATTTAATTCAAAGAAATAAAGATTTTTCTATTTATGGTTGATTTTCCCGATTTGGGGAATTTATATGTTTAATTGAGTTAATGTTGTATGAGAATTGATTAATATTGATGCTTAATGAGGAATTTAGATAGATTAAGATAGATTAAGAACGTTTGAAAAGTTAAGATAGGAATTCTCGAATTTCATCAAGTTGCGACGTAGAAATTCGAATAGAATTTCGTTAAGGATATCGAAGTCGTTAGTCGATAAAAGCTCTCGTTCTAAAATCGTTATTCCGTTTCGATTAAAGGAGCAAGCGGAAGCGGGAGCAGAAACGTGAAGTAAAAGGGCTACAAGCATTAGAGCTTAAAGTTTAAAGCTTAAGTTTATCAGGTGGGCTTTCTAAACTAAAATATGTGAAAAGCATAATATCGTATGTTTTACAAAGTTTTGATACTTGCCAAATGATTTTAAAAATGTTTAAGTATGTTACCATCTACTTCAGAAAGACGAATTCGGTTTCACGCAAGGTGAAATCTGTACACATTAGTAATCGTGCGCATTTCTTTGATAGGCCGATTATTCATAAACGTGAGCCTTTCCTTGATATGCCGATTACAAGTGATTGAGAAAGAGGACTCTTTCTCATCACCATTATTTATTTGTAGATATGGTTCATATCGTTATAAATGTCTCAGACAAATGAGTTTTGAAAAGAAATTATTTTTAGCATTTTACGAGTTGTTTTCGAAAAATCCTCGTATTATGTTTTCTCGGCAAGTTTTCATATATAGTATTCAGCAAAGTTTTCAAATGTTTTCGGCATGTGTTCACCGAGTACGTAGTACTCGGCCACACATGTTATTTCTAAAACGTGCGGGTTAGCAGGGATGAAGATGATGAGTACTGGATGGACTATTGTTGTTGTTAAATGTTGTTATGTCAAGAAAGTCGTTTTTGAGAAGTTGACCTAGAATATATGTCTTCATACATATATTCTCATGTTTTCCGCTGCAAGAAAATGAAGTTTAATGTTGTTATAACGTTTAAATTCTAAAGTCGAACTCTTTTGCTAAGTTCTCTTGAAACAGTTTTCTTTATCTTGTTTTCTTGATCCTCAAATAAATTCGTCATCTTCTTGATCAATTGTCGGTTATTTGGTTGATCAGGTCTTTTGATTCCAAGTGATTTGAGTTATGTTTATTGATATGTATGTCATATTGATTTCAGTTGATCATCTCGAGTCATATATGTCACATTATTCTAAAGTGGTAAATCCATTGGCCGAGTCAATTTGAGTAATTCAGTGTAGGTCAATTTGGGTAAATCCATTTATTTGAGTCATTTGGGTAATTAATGTTGGAGTCCAATGATAAATCCAATTGTGGCCGAGTCAATTTAGGTAATTCACTGATTTGGCCCCGGGGTAATAGATTCGGGCTACGTCATGTTAAGTATGGTTATTCTTTTGAACGATAGCCGGGTCGCTATCTCAATTTCCTTTGTTAATCATAAATTGTGTAAGTCGTGGGACCTACCGGCCTTGACATCTAATATCGAGGTTCGGGCTGCGACAGTCATATGCATGCAACTCCAAAAAGATTGATTAGATTAAATGTCTCCACACAAGACTCAAGACCTTCCGACTATATTGTAAAGCATGTCATACGTTCTAGATCACGTGCTAATTATCTTCTTCCGATCTCAAAGTAACACATCAAATCATGTGTAATACCTCGGTATTTCTAATCTCGTCATAATTAAAATTTTGTTAATTAAGTATGAGTTTTGCATTCCTAAGTTATTAAAAATAAATATAAGATTTATGGCGCAGTCCGTTTCAGAAAATAAATTGCAGAAGTCGTCTAACCGATAACCGGATTAGGGTTTCGATATCCGTTTGAGTTTTCGTCCGAGACCTCGGATTAAAGCAGCGTCTGTTTTTCCATTCACTTATTTCTCGATACGAATTTTTTTCTAAAAAGTCAGTTTTTGACATTTTCCGGATATTTTTATCGACTCATCATGTCCCGATTTTTTCTCGTTTTTCGAAAAATGAACCGGCATTCCCGGCTAATTAAAATATTTCGGATTCAATGGTCTCGACCATTTTCGTCAAAAATATTATCGTCTAAGAATCTTGTTGCTCGTTTTAATTTACGGTTTAAAAATTTAATATCTAGATAAAGTCTATCCTAAATATTACCTTTAATTACCTCACTCTCTCTCTCTCTCATTCACCCCCCCCCAACTGCCGTCCCTTCCCCCCATTAGCAGCAAACACCATTTTCTTCCATTTCTTCATTTCTTCAAGCTTCAAGTCTCGATTACTCTTTCGTCTACCGTCCGATTTTCGATCCGAGTTCGATTTTGACAAGGTAGGAGCTTCTTCTTCATTCCCAACCAAACAAAATTTCATTCTTTCCATCTTTAAATTTTCAAAATTTTTGAAGGATGGTTGGATTGTTGTTCTAGCTTTTGATTAATGTTTATATGATGTTTGGTAATGTTTTTAATAAAGGAATCAAGTTTGAAACAAAGTTTTATTCAAAAAAATAAAAAGGGCCGAAAATCCTAAAATATTAGGCTTTTGATTTTAGCTTTGATTCTTGATAAATTGTTTATAGATTATGCTTCTATGTGATGATATAAGCACGTGATACTTATTTGGGATTTTTCTAAAAATATTTTATTTATTGAATGAGATGAAGAATGTGATATAGATTGAAGTATGATGATAATATGAGGAATATGATTATGGTTATGAGCATTAGGAAGCATGTAGTTGAACATATATTTAATTTAGATTTTTATAAAAATAATTATATTTTTGTTGGAGACAAAGATGTTATTTTGATTGAGTTATATGGTTGATATGGATGTTGTGTATACATATTTGAGTAGTACATAGCATGAGGGTGAACATATATTTAATTTAGATTTTTCTAAAAATAAAATAAAAACCGTTGGAGACGAACATTCGATATAAATCGAATGAATAAAAATAGTTTGGAAGTTGTGTTTCCATAATTGGTCACTAGTAAGCATGATGATTATTGAGTAAATTAATTAGAATTTTCTAAGAATGTTTTATTTTTCGTTGGAGACAAAAAATCGAGAATAAATTAAAAATTGTTTATAATATGATCGTACGGATTTCATATTAGTTAATCTAGTAGCTTGATGATCATAATGCATAAGTTTGAGAATTAACAGACCAACTTTGTTTAAAAGTATATTAAAGATTGAAATTGTTGAGAAATAGATTAAGTGTTCGATTTAGTGAGTTAAGCATGTTAATATGTTTATGTTAATGTTATAAGATAATGGAAATTGAAAGAAAATGAAAAGGAATTATAGAACTTGGTTTTATAATAAAAGTAAGTAGACATATTGTTGGACAAGCGGAGAATCGAGCCGTAAAACGAATAATTGGATAAAATAATTTGTATATAAATAATAAGCATGTTTATATATGGTTATTGTGATTTTATTAGAATTAATAAAAATGTTTTGGAAAATCGACTACGCTCGTCGTTGCTCGATAAAAGTTGTATACGTGTTTTGTTTAGAACGTTGATTGTGGATTTGATTATGTTGTTAGTTGATGATCAAATGATTAGTTGATGATCATGTCATTAGATGATTGGATAAAAAGTTAGATTATATGATTATATGTTTCGTTAGATTTTGCAAAAATATGCTAAGTATGAAAGGGTCGAATTTGAGAATCGAGAAGCATGATGTTTTATGCATTAAGAACCTAGGATTTGCATGCTATGGTTGGTATGGTGGCATGGCTAGGGTTTGTAAGAAATTAGGGCTTGGATGTCTATTAACGAGCCTAGGAAACCGTGCGTCGAGGGTTAGGGTTCGCCGGATTTCTGGCAGCTCTGCCACCCTTCACGGAAACAGCCATAACTTCCTTCTCGTTTGACGAAATCCAGATCCGTAAATTGGGTTGGAAACTAGATATCCATGGCTTTCTAATGGTATCTTTCCCATCCCCTGTTTCCAAACACTCTGTTCTGAAACTGCCTTAGAAACTGATGCAGTTGTACAGTTTTTCCGAACTCTTATTTTCCTTCAAGTTAAATTGTTTTAACTTGATTTCTTGGAAACATCTAAGTCGTTTTAATTATCGACTATCCCTTAAGAATGTTCTAACCGTCGAGTAAGAACCGAGTTGTTTTTCAATCGATATTTTCCCAAATCTCTTTTCTTTTAATAAGAGATTAATCAAGTGCAAGTCTTAAAATTAAATCGTTATCGAGTCCATTTTTCGTTTTTATTTTCCATCTCGATCTTTTTCTAAGATTTGATTATTTACGATTAAAGGAGGATATCGTACATAGAAGAATGGACGAAAGACTGAAGCTTGGTTTCCGTTCTGTAAACCGTTAAGGTGGGCTTTTCTATTATACAAATAAAATGTGGCTATTCTATTTACTGAATAACTCGAGCTTTGCTCTGTTTTTCTTATCGCTTTAAAAGGCATGTTTTAAAGTGATTATCTTGGCATAAAAGAATTTGTTTTGTGAGTTCTATTATGCTTATCTGAGTTGGTTCGCCAACTAGAAATCGATCGGATTCTGAGTTAGCCAAGAGGGTGCTTTCCAGAATTAGTGTACACGGTAGCCGGTGTGTGTGGTACTCTGTTGAGGGGTAGCCAGCCACGGTGAGGAGCGACCGCGAAAGAAGGCCTTCTTCCCCGGCGTTATTCAGATTTGGTCATATTGAATTAAAGTAAGAAAATGCTTGCAAGCGATTATGAAAAGAAATTTTAGTAAGCACGGGCCTTTAATGAAAAACCCCTTTGTGTTACTGTTGAGATGCCTGATAAATCCATTAAATCTATTATATGTTTTTGGCATGTGTTCACTAAGTACTTTGTACTTAGCCCTGTATATGTTTATAAATATGCAGGTTGAGTGACGAGTGACGGCGGAAGTTGAGTGGTTGTAAAATATTGAATAAAGCTAGTCGAGCCTCGACTTCACATCTTCATATGTGAAGTCAATCTACGTCTTTTCCGCTGCAGACACTCTTTATGTTATAACACTTTTCGGTTTAAGTATTCTATACTTGAAACCCTAAATAGTACTAAGCTTCTATGTCTAACAATCTTTCGAGATTGTCTTCCTCTCAAATAAACAAAGTACTTTTCAGTTTTATATCTTTGACTGATCAAGATCTATTCCACATTTATTCATTAATCCCCCTTCTTCCCCGCTTCTTAATTCCAACCCCTAGTCGCACCCCGGCTTAGCCGTCCTTCGGAATTTGGGGCTGTGACATCATGTGAAATTGATAGCTAAGCAATTAAGCATACAATCAAACCAAGAACATAAGAAAGAAGAGAAGGTCGTAATTGATTAATTAATTAAGATTCAAATTCAATCATCCATCTACTCTCTAAACCTAGGATATAAGAAAGCTAGGAGATAAAGGTTTTTTTAAGGACACTTACTAAGGGCGGGTGTGTTTTAAGGATACATTTCTATGCGGGCCCAATTAGAAGGACATAAACTCTTAATTCTTGCATCTGTAGGACTATTTTTGGCCAGAACGGGCTGAAATGCACGTGCTTAGCACGTGATTGCCTATGTGGAGTCCAAATTCTTATGTGGAATGCCACATAAATAAAAATAATAATAAAAAATAGTAAAAATAAAATTAACTCTCTCTCTGCTCACTTTCTCTCTCTCGCCCCCCTCTCTCGTCTCTTTCTCTACCACAAAACCCTTCGCCGCAGCCCACCACCACTACTTTCGGTAAGAAGCCTCACAACTCATTAACAACAACACAACGAACGGCAATTCAGCGGGCGAAGGGCTGCTGCTATGGAAGGGCGTTGCTCTACGCTGCAAATCAGGACGTGCGAAAGGTGGTGGTCGGCGGCTTCCTCTTGTCGAATCTGCCTTCATGGGTTGGCCGCCGTAGCTACTGCCACCACCAATCTCTCGAAATTCAACTTCTCAAACGCTGCTCCGCCTCCATTTCTATTCCTCATCCTACCCTAAGTATTTCATTAGTTCATACGGAATGTAATAAAGTGACGTTGGTGGTGGGTGGCGGCAACGGCGGCGATGGGTGATGAGAGTGAGGGAGCCGATATAACTGATTGATTATTCCGATAGTAATTATTCCAAGCGCCTTAAAGAATTCAAGATCAAGAGTTCCAAATCAACAATATCAAATAGATTGAATTCCTAAACACAATCAAACTGGTCGAAGGAGCCGAAACAAGCAACAACGTAATTACAAACTTTAGATCTAATACACTTTGGATTTTTTTTCATTTTCTTCCTTTTAATCTGTGATTGAAGATAAGTGGAGAAGGACTGTTGGAGGTGGAGATAATGATATATATAACATAATAGTGAGAGAGGAATATACTTTGGGGCTGCGTATAAAGTGACGGTGGTGGTGATGGGTTGCGACAGCGGCGGTGGTGGGTGACGAGAGAGAGAGGGGGGAGTGAGAGAGATAAAGTGAGGAGAGAGAGAGTGTGTTTGATTTTTAATTTAATTTTTATGATTTTATTTTTATATTTTTATTTATGTGGCATTCCACATAAGTATTTGGGTTCCACATAGGCAGTCACGTGCTAAGCACACGCGTTTCAGTTCGTTCGGGCCGAGAATAGTCCTACAGAAGCAAGACTTAAGAGTTTATGTCATTCTAGTTGGGCCCGCACAGAAATATGTCCTTAAAATGCACCCGCCCTTAGTTAGTGTCCTTAAAAAACCTTTATCTCAGAAAACTAGCCACTCATAGTCATGGCAAACAACAAATTAAAACAAAAGAAATTCATAACTGAAAACAAAGAAAAACCGTAGAAGAAATCTAAAATCTTAATTGCTCCAATCTTGAAGTCTTGAATCTCATTTTCAAATCTCCAAAAGCTCAAAAGAAAATAAAACAATGCTAAAGTTTTAAAAAGAAATCTAAAGAATAAAAATAGTTCAAAGTATGTAAAAAGATGCAACAACCCCTAAAACTAATTTAAGAGGACTTATTTATAGATGAGAACCAAAACCTATACCCAAAATGTAACAAAATTACACATGGACGCACTATTAGACAGAAACGGCTACCCGGGCTATGGATCGCCGGTTTGGTCGCCGTTTTTACAATGTTGGAGCCTTTCCAGAGAATTCCGGCGACCCGGGCAACGGTCATTGTCCCGATCGTCGGTTTTGTAAGGGATTTTTGCAGAAACGGCGACCGAGATATCTGGGTCGCCGTTTTTGCAACTTTCGCGCAATAAACTAACTTGTTTCGGCCCGTTCTCCTTCGTTATAACTCTGAATTTGGATCCTCTTTCGCCTAAAAAATCCTAACGAGCTTAACTTCATTCCTACATTGCTCAATTTGCAAAACATGCACTTCATCCTATCTTTCGCTTCTCTTGCTCGATTTTTTAACCCAATCATCTTTCCTTTTGATCTTGAGTTATTCCTTTGAACATGAGCTTCTCCAAAACACTCAAATCTACATAAAACACATAAAACTATACCCAAACGTGACATCATAGCAGAATTAAGAAAACAAATTAAACGACGTCACATAAGTGCATAAGCTTATCAAAATGTGCATAAGAAAACCAATGAAAACCATACAAAATGAGTGTTTATCACTGGACTGCTATAAAAAATAGAACAAGCAATTGGGGATGAATTACTATTTCTACATCATTTTTGTGTTAAAATTGCTGTATTTTTGTGCAAATGGTTAGAAATGATCTTACGATAGACAAAGGTTCCTCTAACGGGATATTATGTTTTTAACCCGAGATCTCTTCCTGCTCCAAGATTTATTATGATAAGGATAAGTAAAACAAATCAATTACTAAACTGGTTTGATTTACATAATATAATTAATATTATTTAAATTTAAATATATGTATATATATATCCTAATTATGAATTTATCAACCCTAGTTAATAATCAATTATAAATTAATAAAAACTGAAATTAAATACTAAAAAAATTATTGCCGTAATTGCTTATAGTAAATCGTAATTTAAACTAAAATATAAAAAATTTAAATTGAAGAAAATATAAGAAAAATTTTAAAAGATTGATAGTGGTACAATGAAACACGAAAAAGTGGGATAAATTAAATGATCCGAAGTGTCATCCTCATTATCTAGGATTTATGATCATTACTATACATAATTCAATAAATCAAACAAACTGATTTAGTCAATTTTATCTCTCTTTTTTCTTCGGTATACATCGAAAAACGAAAAATATATTTTTCTTAGGGAAAGGAAATTAATTATGAGTATACCTATTCCATCATTTTTTTTTAGTATGTCTAAAGCTAAAACTCCGTAATGCCTTATTAAAGGAAAAGTATGTTCAATTTTGATCGTCCACGAATTTGCATGCACGATCTCTCTACCACAAAATTCCCATCCTTCACTCACTTTCTTCTAATTTTAGAACTCACCACAACTATATATACATAACCCCTTCCATCTTCCCATTCACCCATCCCTCATAAATTCAACAAAGTAAATAAATAAAATAATAAATAATAAGGGAATAAGAAGAAGCCAAAAATAGATGGCTGAAAGAAATAATAAGGCAGCAGCGGCGGCCCGGCTCGCCTCCGTCCTCTTGGTGGCGTGCATTGCCGCCGTTGCAGCCGCCGCCGGCGAACAACAAGAAGGCCCGTCCAAAGAAATCATCGCTTTCTGCGACAACACCGGCTTCAAGGACACCTGCCTCAAGAGCCTCAAAAACGCCAAGGGCACAAACCCTAAAGATCTAATAAAGGCGGCGTTCGACTCCGCCGTCGCTGAGATCCAGATCGCCATTAAAAACACGACATTATATAAAAATGTCGAGGCCGACAGGATGACCAAGGGGGCCTTGGATGTCTGCGAGCGCGTGCTCGGAATCTCCATAGACGACGTTCGAAGATCGTTCGATAATGTCAACAGTTTCGAGGTCAGTAAGATCGATCATGCCCTAGACGATGTCAAGGTGTGGCTCAGTGCTGCCATTACCAACAAAGAAACCTGCATTGATGCATTCGCCAAGACCAGAAGTAAGAGAATGATTCTATATTAGTGTAGTAGCATATTTACGAAATTGCCCTTCAATGAACGAGTACACGAACAGATGTTTTCGTGCATTTGTAAGTACTACTGCACAAATGCACGAAACATTCTGTTGGTGTAATTGTTCATGCATGCATTCGTGTATTTGGGCATTCACCCAATAAGCGGATAGTTTTTATATATTTTAATAGTATCGTGATTATATTTTATCTTTACGTCTCGTACTGAGCTAAAATGTGTGGTATGCAGCCAAGACTGGGAACCAGGTAAAGGAGATGCTTAAAACTAGCGGCGAGCTACTAAGTAATGGTCTTGCAATGGTGATCGAATTCCAAAAGCTTTTCCAATCTGTCTCGAAAAACTTGGATTCACTCGCCAACAAGCTCAAGCAACGGCAGCTCCTTGGCACCGCCTTCGACAACAGCGATGATGAGATGCCGGATTTCGTCACCGGCCATTCAAGGAAGCTCTTGGAGGCCCCGACGATGTCGTTGCCGCCTAAAGTGACTGTGGCGCAAGACGGCAGCGGCCAATTCAAGACCATTCAAGAAGCCGTCAACACGGTGCCCCTAAAGAATAAGGAACCATTCGTGATTCTTGTAAAGGAAGGTATTTACAAAGAGTATGTCACAATTCCAAAGGGCGTTAACCACGTCATTTTGATCGGAGAGGGACCGTTGAAAACCAGAATCTCCGGCGACAAATGTTTCAAGAACGGCGTCCAAACCTACGATTCCTCCACCCTAAGTGAGTATCCCACTTTCTGGTGTCTCGATTTCGATTTTCATTCATTTTTTTCTTCAATTTCAGATCGATTAGGTAGTTATCAATTAGGGTTGATTAAAATTTTATACACAATTAGTGTGTACAATTAATTTTTTAATTTTAAATTCACTCCCAGGGTTGATTATTTTATAATTAAGGTTGATTCGTACAATAAATAGTTTTTATTTTATCAATAAAACCTTTTAAGATACTAAAAAAATCATAATTTTTTATGATTTAGTTTGATTCGGCAATTATCAATTAGGGTTGACTAAAAAAATTTTATAACAATTGGACTATATAATTATTTTAAAATTTTAATTCACTATCAGGGTTGATTATTTTATAATTATGATTTACATTTTTTCTATTTCAATTTTATTTAAAATAAAATTAGGATTGATCATATAATAGTAATTGCGGGACAGAGGATCCTACATTTTGCGCGGGCCGGCACATAATTACGAAATTGGGGTTGTGCAGGCGTGAACGGAGAGAGCTTCATGGCGAAGGACATCGGGATCGAGAACACGGCCGGGGCGATCGGGCACCAAGCGGTGGCGGTGCGGGCGTCGGGCGACCTGGGCATCTTCTACAACGTCCACATGGACAGTTACCAGGACACCCTGTACGCCCACACCCACCGGCAGCTGTACCGCGAGTGCAAGATCAGCGGCACCGTTGACTTCATCTTCGGCAACGCCATCGCCGTGTTCCAGAAATGCAACCTGGTGGTGCGCATGCCCAACCCCAACCAGGCCTGCATGGTGACGGCCCAGGGGCGGACGGAGAAGAACCTCACCGGCATCACCGTCATCCAGGGCTGCACCATCACGGCGGAGCAGGCGCTGCTCGACGCCAACCCGCCGTTCAAGTCGTACCTGGGGCGGCCGTGGAAGGAGCTGTCGAGGACGATCATCATGCAGACCAACATCGACGGCTTCATCATGCCGGAGGGGTGGTCGGTGTGGCAGGGGAACTACGCGCTCGACACGCTCTACTACGTCGAGTACAACAACACCGGACCCGGGGCGGATACTTCGAAACGGGTCCAGTGGAAGGGTATACATACATTTGCCAATGTAGAGGAAGCTCAGACCTTCACGGCGGCGCCGCTCTTCAAGTGGGATGATTGGGTCATCAAGAGTGGAGTTCCATATGATGGAGGATTCATGCAGCTCTAATAAGCTTCATGCAATTTGCATGCATTTGATTGATTTTTGTATTTTGTTTTTTGTTTATTTGAGGAATTTGTATGTTGGTGGCGATGAGGTTGAACCCGCCCCGTTTTTTAGGTTTTGGATGCTCCGTTTTGGATGGTGAGGAGCTTTAGATTAGGGTTAAGATGGCTCTAACGGTGTGAAGTATCCGTTTGCCGTTGCTTTAATAAGGAAATTATACAAATTATTTCCATTCGTATTTGTTTCAATTTTTTTGTATTTCACTTTCGAAACCGAATGTATTTTTGTGCAATTATCGTATAATAGAACTGTTGTGGTCCCGTAAAAAATTCTGGTCGGAATTCTATAATTTGGAACTGATTAATTCCTGTAAACAACAGCATGCGATCCCCCCACCCTTTTTAAGGAAAATTCTCTAATTGAAAATATATATTAATTTGTTATATTTAAGATGAGTATAACCAGTAATCATTTAGTTCAAATCAATTATTATTCCTAAAGAATAAATAACCGTTCTTAATTAAAATCTCATATGTTCCATAGAAAGTGTTTCTAATTAATTTTCAATATATTTTGACAATAAGAAGAGGGAGGGAGAGAGAAAAAGGAGTGGAACAATGTTGGGTGTTTAGTTGTAAGAAATAAATATAAAATGTGATACACAAAGTTTGGTCCTATTAAATTGGTCCGGGATTAATTTTGTCTCATTTGGAGGCCAAGATTCATAAGTACAAGACTAATTCTACATGACATTATATGATACTCCCTCCGTCCACGATAAATTTGCCACAATTTTCTTTTTGGTCCGTCCACCAAAAATTTGCCACATCCATTTATAGTAATAGACCCCACACACCTCACTTACTTTTCCACTCACAACACAATTTAAAACTATATAAAAGTGGGGCCTTATTCCACTCACAATACAATCAACCAACAAATTATTAAAACCCGTGTCATCCACAATATGGCAAATTTATTGTGAACGGAGGGAATATTAAGTATCGGAGCGAGTCCATCTAACCAAATATCATATCATAAGACTAATGCAGTCCAGTTGGATGGATATTAATTAGATAAAAGAATCAATCGTACATCTAAAATGAACAATTAAATAATAAAAAGATTAATTTAGGAAAAAAACTTAGGTACGGTCAACCTCAATTAAAGTGATTTGAATTAGTATTTATTTATCTCAATTAGGGTTTATAAGCCTCAATTCTGATTCCCCTCCAACCTTTAGGTTCTGGGTTCGAGTGTGTTGAAACTAAAAAAAAAAAAAAAAATTAATTATAATTTATTAATTAATTTTGAATATGATTTATTAAGTCACAAAAAATAAATTAAATATTAATTAATTAATAAAAATAGGATGAACTGCATCAATCTTGTGTTGCGGTCAATTGCACAAGAATGTATCTCCAAATTTAAACCCAACCAAGTTGACAATTGTAGAGTTACCCCTTTCTCCGCACTATTCTCTCTTAGTGCAACAAAGAACCCCCCGAATCTCGTGGTACGTAGCTAGCCTACGATCTATCATATAATTATCAATAAATTAATCAATAAACAAATTGATTTGATTGATTTTCATTTTCTTCTTTCGTATACCCTTAAGACTTTTATTCGGGGAAATATTCTTAATTATTCTATCAATTTTAAGTAAAACTACTTAAACATATACATGGAGTCAAAAGTTATACTAGTAGTTTTAAATATCAGGTAGAAAAACATGGAATGGATGGAAATGGACGAATTTTCTATTTCGAAGCCATGAAGAAAAGCTTGTAAAATATAACTCTACACGTACCTATATGCATGCATGCATGAATTCTCTACCACAAAATTTTCCGACAAACTTCCCTCACTGCAGTTTTTTCTAATTATAGAAGCAAACAACCTAAAAAAAAAAACGTTATCATCTCCGAAACTATATAGCCATTCATCACTTCGAAATGCAACAAAACAAAAATATAGATAGATAATTAGGTGATAGCTAGAAACTAGCAAAAAAAGAGATGGCCTACAAAAAGAATGCGGCCGAGGTGGCCGCCTGGGTCGTGGTGGCGGCGTGCATGGCCGCCGCCGTGGCTGCCGCCGACAACCAACAAGGCGTATCGAAAGAGATGATGGATTTCTGCGCCGCGACGGGCTTCGAGGAGAATTGCATGGACGCCAATATCACACAAGCTAAGGAGTTTATAAAGAAGGCGTTCGACACCGCCGTGGCCGAGATCCAGATCGCCATCAAGAACACGACGATTTATAAACAAATCGAGTCGGATACGATGACGCGCGGCGCGTTGGATATCTGCGAGCGCGTGCTCGAGAGCTCCATAGACGAAATCCGAACTTCCATGGACGAGATCATGAAGTTCGAGTTGGGGCAGATGGATAAGGCTTTGGATGTCGTCAAGATATGGCTTAGTGCTGCCATTACATACAAAGACACCTGCCATCAGGCATTCGCCAAGACTAACGGTGAGTATAATAAGTTCGTGTACAACGGGTTAATATCACTTTCTATCCTCAAACTTTAGCGTTTTTTCTCAAAACTATCTCGACCCTTGAAAAAGATAAAAAATAGCCAAATTTTAATTTTATTATCAATTCTATCATCCACATTGCCAGAAAAACGTGAAATAGAATTCGGATTTGTAGCTCTTGTGGTTATTCCAGCCCGGCACACAGAGGTGCTCCTTTGATAAAAATTGATAATAAAATTAAAAATGGGGCTATTTTTTAGTCTTTCTAAAGATTGGAATATGTAGGAAGAAAAAAAAAACTTTTCATTTCAGAAAAACATTTAAATAATGACTCCAAGTCGTGGTGATTTTTTTTTTTTTTTGAGATTAAAAGAGAATTTTATTTATGAACACGAACATGGGATATGGAAAAGATCCTCCACAAAGGATGGGGATTCATTTCAAACGTGAAGTGTATCAATATTTAGCGGATTCATATATATTATATTATATTATAGGGAAGTCTAAGCCAATAGTGAGGGAAATGCTGAAAACTAGCGGCAGATTGCTGAGTAAGGGTTTGGCAATGGTGATCGAATTCCAAAAGGCTTTCCAATCCGTCTCGAAAAACTTGGGATCACTCGTCAATCGCATCAAGAACCGGCAACTCCTGGACGACAGTGACGACGACGATGACGAAATTCCTGATTTCGTAGGCAATCATGCAAGGAAGCTCATTGAAAACCCTAAGATTTCGCTGCCGCCGAATTCGGTGGTGGCGCAAGACGGCAGCGGAGATTTCAAGACCATTACCGAGGCCGTCAACGCCGTGCCGGTGGACAGGAAAACGCCTTTTGTGATTAAGGTAAAGGCCGGCGTCTACAAGGAGTATGTCGTCATCCCAAAGGGTGTCGATGAGCTTATTGTGGTCGGAGATGGGCCGTTGAATACCAGAATTACCGGCGATAAGTGTTTTAAAAGAGGTGTTCTAACCTTCGACTCTGCGACTCTAAGTAAGTACTACTAATTCGGGATGAGATCCTCTGTCCCATAATTTTGTATCCACTTGTCTCTAATTATAATTTAATATATATAGTAGTATATTTAAATTAAAAAAAATGGTAAATGCTGATGCATGAAATAATCTAACCTTGATAGTGAATTTTTAACTAAAAAATAAAAATAAATATATGCTCTAATTGGGTATAATCAACTCTAGCTAACTAATAATTATTAATTGTAAAATTATTCATAAGAACTTGGTATTTTCAAAGAAAAGTGGAAGAATAAACTTTTCTTAAACTTTGTTTCCTACCAACTTTTCATAAGTAGAACATAATTGTCTAATAGTGACACCAAGAAAAGTGTCATATTTTTTTTTACATTTTTATGCGTAACAATATTTAGTGACTCCACACATGCATTTATGTAGTTTTGCTACATATATAAATGTAACTAAATTTTACTCTCTTTGTCCCTGGTTAGTATGATGTGGGAGGGTGACACTGGTTTTAAGAAAAAATAAGTAAAATGTTGGTAGGGGCATTTTTAGTGGAGGAAGTGACATTTAAAATGTGGTGTTAATTTCTTAGTAGGGGAATGAATTTTTTATGTGTAAATATGTGGAACTTTTAAAGGTAAAAAAACTTGTTCTAAAAAGGAAACATCATACTAACTTGGGACGACTAAAAATGGAAAGACACCATGCTAACTCGGAACGGAGGGAGTATTATATTTAAAAATATAGTAATAAATTAGTTACAAACTCAAATATCACCTAACATGTTTTTATTTTTGTGACACGCATAATAGCTACCTATCATAAGATCTCACAATTTTATTTTAGTGACATTTATAAATCTCATAATTCATAAAAGTTTATATCACTACTAGAATATTTTGGTGTAATGTACTCCCTCGGTCCATTCGAAATGTCCCTCTCTCCGTATTGTGTTGTCTCATTCGAAGTGTTTCAATCCATTTTAGAAAATTTCTTTCTTTCACAAAAAAGATGTGAATACTCTTCACCACTTTTTATCTTTTTTAATTAATCTTTAATCATTCTCTCTTAAATATCTATGCCTAAAAGAAATGAGACACTTGAATGGGACGAAAAGAGTAATACATATGTTATTCCAAAACTTTATTATGATAAGAAGTATCTGTATCACTAGTCAGAATGCCATAAAAAACAACATCTATTCACTAAAATTAATAAGACAACATAGTGTCGATAAACACCATCATTACATTTATAAAAAAATTAAATGAAAAAATAAACTTCTTCATACGTACCACTGAGTAGCGCACACTAACATTCAAACCGCAGCCGTGAACGGACGAAGCTTCATCGCCAAGGACATCGGGATCGAGAACACCGCGGGGCCCATCGGCGAACAAGCGGTGGCGCTGCGCAGCTCCGGCGACGTGGGCATCTTCTACAACGTCCACTTGGACGGCCACCAGGACACCGTGTACGCGCACGTGAAGCGGCAGCTGTTCCGCGAGTGCCGCGTGAGCGGCACCATCGACTTCATCTTCGGCAACGGCATCAGCGTGTTCCAGAAGTGCGAGCTGGTGGTGCGGAAGCCCGACCCGAAGCAGCAGTGCATGGTGACGGCGCAGGGGCGGACGGAGAAGAACCTCACCGACATCATCATCATCCAGGGCTGCAACATCACGGCGGAGCAGGATTTCCTCGACGCGCAGCCGCCGTTCAAGGCCTTCCTGGGGCGGCCGTGGCAATACATGTCGAGGACGGTCATCATGCAGACCACCATCGGCGATTTCATAGATCCGGCGGGGTGGGCCCACTGGCAGGGCAACGACTTTTCGAGTACGCTCTTCTACGTCGAGTACAGCAACTACGGAGCGAGGGGCGAGAATTACGACACGCGGGTCAAGTGGCCGGGATTAAATTTGTATAAGACCGACGACGAAGCCCGCCCGTGGACCCCGCTCATGCATTTTAAGGAGGACCAGTGGATCTACGACAGTGGAGTTCCCTATGCTCCAGAATTCATCTAAATTCAATTATTAATTCATCTTTTTTATTTCCTGTTGTTGCTGTTCCCTGCCGCCTGCCCCGCCTCGTACTTTTTTTTTTGTATGATTTAGTTACTAGTATTGGTGCCCGTACGATGCACGGTGATTGTTACGTAACACCAATGTCATGAATGGGGAGGATTTGATAGTTATGAATTTAAATTAATAAAATTAAAATTTAATTTTGTTAATCTGATTTCCTACCATGGCCATTGTTAATTTTACAATTATATAATACATAAAATTAAGAACGATTCATGCATATACATATTTTCAAAAAATTATTCCAAAGGTGGGGTTGAATAATGTTATTACCAAGTAGGGCAGCCCAAATGTTAAAGTTGAGGCAATACGAGTGTATCATATATATTTCAGAAGACACTACGCTTAATCAAAATATATGTGATGATTTTTTTTATCACGAGCTAGCATATAAAGTTTTAACAGATTGATTTCGTGCCTTTTAAAATTAAAAACCAAAAAATTATTCGGACAAACCTTTCAATGACTCGACAGTTAAGAGTGGTGATTTATTTGCTAGGCTGTCAAGACTCGTATATATTATGTCATGGCATAATTGGCAATGATACCAATTTTTTAGTATTATTTTACATCTCACCTAATATACTAGTAACAAGCTAGTTTTCTGGGAAATTAACGCCACCAATTCAGACAATGATACCAATTTTTGCTTATTTTATGCATCTCTAGAATAAAGAATATTATTACTTGAACGATTTAAAATTATGCACGGAATCAAATGTTCGTGTTTTTTTTTTTTTTTTACTAATTTCCTGTAAAACAAATATATTTCTCTTTATTAACTAATGAAGGGTTAGTTATAAAATCCATCTCAATTTTGATTAGTTTTATCAATTATATCCCAACCTTCAAAACTTATCGTTGATCATTAAAGCTTCACTCCAATGATTAGATCGTGATGTGGTGCGCCAGAGGATGCCATGTTATTTCGCCCAAAAAGATAAGTTATAAACGTGAATATTAATGTTCCACATGAGGCTGGGAATATTAAAACAAATCTTAAAAACAACATTCCTAACCTTACATGGAATGTTGATAAGTTTTATAAATTGAGATAGAATTGACATAATAATCACTAAAGGTTGTGACAGATTTCATAATTTATTTGAGTACAAATCAACAAATGCACATCAAACTACATATGAATCGCAAGCTCCAACAACTGTATAGTATAGAACTAGATCAAAATTCGTCCACTTTGGAGGTACAATTAGGGTTTGAAAGTCTATTGTGGTCTTTTACAATCAAAACTTCTGTTTGTTTTCTATGAAGAGGAAGAACAATCTAGAGTGGTGCGAGATGATCTTTAAAAGTATGAAAATGTGGCCAATTCTAGCATTTAACAAAAATGATCAAGAATCAAAACTGCAAATATAACCCGTTGGTTGGGCACTGATCTAGCTTAGGTGGATCACATTTTCATGATAAAGCATGGAGCATTTGCTCGATTGCATAAGCTAATCTTCTCGTTCCTTCAGCTTCTTCCTTTGCTTTCGTCTTTGCTCGTGCATACCTGTTTACATAGCAGAACATGGTGATCGCGATAGAGAGACAAAAACATCGTTTTGTATATGAATAATGAAGCAAGGGTGGATGATAGTACGTTTTTTCATCTCTTTCCTCTTCCTTCTCAAGTCGTTTGAATTTCTATGCTTTTCTGAAATCTCTTTGAGATCCAAGCATGCCTGTGAACACGAGTGCAATTAACAAAAGGGCGTGCAGCCAGAGAAATTGACGTGATTCTCGGATCCTAACTCAGAACAAAAGCAAAGCATTTACTGCACGAAATGGAAATGAACGTTGTAAAATTGCGAAATTGCAGCATTACCTCATTACTTGCACTCCGCAATGCCTGAAGTGGCTCCACGCAATCTTGGCCTATAACGACCAACTTTCTCCTTTTATTTGGACCTAAATTCCCATCCCCAGGTTTTTGCCTTGCAAGTTCTTCAAATTGATGTTGAAGAAGAGGTGAGACACCAGCCTGGAATGGTTTGAAGTCAGCTTTAGGTATTCACCAAAAAAATTTATAATAAATTATGATTTACTGACAGACGTGACAAGCGGAAAATGTTACGGATGTTATGTTTTTTTCACCGACTTTTCCACAGAATTACAGTATACTGTAATTCTGGGGAAACTGAAACGATGTAGTGAAACGGATCGCAGATAAAGAGGTAAATGTCAACAAAAAGAAAAGGTACTACGTAACATAGGACGTGAATCAATAGTGTGCATGCAATCATGTCACATCATACAATATGAAAAATTACATATGCTTACCCCAGTAACAAAGCGCTTTGAAAATGTTCTTGGTTGTAATGGTCTAGAAAGTAGTGTGTTGAGTTCCTGCAATTTTATAGGTCAGGACATGTCTTAATATTTCGCATGAATTCCGTCTGCATTTCTAAGAGTTTACATGTGACAATTTAGATCAAAAAATTGAGAGCCCTTTACACTAAATCCACACCTGCTGCAACTGCTGCAACTTGTTTGATTGAGCTTTGTTTTGCCGATATGTCTTCACTCTGTCCTCCTCACTATCATTCTCATCCAGAATCAATTCAATCGATTCAGCATTTCTCTTCAGCCAAGTTTTTTCGGCCTTTTCCTGAGGAAATTAAGTTGAGAATAGTAACAGTGTCAATATACAGCATAATATCTACAATTTATTGTTCTACAAAATAAGTCAGGATCATGTGGTAGAAGAATACAACAACCTGCATTAAGGGATTGTTATGAGTAGGATTTGAAGATTTTTTTAAGAAATGAGACGATGAATGATGTCCAAATAAAACTTCCGACTTTTGTACCTTTAATGATCAGGACTATAGAAAGGGTGGAAAAGGAATATGTTTCACAGGAAAGTTCAGAAGAAAAATCGTAAACAGTGCGCGATTCTCATTACCTGGGAACCCTTTCTGAGAATTTTGTCTATTTGATGTGCAAGAGATGATTGCTTCATAATCTCTGGCATGAATGAGTTGTCAACAGGAAACCGCCGAAAAGTTTCCTGGCAAGGAAATCAATCACTTAACACTCAAAATTATATCTTAAACACACACACACACACACACACATATACATACATATATATATATATGTATTTATAAAAACACTTAAAACATACATATAAATATACAAAGGTTCATCTAACAGGAAAATTTTTAGTCATGGCTAGCTTGACTACGCACAAACAGAAATGTAAAATATAAAATATTCACTTACACTAACTTTAACGGGTTTAAATCCTTAACATACTTAAAATTCATAATCAGAAACTCATCAGGACTTGGTACAATGGTTGAAATGACACCCTGATATTTCGTTATACAAGCTTGTATTTTGTTTATGACGCTACAATAAAATTTAAAGACGGACTTACCTTTGAAAAGGATCTGCACAAAGATGCAAATTTCGAGGCTTCATTTGGTGATATTAGAGCGATGCTGCAACCATCGGTAGAGGCCCTAGCTGTTCTCCCACATCTATGAACATAAACCTGCAGCAGTAAACTTATCCTGCTTAAAAACTGCATGTGCTCAGAAATTAGAAAGCACCAAAAAATTGCAACAATGGCAAGAAATTACTTCAGCCGAAAGTGGAAGTTGGTAATGAACAACTGTTCGGACACCAGGAATGTCAAGCCCCCGTGCTGCAGCATCCGTAGCAACAAGGACAGCATGTTCATTTGCACGAAAACGATCTATGGACTGCATTGAGCACAAGCATATGAAGCGAACCCAAGTGAGGCGTCAGAGGAAATGGGTGAATCCCAGATGATCACAAATGCAGGTTGAGAATGGAAGTATCAAAGTGGGCAAGAAATATAAAGGTAATAATTGGTCTTATAACTCCAAAAGAGACTAATATTACCATATGTTTCGAAGAAATAACATCCAATTAGATTTTTATTGTGCAAAACGCTTTGCAATCATTGCTTCAATCAAATCACAATATGCCCAAGTATACAGTATACCACCACCAACCACAAAAAAAATATGCAGAAATGCATTTAATTATGGAGCAGAACATATACTCAGTATTTCCCAAATTTTAAATACATTATATTTATATCAACTCTAAGCACATATCATTCTCTACATTTCAACACAAGCCAAAATAGTATGTTAATAAACTTCCCCTTAAGAAACGGAAATAACACCAAAGATGCCACATTCGAGTACTTAATTTTGAAATTCGAAGCATAATTGAAGATTTTCACTCTCTTATAATTATATCAGCTGTACAAATGTCAATAATTGTGAGAGATGTCACATTAATGTAGTACTAGTGTTCGGGACTGCCTTAACTAGCATTCACTATCATGATATATGAGAGGATAGGCAGCTTGAGTGCCAAAGAACAAGGATATGAGAGCGGAATAGATGGTTGCTCTTCTACTCTTTGCCTTTCAACGAGTCAACCCCCATTAAGCATATTGTATCTTACCATTCCAGACAGACCTAGACTCCTTTATAATTCATTTCCTTCATTATTTTCTCTACATGCTGGAAGTCAGTCTGGTTTAACATACGTATTAAGTCAAGTCGGGACAGTCATTAATGGCCTCTCTTGGTTTCTTAGTGAATGGATTCTACATCATATGCCATCTGCAGCTAGCCAAACTCACTAAAAGATATTCCACAATTCTAAAGTAAACATATGCCACATTAAAATACATGCCTTTCCTGTTGATGAGAGTATAAGGTACTATATTTATTTTAAGAAAAAACACCCTGAAAGGGCACTGTACGACTTTTTTGATACAAAACAAAGACATGGACTGAGAAACAAAAAAAACGCAATATATAGCATAATACTCTTGGTTTTAAAAGGCGCAAGGCGCACCGAGGCGCAAACTGGCCTGGAGCCTAGGCGCAGGGCTTTAAGCTCAGGCGCGGGCTTTTCGTAGGCGAGGCGCACCTAAAGTACGAAAATTCTAATTTATTTATGTATAATATATTTTCTACTAAAAACACAAATACTTAAAACACAAACACTTAAAACACACAAATACTTAATTTAAAACACACAAATACTCAACAAACACAAATACTTAAGTCTTAAAGTACGTAAGACGTCAGTATTAAAGTAGCAGTGGCTTATATTTATAAGCCAAACCCTAGAATACAGAAGGCGCGCGCCTCTGGGCTTTTGCGCCTAGACGCGCCTCGGTGCGCCTATGTGGGCTGTATGTATATGACTGCGCCTATCCCTAAAAAAAGCTCTAATGGTGCGCCCCTAGGCGCGCTTTTTAAAACACAGATAATACTCCCTACAAGAATATGATAGCATAGGTAGGAAGAGGATGAGAAAAATTCAAACCTTTAGGCGTGCCCTCTGTTGCATTTCTGAATGAAGGGTCCAGATATCTAAGTTGAGGATACGCAATAATGAAGAAATGCGGCGCACAGCTGCAATTGAGGTGCAAAAGACAATCGCGCGGCCTTGTCCATGAATGCTTAATATATAATACAAATAGGCATCCTTTTCATCTTCTTGACACCTGCAATCCATAATGCACAAGAGACTCTCTTTGAATAACCCGGTCCAATAAAACACAGAAATATAAAAGAGGACTAGAATTTGGCAATGAATAGAATTTTATGAAGCATGGTTAGCACAAGTATCTGATAATATAGAAATGAACTACAGGGGGGAAACATACTCAATAATTGATTCCACAAGCTTGTTTGCTAAAATTGAAGAACTGGTTAGATCCACAATAGCAGTATTAGCTCTCATTCCAGCTTTCTGTGAAAGGGACTCAAATGAACTAAGCTCATCTTTTTTCGCATGCAAAGATCCATGCTTCAACTTCTTACGAAAATCAGCTGATAAAGCTAGAGTTGCAGAAAACACAAAGGTTTGTCTTTTCTTCCTAGGAAGGTTTTGTGTATTCTCCGGCTGACTCTCAGTTGATTCCTTGCCCATGGGGAGCATGTCAATTATGGACTGCAACTCACGGAAATGACCAGCTTCAATCATGCGGTCAGCCTCATCCAGCACAAAAAATGACAAACAGTGCATCTGCAGTAAAAAAAATGCATACATGAACCCCCATGTTCAACATCATTAGAACGTAAGCATACAAGTCTAAAATTGAACACACAGCCACATCAACCTTCTGAAATCATGACCATGATCAAATGATTGATCGATTAAATTCCTTATTATAGCACGCACAACCAACCAGTATCTAATTGTTTTACATATGAGGCAACTTCCTTATGGTAGAAATAGGGACATGACGTAGAAAGTACTGGACGAGGCAGAATCTTTTCTTTGTCAGTAAACAAGCAGAATGTTCATTTCATTAAAAAGATCAAAACAAGAACCGCCCTAACTTTATTTCTGGTCATTACTTTGTAGCAACCCAATCAAATCAAGAAAAACATCAAACAGCTAGATCACAAAAATGGATACATTTGTCAAAAAGATATGGTGACAGCCACAGCGAACTCTATAATAAGCAGAATCATTTTTTGCTACAGAAAATTGAAGGAATTTTAATGAGACCTATATCAATTTACCAAACAACAAAAACAAACCCTGAAAATGAAAATAGGAGATATCTTGCAACCCAATCTCTTTCCCTATAACAACTTTTGATTCTGGAACCAATCAGCCACATGTTAACATTAGTCAAATCCCTTTTAAAGTATCTTTGCTTTGCATACATGTTGAGTTGATGTCTTGATCCCCCTGTTATTATTGTGATATATTCAGTAAAAAATCAGCCAACTATGACTTGGAATCCAGAAAATTCTTTTTTTTTCTAAAACAATACCCAGCACAATCAAGTAAACTTTGTCCACGCATCAATCACTCTAAATTTCAGTCTTACCTCCACGAGATGCTCTTCTCCGCCTGACATAAGTTCCCACAGTCTCCCTGGTGTTCCAACAACAATTTCAGGCCTTCCTCTCAAAAGTCTTTCCTGCTTCTCAGTTGACATGCCACCAACAATAGGAACTACCCTAACGTTGGTGCCTAATGCAACTGCCTTGAGATGATCTGTCACCTTCAATAAGGAACACATTTTATTACTTCAATACATAACTGACTATTATAAAAGAAATTACAGACTGAACGAGCAGTTGCATGAGGTCAGAATTTAGGTACACATAGTTCCTCCCCCTACACAAGAAGCTATTTAGCACACCAATAGGGAAGGCAAGCAAAGCAGTAATGAGAACCTGAAGCGCAAGCTCCCTCGTGGGGGTAACAATGAGTGCACGTAGAAAACCATGTGGAGCAATCCCATTACTGGCCTCTGTTTTTTCCACCATGAGCCTCTCCACCTTTTCCCGTTCTTCCAGAAGACGCTGTAAAATTGGCAACCCAAAAGCAAGTGTTTTACCCGATCCTGTCACAGCAGCACCAATTACATCCTGTCAAGCCAATTAAATCATCAGTACCATGCATAGTTGCCACTATCTTATAGACTTATACAACGCCAAGCTAATGAGAAATCACACCTTCCCTTGATGAGCAGCAGCAGGAATACAAGCTTTCTGTATTGGGGTAGGTTCCTTAAACTTGAGCCGGTGTATTGATTTCATAATCATGGGATGAAGTCTTAGTTCATTCCATGCATAATATTCGCCTTCATCAATTAAATCCTCTTCAACATTACCATCATCCCTCCCATCACTAGCTGAAAGCAATTTCTTATGTTAGAGGAAGCAATTCTTAAGACTAGGATTAATGTCACAAAATACAAAATCATACGGATACAATGCCAATGATCAGTCAATATATTGGACAAGTACATCTTAAGTTTTTAGTGGAAGAAATAATAAGAAAATCAAATTGCTAATATTATCATCAAGCAAAGTTAGTGTCACTCACATACACGTAAAAGATATTACAGAGGTCAATCAAAACCCCAAAAATGATTATCAAAATATAGAAACAAGGAAACAAACGACTATGTGGACACATGTAGAATATAATACAATATCAAACCATAGCCCCAGCATCTCACAGCAAGGAATCAAATTTTTAGAATAATTGTTGTCATGGTGAAATCTTTGAAAACATACCATATTGCAGGTAGTAAATTCAAGTCTTGGGAAACTTAATACGCATATATGAGAGATCAAAATTCAAATTAGTGAAATGTTCTAACAGAAAATCAAACATCAACTACTTACTTTCAACAAAAGTTCATACAGAAAATCAGAAATGTCCGTGTATCACCAAGATATAACATATGAAGGACCCCAATTAAACTAGCTGAAAATTGAATTGCAACTATAATCTTTCAGTTTCATCAGAGTATTCTAAGGGATGCAACATAATTTTTAGTGACTTTTAAGCACTTCTAAGTTTAGTTTCTTTTTATTCAATAGACCCAAAAACTCCCAACTTTACGAATAATATAGTGCAATTATATTGAATACAAACCGGTAGCTGTCTCTGCATTTTCCTGTGCTTTATTAGTCTCGTTGTTCTTCTGATTATCTTTTTTCTTTTTCTTCCCCTCTTTCCTCTTCTTTTTCTTCTTTTTCTGCTTCTTCTCATCATCCTGTTTGATTTCTTCATCCTTATCATTACATTCAGCATCCAAGCTCTCATCAGCCCCTCCTTCATTTAACTTACTTCTCTTTGATTCTGTTTTTTCTTTGAACTTTTTTCTCTCAGATTCAACCATGACACTGGGAATTTCCCCATATTCTGATTCATCAATCTCTTCAAGAGTAAGAAAACCTGCAGCCATGGAAAATAATTGAGCTCCCAAGCAAAAAATCATCAATAAGAGATATCTTAAAAAGAACAAAAAACAAAGAACCTCAAACAAAAACCAACCTAAGATGAAATCAATAAAAAAGTTTATATTTTCCTATAATCGTGAAATCATCATCTTTAGTAATTCTCCAGGAAGTTCATCAAAGAATTACTTACAAGAAAATTCATTAGATAACAAAACATATCAGCATTAATACGAAAAAAAAGCATTTGAAATCATTACAGAAATTATCTTGAATAGGGGAAAAAAGAACATTCGATAAAAAGATAATCTTACATATATATACGCCTATAAAATCCTAATAGCTAAGGAAAGCTATAACATTCGAACAATTACATTACTTCGACAAACAGTTAAACTAAATAGACACAAATAACAGAATTATTCTACTACGCACCTCCTTCAAGTTCGTTATCGCCGATGAAGAGAGAGAGATCATCGCCGGCGCCGTCATTACTCGCCGAAAGCGAGGAGCTCCACGGCAGCGACTCCAAGCGTTCGAGTTGCAGGTCCAACTCGCCTCGAGCTCGCTTCTTCAACTTCCGATAAGCTTTCTTCCTCTCGGCAGACTCCGACGCCATTGTTGTACTGTTGAAGCAGAAATTGAACACACAAAAATGACGGAAAATGAGAAATCTTTTCCGGTTTGCAAATTTCGCATAAATTATGAGGGTTGAAAATTTCGATTTTCTGTTTGATATAATATGGGCTGGAGGCTCGAATTAATTTGGGCCTAGGCCCAATTCAACTCCATCCATGATTCCATAACTAGAGTTGTAAAAGTTCTCCGGCTGGGCCAATCTCACATTTTTGGGACGGGCCGGCTCAAAATGGATTCGGGCTTCTTAAAGTCCAGCCCAGCCCAGTCCTTCACGGGCCATAACAACGGGTGGATTGGGTCATTTCACGGGTGGATTGGGTCATTTCGGGCCAAATATCTATTTTCTTGTATTTCTGCATTCTCGCAAATTACTTGTAATTCTGAGTAATTTCTCTGAACCGATTTATGTGATAAATATTGAGATGCATGAAAATAGGGGTTTTAGTAACAATAACAATAACAGAAATGAATAATAACATGTAAGTTATATGTTGATGCCAAAAAGGAGGAGATGATGTTTTATGACTCATCACGTTTTAATAATTAATTAGTTAATTATTATATATTTGTGTTTTGTCTTTCTTCTATTTAGTTTGTTTTTGCAGGTGCTAAAATAATGAAAGAGAGTGGAGAAAGTCAAAGTTTGGAGACCAAGTCATAAGTGGTGGAGAAGAAAGAGAAGGTTGTTGGAGTTTGTTATGGAGATAAGGCATGGATCATGGAGGATCATGGGTTTGTGGATCTCCTGGAGTGGAGCTCAAGATTAGAAGATATAGTATAAATAGAAAGCAAATCCATGTAGATTAAGTGTGCTGACAAGATATATTTTCGTAGAGTTTTAGTTCAGTTTTTGTATAGTTTCTCTGAGGATAGTTGTAACAACTTTAGTCACAACTTTCTGTGAAAGAAGTGATAAAGTGTTACTAGTTTTCGTGACCTTGTTTACTCAGAGTGTTTTTGTTGTTCACGTACCATTAGTGAATATTTTGCTCTGAGGCACTTCACGAGATTAATTTATAATCTCGTAAAAATTTTACATCCATTGTGTCCAATCTTTATTTTGTTATTCCGCTGCGTTTCAAATCAAAGTTGTCTGATCTTCTATCACAACTTTGGTACCTACAATTGACATCAAGAGCCTACACTTGACATACTAAGTGGCATCGATCATGCTATTCTCAAGTGTTTGTTTACAATGGATGTTATCATACATAGTACTTGAAGTGAAGATGTCATGTTTGATGTTGTTCCACCTGACTCAACATCTAAGAGGTATATTCCTTCTTGTTATTCTAATTTATTTTGTTTTAATGCTGTGATTAAAGATGATAAGGAAGATGAAGACATTTGTGAAGAAGATCCAGTCCAGATTTTGATTGAACTAAAGGATTTGTATGAAAAACTTCTATGCAAATGGAAAAAGCAATGCAAGGTTGTGCAATTGCTTACAAAGGAGAACACTGATCACAAGACATCGCTTGCTAGTCTAGAAGTGATGCTCTGATTGGGTGTATTTTGATTATATATTTTGGAGTAATTTTGTGTCATTTTTGTTCTTAATTTCTATTTAATCACGTTTATGTAATTAATTGCATGTTTTTTGGTCTATTGTAGGTTTTGGTCTTAATTTGGAGGAATAAGCATGATTTTAGAGGATATTTGAAGCCTTCAAGTTGTTGAGAGAAAGTTCTGGCATGTGCGAATATCTAGCAGTATGGGCATAGCGTCTGCTGTGTATTGGAGCTGAAAGTTGTCAGCGTGTGGAATGTTTTGGAAGCTGATTGTGCACGTGATTATTGGGCTATGCACGAAATTATATGATATTTTTGGACCATGGACTCTTAGTTGTAGGATTTTATCTTTATTTTATTGCTTTCCTAGTTAGATTAGGATTAGTGATGTTATTTCCTTATTAATATAATTCTTATTAGGTATTAAATAGACTCCCTTAAGGAGCAGAGTAGCAGAGATAGATACGTTTTCTCTCTTCTTTTTCATACCGATAGTTTTTTCTAGTTTTTCTCCATGACTTTTATCTTGAATTTGTATATGAATTCAAGCTAAACACTTTTATTCCGGTGAAGATTAAGGAAGCCCTAGCGTGATTTATTCTGTGAGATCTAATTTGGTTTTTCTCCTTTAATTCTTATGCAAGCATCTGTGATTCTTTGTGTTTAATGTTGTTAATTATTTTGATTCTGCTAGGTAGTTGCAAATATTTAGTGGATCGAAATTAATTAGTAGCCAATTAAATCGACCATCCGTAATTGTGGTTTAGATTTGATTTGTGGTAAATTGATTCTTCAGAATCAAGGGAAGAGCAGTCTTAATTCGATAATCCTGCGTTAGAGTTTATTGGTTTTGAATCTGGTCTCTCTAGTTGTTAATGCTATCGGCTCATTAAATCCATAGAACGTCTCTAGGGTTGTCAGTCGATTAGAGAAGTAATTGGTGAAGCGTCTTCCTAATTACCGAGAAGCTAAGGAGAGATAAGATCACGTCAGAAGTATCTTCGGTGGTCATAACCGGTTTGTTTGTATGAATTAAAGTTATATTTGCATCGATGATCAGAGTAATCAAGCTATGGTGGAATTAATTGGAAACCAGAATCCTTCAATTATTTTGTTAAAATCAAACTTTTGGATACTTGTTATTTAATTTCCGTTTCTGAATTATTGAGGTTCTTAGCAGTTTGGTTTAAGTATTTTGCAGATTGGAAATTAAGAAAATTCTCGCCGATCCTTTGGGAGACGATCTTGCTTACCACTGTCTGCGCAGTGTGGGCATACTGACCGAGTGTCAGATTTATTTTTGGTGAAAAACGATGCACCATGCTCACAAAAAAAGGAAATGGAACATAGAGCCATGAAGACATAACTCGATCTTGCAAATGAGATTTTGAGGAAGCTCAATACAAGTAAGTCAAAACTTGTTGATGCTTCATTTTTGGGTAAGGTAAACTCATATGGATTAGGACTTGATAAAACTATGAAAACTGTTTTTCCTAAAATTGTGTCAACTCATGGCAAATCTTTTGTGAAAACTAGTGAATTACCGCATGTTGCTCACTTTATTAAAAGAAAAAGGTACAGAAAATATGTGTGTCATTATTGTTCCTTACCAGGTCATATTAGATCTTTTTGTCACAAGTTTTTGCAGGATTATAGAAAGGTTGTTTACTTTAGGAACAAGGCCACACGACCAAACCTTACGTTCAGAAATGGACGCACAAGAGATATGGTCTGGAGGCCCAAAGTTGTGCACAAAGACGTCTGCAACGTTGTTTTCACATCCTCTCAAACTCTCCAAACCAGTTCGTGGTATTTTGATAGCGGATGTTCCAGACATATGATAGGAACCAAATCACATTTGTCCAACTATCAGAAAATTGATGGTTGTGAAGTCACCTTTGGAGGAGGCTCAAATGGTAAAATAGTCGGACGAGGTATTCTTAATGTACCAGATCTACCAATGCTCAATAATGTGTCACACATGAAAGGACTCACAGCTAATCTGATTAGCATCAGTCAACTATGTGATGACAACTGTTCTGTCATCTTTAGCAAGGACAATTGTAAGGTTGTCAATGAAAATGGGAAGCTTGTCATTTATGGGGTAAGATCTCCTAATAATATTTATGAGATGAGGAAAAATAAGTGTCTAAATGTGCATGTCAATAATGTACAACTATGGCACTAAAAGTTAGGACATATTAACTTCGAATATCTAGAGAAACTTCAGAAATATGATGCAGTCCTAGGGTTGCCAAAGCTGAGTATCTCAAATCTACGACCATGTGGTGATTACCAAAAAGGTAAGCAGGTAAGAGTCTCACATAAAGTGGTGACAACTTCAGGACAATCTTCTGATTCAACTCGATGCTTTGAATTATTACACACGAATCTTATGATTCTGCATGACAAGAATCATCCTGCAAGATATTTTTCAAAAAGTGATAAAGGAGTGTTTGTTGGATATGCTCTAATTAATCATGGATATAGAGTTTATAACTTGAGAACTAGGAGCATCCAAGAATCTGTAAATGTTATTTTCGATGATTATGCTGATATTACAAGATCACTCGAAGAAGATATTGACAGTTTTGTCGAGATACAGGGAAGTACAGGTCATGAAATACACAGAAGTGACTTGACCGCCAACGAAAGCACAATAGTTGTGCCAACAGTTATGCCCACAATTTCCAGAACTGTAAATTCTGAAGTTCCAGCAACTGCAACCACCAGTTCAAGTTGTTCTGAAACTAATGAAGTTGGAATCTCAAATTCAGGTGGTCAAATATTTAAAGAAGTTCAGCTCGCTATAAGAAGGGATTCCCTAAATGGATGAGAAATCATCCTATCACTCAAGTGATAGGAGAAGTACATGAAGGTGTTAGAACAAGGAGAAAAGAACAGGTTGACCATCATGAAATGGTAAATCTAGTTTGCATGTTTTCTATATGTGATAATACCAATGCCATCAACTTAGCCAAGAACTCTATCCATCACTCTAAGTCCAAACACATTCACTATAGATATCATTGCATTAGAGGTTTAGTTGAGAAAAAGACATTAAATTTAGAGTATATTAGCATAGATAATCTACCGGCTGACATCTTTACAAAAGCTCTAAGTTTTGAGAGATTCTCAGTTTTGAGAAAATCTCTTGGTTTGTGCACTGTTTGAACAGAAACTATCACAACAGTTGTCATAATTTCTAATATATCATATGCAATGTCTTTATTCAATATGAAGATATGCAGATTTGAGGATGTAAAAATCTTCTTTGTAAGGTTAATCTGAGATCGTTCTTAGAAAGCCATATAACTAGATCAAAGATCTTAGATAAATGGTGATTACAAGATTCTCTTGGTTATACATCTATTCGTCATCTATCTTCTTCACTATATTTTTTATTTGCATATGATGTCTTAGAAATTTTGAACTGAATTAGTTAAATCACTTAAAAGTGATGACAACTGTTGTGAGATCTGGCGTGTGTACCAAATTCGAAAATCAAAATAAATATATGTTAATTTGGTTGTTGCTATTTTTATGGATGTCAGTTGGTAGGAATATCTGATGCATATCTACTCTAATTGATTCTTTATTTTTTCAACTTTATCTCTAATCTTCTCGTCTTCTAGATTTTGTGGTGTTTTCAGTTTAACCTCCATGTTTGTAAGTGTCCTTTTTACCAGAGCTTTGTCTTCGGTCTTTTCCCATCTAAAATCCCATTCGATCTCCAATTCTACTCACAATTACCATACTCACAACCTAACCCTCTATTGATGTCGCACCTCCAAGGCTCAGCACAGTTCTGATGACAATGATGAGGACTTTGTTTCAGATTTTGAGATTGATTAGCTCGTTACTTCCAGGTACATGATTAATCATTTTTTTTCTTCCCAAAAATGGGGAGATAGATTTTGAGAGGAAGTTGATTCGTTTGGTTATTGGTTTATGTCTTAAGTTCCTCATAAGTTCTACATATTGTTGGCCTTGAAGTTCTGTAGACTGTTGTGAAGACATTGATCATATGTGCAAGGGGAGATTTCTTTGTTGATGGATCTATTTTGTTTATAGCTTGCTATGTATTTCGGCAGGGGGAGTTATGATACCTGTTGTTTGTGAAGTTGTGTTTTATGTCTCAGGGGGAGTGGTCTACACTGTATATAACACTTTGTACAGGTTTTGGGAAGAAAGACAAAAAGGGAGAGATTGTTGGTGCCAAAAAGGAGGAGATGGTATTTTATTACTCATCACGTTTTAATAATTAATTAGTTAGTTATTATATATTTGTGTTTTGTCTTTCTTCTATTTAGTTTGTTTTTGCAGGTGCTAAAATAATGGAAGAGAGTGGAGAAAGTCAAAGTTTGGAGACCAAGTCATAAGTGGTGGAGAAGAAAGAGAAGGTTGTTGGAGTTTGTTATGGAGATAAGGCATGGATAATGGAGGATCATGGGCTTGAGAAGTTGGTTTGTGGATCTCTTGGAGTGGAGCTCAAGATTAGAAGATATAGTATAAATAGAGAGCAAATCCATGTAGATTAAGTGTGCTGACAAGATATATTTTCATAGAGTTTTAGTTCAGTTTTCGTATAGTTTCTCTGAAGATAGTTGTAACAACTTTCTATGAAAGAAGTGATAAAGTGTTACTAGTTTTCGTGACCTTGTTTACTTAGAGTGTTTTTGTTGTTCACGTACCATTAGTGAATATTTTTCCCTGAGGCACTTCACGAGATTAATTTATAATCTCGTAAAAATTTTACATCCATTGTGTTCAATCTTTATTTTGTTATTCCGCTGCGTTTCAAATCAAAGTTGTCTGATCTTCGATCACAACTTTGGTACCTACAATATATAACCAAAATGTTAACGGGCTTATTAGATCCGTTAAAACAGGACCAAATGAAATCGAAATTAGAAGTATAAGGATCTACTAAAACGAAGAAAATTGTACGAGAACCTAATTAAGCCAAAAACATAAGTACAATGACCTCTAGATGTATCTTACCGAGAAATTATTACAAGTTGTAAAATCATACTTACACATAAAATGATACATAAAAATTAAATTCGTTTGTTTATGTGCAAATTAATTTTTATGAGGTTTAACCAAGTGGCAAAGTTGAGGCCCATAAGACTCTCTTTAATCACGAATGGTTTAAGTCCCACAAAACTCTGGGTTGTCTTCCACATTTTATATGATTTGTGTCTAGTTTATACTAGCTTGTTTGGATTGTGATTTATATAGAATTGTTTGTAATATCATTAAATTTGTGATTGATAATGTAACTTGTATCCATCTAAAAAAATTATAGCGTGTTTTGTTAGATTTTAACCGATGTACCCTGGCTTGAACGGATAAAAACGAGAGAAAGTTGATTGTAGAAAACAATAATTTAAAAATCGGACCGGAGATCGAACCGACGATGCCTCCGGGTCATGGTTCAATCGGTTCAACCGTGGTTGAACCGTTTAATCGAACTGTTCAATAAATAAATAAAAATATTAATTCTATACATGCTAAATATAAAAATATCCACATTTTGTAACCAATAAAATAAAAAATTATCATAAATACACATTAAAATTCATAATTATAATATATATTAAGAATATATATAATATATATAATATATATAATATATATTTATTTATATATATATTTATTATGTATTAATATTATATAATACACAAATAATTAAGAATCGAAGAGAGAGATCACTAATATTGGAGTTTGGAACATGCTTTTATAGTGTTTAGAGGTAACTATAATAATAAAAATAGTCAAATTAGTAACAAATTGCTTGTTGGTGGAGATGGCAAAGGCCTTTATGCTTAACCTAGAGGTCATGGGTTCAATTCTACTTCCCAACATTTAAAATTTTCGCCAAAATCATAACCCGGTCGGTTTTCTAAAACCGCCACCAGTTTTCGGTTCTTTCCGGTTCCGGCCGGTTTTCACCCATTCCGGTTTTATAGGCATTGACCCAATCGGAACCATGTCCGGTTCCCGGTTCAACCCGTTGAACTGGCCGGTCCGGTCCGGGTTTTAAAACACTGGTAGAAAATGTAGGGCTGTCAAATTCCCGGGCCGGCCCGAGCCCGTCGGGCTTTTTGGGATAATCAGGCTGGGCCGGGCCGGAAATTTTTCGGGCCTGAAAATGTGCGGCTCAGCCCGGCCCGAAAATACCTTTTTAGTGTAATTTGTCCGGGCCGGGCCGGCCCGAAAAAATTTCGGGCCTAACATTGTGATGCCCGGGCCGGCCCGAAAATGCTTCGGGCCTGAGAATTGGCAGCCCAGCCCGGTTTCGGGCCGGGCCGGTTTTGACACCCCTAACCAAATACAAAAAAATAGAGTATTATTTATGTATATCCAGTATGGTGATAGTGTATACTCCCCATAACCGGTTTTGAGGGCATGTATAACACATAACCACTAAGACTTTTTGACTTTTTAATTATATCTATTGGGACATTTTCTATAAAAGTGTCTTATTTGTGTGGAAAATGGGGAAAAATTGACTAGTTAATCAAAATCATATAAACTCATGTATTTACCCTCCTATTTTAGCTATTCAAAATGATAGCTACATATTTCTTTATTACACATTTTGCTAATCGATCCTACGCTTTCAAAATGGTATCAGAGCCTTAGGTTTATCTGGGAATTATATTTTATTTATTGCTTTAAGTATTATCCTAACGGAGGAGACATCAAGAAAAACATGGATCCGGACAATTGTCCGAGATGCGAGTGTTACAGGAATTATCTCCAAGATTTGGAGATAAAAAGATAAAGAAACCAGATGTTACGGACAATCTGGAGAGAATGGTTCGACTCTATAGTCGTACGAGAAAGAAGGCTTGAATACATTGAGCCTTTTATTCAAGAGATTGAGAAAAGAAGGAGAGGCGATGCAAATCTAAGCGCTCTCCAGTTCGAGGTGATAAACACCATTGGAGGAACCATCAGAACAATCATATCTGATGGATCTAGAAGGATGTCCAATGTGTGGACATTTCCAGGAACGTCTCCAAATTTTGGAGAAAAGAAGGACAAGATACCAGAGTGTTCTAACACACTGGAGGAATATGTTGAATCTCTTAATTCAACATAACCAGAAGAAAGAATTAATTGATTCTTGCCTCCAAGGAATCAAAAGAAAAGAAGATCTTCTCCATAGTTGTATCTGCCTTGAATGAGAGATAGAACATGCCATGAGAAGAGACCATTGGATTCATCTAGGAGTAAATTGGAATTAGTTCTGATGGAACCAAAGAAAGATAAAGGAGTATCATATACTCTTTTATATCAAGAGATTACTCCAGATTCATCCAAGATATCGGAGGATCTGAGAGAAATACAGAAGACAGTACAACATTATGGCGATAGCCTGTATGGTGTACCACGCGATCTTTACAAGATTGCTATGAGACAGGATGAAATTTATAATATCCTGAAGGAGATCCAATCACGGGTTGAAAAACTGGAGCAACAACCTCGTTCCAGTCAAAGGAGAAATCCTTTTGGTAATGAACCCACTTATCCATTTCCAGTGGGAGAAACCAAAAAGGATCCCAACATGGAGGCCTTGAAAAGAATGATTCGAGAAAGAAAAAGATGAATAATCTTGAAAGAATCAGGCTTGACGACCTCCAGGAGTTAGCAGAATCTTTTGCTAACATGACGATGGTTGATTTAAAAATGAACCAGAATGTGGTACAAAATCCACAGCCGGTGAATCAACTTCCACCAGGAGCCATTATTGGAAATCAACAAGATTTTCAAAATGCACCCGGAGCCATTAATGTAGTCCAGGATTTTCAGACTGGAGCAAGGTATAATCAACATACCCCAAATGATGCATACATGGCGGTAAGAAGGACAAGGGCTAGAAGGCCACATCCAAAGGTACAGGATACACCTTATGGAAAGGCGACCCTGGACCCTATCCATCCCTACGGAGTGATGCTCGACCTTGATGAAGTAAATTTCAGAGATCGAGAATCCGTAATTGACGAGTGGACGTCAGCCCTGAGAATTGCAGAAGCAACTCTCAATTTGAACAAGGAAGGATTCGTAAGAATTCTCGAAATGAGTCTTGCAGGAATTGTCAAGATAGCATGGGAATTCTTTCCTGTGGATATCAAGAATTCATGTTTTGAAAGTGATAACTTCACAGAACATGTCCAGAATATGGCAACGATTTTTAAAAACCATTTTCTGGGAGAAGGATATTTCGAAGGATTTGATCAAGAAAAGAGGAAGAAATACTTGATGGCATTGTATAATCTAAGACTTGCAGTCCTAGATCAACAATCGCTTAACAAGTTTCTACAGCTCTTTACTCTTTATCAACATCAATCTAAAGTTGATGATAGAGTTGCACTGGAAATTTTCTTTCTGAAATTTCCAAGCCCATGGAAAGATATGCGGATTAGGGATTATGAACCAGAAGATCCTGAAAACGTTGCAAGAAGGATGTCGTATGTACATCGAAAGCTTTCAGAGTGGTGTCAACAAGCAACTGCTCTGAGGAACATGAAGAAATTGAGGAGAATCAACAAATATGCTCTTCTAAACTGTGATGACAATGATCTGCCAACGATCATTGGAGGAGAACCACTGAGGCTGAAGAAAAGCAAGAAAAATAGGTTTCAGCCCTATCATAAAGGTGGAGATCCAAAAAGAAATTCTTGAAAACCAAGAACCAGATGGTCAAGGCAGAAGGCCAGATCTTACAAATCAGGCCAAAGAAGTGGTCCATCAAGGAATAGGTATCCTTTCCAAGGAGATAATAAATCCCAAGGAAGGACACCTGCCAAGAAAACTTTCAGGAGAACTCATACTAGAGTTAATGAAAGTTTCAAGGATTGCAACTGCTGGACGTGCGGTGCGAAGGGGCATATTTCCACAAATTGCCCTGACAACGAGAGAAGAGGTATCAACAAATTCGAATCCACTCCGGATATCGAAGATGCCATCTACTACCAAGAACTGATACAAGTATATCAGTTCGAAGATATACCCTCGGATGAGAGTATATATGAACAAGAAGAAGTCTTCAGCGAAGAAGATTCAGAATGGTCTGATGGAACTAGATCGGAGTCAGACTGATCCAGAGATTGTTCATCAGGAGAAAGAGGACAGGACGGGATTCTCCAGTCACACAACTCTCTCTCAAAGTCTGATTGACAAAATCATGAAGAAGAGTCTGAATATACAAAAGTATCAAGGCTTTTCAGCAAGTAATATAGATCAAGTTCTAAGGAACTTAAATCTGAGGAGCAGGAAACAACAAATCGTCTATGGAATCTCTAGACGAGAAATGTCGCTTCCTATAGATCTTACAGGAAATCAAGTAGAGATGCAGTTGATTCCAGCTAGTGACATCAGGGAAGATCTATCAAGGATGAAGCCCGAAGTCGCTGAAAAGATGAACTGGATCCATATTGGAGCAATCCAGTTAATGTTAAAATCGGCTCTCTTTACCGGAGTTCACACACCGATCGATATCGCTATATGCGATAAAAGAGTTAGAAATCTGAAAGATTCCGTATTGGGAACAATTGCGGGAGATCTTTGTGCAGGACAAGTAGTGGGAATCATCTATCCAAAGATTGCCTACAATCATAATGATACCCATTTCAGCAAGGCCCTGACGCTTTATCAGGATTTTAAACGCAAGGATCTACTGGAGGAAGGAAATAGGCCTTACTCCATTACTTATCAGGTATCATATGCTCTTTCCAACTCACACCACACTGAGTTATTTCTGGGAAAGAAGTTCATTGAGATACCAGATATCTTCAACAAGGTGACAACGGCTGTTTGTCCCGATAAAGTAGAAATTGCTCGGTTAAGAAATATTGACATTCAAATCCGAGATAGAGAAGTTATGAGACACGATCAAAGTCTTAGGATAACTTCCGAAAGATTATCCTTCCAAGAAGACAGAATTATGTGTTTACCATATGGGAGGAGTCGGAGTCTCATCCGAGAAGATCAACCTCAAACATCTCAGAGTAACAAGGTTCCAGTGAATCTGAAATATCCTGAGGGGTGGAGAGAAGTGATAGTAAAATTTGACACTACAAGGTGGGAAACCAACTTCCCTTGTAATGTTCTTTACTATCTGCAGCAGCCGAAGATCAATCATTACAAAGGTACCCTGGAGATTGAGGGACAAGTGATGGAGATCAAAGGCAGAGCCGGAAGAGAAGCAGTTTTACTATTGGGTTTGGATTTTCTTGAGGATCACAAACCTTGGGCAAATAAAGAAGATGGAATGGAAATCACGATTAATGGAAGAAAACTATTAATCGAATGACAAGTCCATTCTCCATATACATCTCTATAGGGATGTTATATGAAAAATATAAAGCAGAATATTTTGCTGCTTATATTGATTCAGGTGCATGAATTTGTACTGCAAAAAGATGAGTCTTCCCAGCAGAGGTAGAAGATGATCTACCCCGAATTTCAAGAAGAGATTTCTCAAAGAAAATTTTGCTCTTGGATAAAGGAGTAAAAGAAACTGAAAATCTGATTGGCGGAGCCAGAGGTACACCTTGGTATAAGGTTAAAACTCCACCAATTTATTTCCATGATACAGGTGCAGATATTCTGTTGGGAAACAATTTCCTACAGATGTTCAAAAGATACATGCAGGATAATGAAAAGAGGCAATTGGTGTTTACAACCATTTGCGATCACAAAATCATTGTCCAGAGGCTCAAAGGGGCTTTTAATCGCCAGATACCATTGAGTTTTCGCAGCAAGCGTGGTGATGAAGGAAAACTTCGACACCCAAAAATGAAGGATCAAAGGAGATTCAACGAAGTAGTGCTAAGCCGTATTAGGGATGAGGATCTCAATGATGAAGAGGTCCATATCCTCAAAGCATCTTTAATATCTCATCAAGATATTAAAGAAGAGATGCAGGTGTCCCTAGAAGATGTCAAAAGAAAGATTAAAAGGAATTACAATGAGAATCCTTTGGCATGGTGGGACAGAAACAAGCTCAAAGCTACCTTGAAGATGAAGCCAGAAAAGGAGTATGAGTTTGTTAGATACAGACCAATCCTGATGAACCTCAAAGATCAACAGGATATGAAGGAGATAATCAAGGAACATCTTGATTTAAAATTGATCGAACCAGAGAACTCGCCTTACAGCAGTCCCGGATTTCTGGTAAGGAATCATGGTGAGATCAAACGAGGTAAACCCAGACTAGTTATTAATTACAAAGGAATTAATGATATTCTGGAGTTTGATGGATATTTTATCCCTAGTAGGGAACACCTTATTAACTGCATTAGAAATGCTAAGGTATTCTCTAAGTTTGATTGCAAGTCAGGTTTCTACCAGATTCGCATGGAAGAAGGGAGTAAGAAGTTTACAGCCTTCTCTACTCCACAAGGGCATTATGTTTGGAATGTAATGCCAATGGGGTTAGCTAATGCGCCTAAAATATTTCAGAGAAAGATGGATAATAAGTTTAAAGATTATTTTTCTTTTATGTTCTTCTATATTGATGATATTTTAATAGCATCAAAAAATATGGAAGAACATATCAAACATCTTGAGATCTTTGCAGATGTTTGTTATAAAGAAGGTTTAGTACTGTCTGAAAAGAAGACAGTAGTTGCAACTCGGAAAATGGAATTTTTGAGTATCGAGATTGATGAAGCAGGAATTATTCTGCAGGACCATATTGTTCAGAAGGTCCAGAATTTTCCTGAAGATCTAAAGGAAAAGAAACAACTTCAGAGTTTCTTGGGAGTTGTTAATTTCGCGGAACCATTCATTAAAGATCTCGCAAAACATAGAAAAGTTTTCAGTACATTACTAAAAAAGGATGTTCCGTTCATCTGGACAGAAGAACATCGACAGGGTATGAAAGAATTAAAAGAGGTTTGCAGAAATCTCCCAAAACTCTCGATACCACAGGACGAAGACGACTTGGTCCTATACACAGACGCAAGTGATTATTGGTGGGCAGCAGTCTTAACCAACATCACTCCTAATGGAGAAGAACCCTGCAGATACTGTAGTGGTTTATTCTCAAAAGATGAGGCCGTGCGATGGCACATCAACGAAAAAGAATTCTTTGCAGTCCGAAAGGCTTTTAAAAAATGGCCTTTATTTTTATTAGCAAAGAAATTTACTTTGAAAGTCGATAACACACAGGTTAAGGCTTTCTTAAGAAACAAGATTGAATCTAAGCTTGAAAAGGCTAGATTAATTAGATGGCAAGCTGAATGCCAATATTATATTTATGATATTGTCGTTTTGAAATATCACGAAAATGTTCTTGCATATTTCCTAACAAGAGATGGAGCAAACTGATGTGAACTTCATTCAACTGGCCCATAGGCATCTCATAGAGAATCTGGAGATGTTAACGGGAGAGTGGGACGAGTGCATTCTGAATGCTGAACAAGCAGGAAGATTGCAGACTCTCGACAAGACGAAAGTCACCGAGAGAATACGAGCTTGCATATGGTCTCAGGGGCAACTCTGGGCTGCATGCCAAACACCAATCCTTCGGGTGGCCAAAGATCCTTTGGTAAAAGAAGAGTTTCGAGTACAAGGCTCTAAACCTATAGCAGAGGATTCAAATACCTCTTGCCCAAGTTCTAAGGTGGTGGTATCTTCGGAACCATTGCCCCAAGAAAAAGATGATATTCAGGGGTCACACTCTGAACCATCATGTCAACCCAACACCTCTGGGGAAAAAGAGGGAGAGATTAATCTTAGGCCAATGACTGGCACTTCTAAGATTAATACTGATAAGATTGAGGTTTCTTCTTTTTTTTCTTGGCAGATATATCAAGCTAGTTGGGAGAAGCTCAATACAAGGACTGGAATCAACCCAGAAAAAATAAGGGTTGATGTTTTGGGGAAATATTCTCGGGTGTGGATGATGCCAAATTCAGATCCACACGAAGTCAAAAGATGGTATGAATTCGGAGCACTTGCTTCAGTTTATACCACATCTCCATCATTCGCCGAAATCAAGAATCTACCTAAGTGGATTTAAGAAGCGGTGTATGATACCTGGGCTAACAATCCACAGCTTAGCCGAGGTGACATTTTGGAGTTGTATTTTATTAGTGCAGCCTCAGAACCAGCGGGGAAAGGAAACCATGAAGCCTTCCACTATATTAGGCTTCGAAGACCAGATGCACGCGCCCTCGAAAAGATCAAAGCGCCTGCAGAAAAAGAGACTACTCTAGTCTCTACATTACCAGAAGACCTCATCTCTACCAGAAGAGCATGGGGATTATGGGTCTGTCTTACTGAGATGGACAAAGTCAAGTTCCCATTCAAATTCTTTCAGAATTCAGTGAACGGATCATTCCTGTTAAACACTATGACAGGAAAATCGACAAGATTCGCAGAGGAAGCTTTCGAAAGAAAGAGAACCTTGCTCTGGGAAAACAAGATTGCGATGAGCAAAGAAACTCATCACAAATACTGCAACATGGCTCATTTTGGAAACTGGTCTGAGCGCATTTGTTCGGATTGTCAGAACCAAAAGGAACCAGAGTTCGGGAAGAGGTTCTTACCCAGAAAGGGAAAAGAGAAGGCTCGGTCCAACGAGCATCTCGAGCAGAAGGTGCTGCCAAAAGCAAGGATGCCCAGGGCCCCGGGAAAAAAGTAGATTCCCGACACAGGTTGGTGGAGTCATGTGACTCTGAGCTGGAGCACCCACTAAAAAGAAAACGATAGTAGTGGGTGGAGAATAGTGATTACCCACTTAACAACAGATGGGTAAAGTTACAGGAGAACTACTACCAATAGAAAAGTGGTCCATTAGTCACAAGAAAGGGACCTCACACCGAAAGTTGGTTGTCTTCATTCAATAATGGAAGACAAGGGAGGACCCCATTCAAGTGGAATCAAGCTGGCCAAGGATAAGAGCATCCGAGGAAATAATGCAGGGGGAGGCCTTTCACACAGACCTCTATATAAACTAGGATTGAAGAGAGCATTGATCATCGAAAATCCATCAGAAATCTTCTACACCATCTTCTCTGCTCTCTCCAAAATAAAATTGTTATAGTATAGTTCCTATTCTAGTATAGTTTATGTATTTCAATTCCGCTACCATAGGTAGCTAAACAAGTATGTCTCCTCCCTAAAGGAGATATACTTATGTTGTAATAAATATTATATAATTCCTAAATAAAAGTTTGGGCTTTTGTTCATCCCTTTCAGTAGATTATTTTCTTTGTGTACCAACCGAAAACCCTACGCCCCGAGTAGGAAACGAACGAGGGCTGTGCTGTGTGCTGCTGAAGGAGTCTGCGTCTGGAAACCATCGGTTGCGATCGTGTGGTTGGACAAGGTCCCTAAAACTTCCGGCGGAAATACCCGGCAGCATTCTTGTCAAAAAGGTATGAAGTTGGTATACTTTGATTTTAGTTATACGGAAGTGTGATGGGCCTGATAGTGTTGCATGATTTATCTCCAAATTGAAAAAGAGAATTGATAAATCAGAGTATGTAATGAAGAAATTCAGTAGAAGGGTAAAAGATCAAAGATTTTACGCAATTTTGTATGATTATAAGGTTGACTAGATTACATCAATATTTTCCCTTATTTTATACAATATTTTATACACAAAAAATGGATATAATAATCTTATTTGTGGGTCAAGTGGGTACTGCTTATACACACCATCAAAAGTGGTCGTAGGAGGTACATACTATATCGATACTGGTTAGAATGAATTTCCTCTCAAAAAAATAATTCATTCATTCATTCAATAATTTATTAATTAAAAACTTTCTTGCCTCTTTCCAAACAATAAATATTGCAGCCTAAACAAGTTTCCTACACTCTTCGTTAGTCCCAACTTCCCAACGTACCCCAAATTAGGGCTGGAGTAAAGTTAGGTTCGCTTAGACTATCTGTTTTATTTTATTTTTTTGAAAGGGTGAGTACTCGAAATATCTAAAAAATATATTACTATTTAATTTCGTGTAATGTTTAGATGTGCATTTTAAATTTACCATGATTTATACATGTGATACAAATTCTATAAATGCAGTTGACATTTAATGAATGCAATAAAACTTAGAGACGAACACTCATGTTGGACCGCACTGTACGGTTAATGAGTTAATTAATTAATATTTAATTAATTTTAATTAAGATTTAATACATTCTAATTGAAATTAATAGAGTTTAATTATTTCATCTGTTACGGGATAAGTGGTCACATTTACTTATTGAGTTGTCCCGTGATAGGTGGCCACTTTCTTTATAAGGAAATACTCCCTCTGTCCACAAAGAGTGTTGTCATATTTCATTTTTCGTCGTTCATCAAGTGTGTGGTTTTTTCATTTAAGAAAATTATCACGCAGAATCTCTTATAATTTAAACCTCACATAAATTCAAAATGGTGGATTCTTTTCTCCACTCGAATAACATCTACCTTACTTTTTTTAAAATCCGTACCACCCACCAAAAACTACACTCTTGGTGGACGGAGGAAGTAAGTTTATCAACAAAATATTATGGGCTCAACCTATTTTTATCTTTTTACTCTTTAAACATTATTCTCTTTAATAACCGTGCTGAAAATAATATGTGACGGAGGGAGTAATAGTTTTGCGCCCAATTTGACACTCAGTCTCATAAATTTGAAATCATTAAACGAGATCTGCGTTTCAGATTCAGGTTCAGATTACTATTCTGAATACTTTTATTCAACTTCCCTCTAGTCTCTCACATAGACAAGCAATTTCATTTAGTGACGTAACTTTGAAATTAATATATTTAGAGCACTTCTAGCAGTTTTTTCAAAATCATCATTAATTTTAAATTTAGGTTAAAATAATAATAAAAAATGAGATAAAAAGGTCATACAGCAGATCTCTCAAATTGGATAGGGCCCAAAAAAATATTTACACCTCCCTAAATCTTCTCTCAAATTTACACCTCCCTAAATTTATCATATCTCACAAATTGAGTTGGACCCACAATTTTTATAGAATAATTAATAGAAAATAGGAGAACTGTTGTATGCATTTGTAAAATAGGGGATAAAAATAGTATAGGATAAACTTTAGGAGCAAATTTAACAGCAAAATTTTGAGAATTCTGTTGGGATTGCTCTTACTCGAGTCATCTATATATAGATTAAAACAGAATAGTAACCGTAAATTTCAATTTCAATTCAATTTGAATAGCAATTTTGTAAATAAATTTAAATTTAAGGATTAATACAGTTTTATTTTATGGTTTCATAATAATAATAATAATATCTATATATATATATATATATATTAAAACAAAATAGTGGAATTGCAAATCAATTGCAATTCAATTTTGATGGCAATTGTGTTAATTATATAAAATTGAAGGTAGTACATTCTACACAATATTCTGTATAAAACATATAATTAAAATAGAATTGAGGGAATTTAAAATAGAGTATATTTTTTGAAATAAATCTAAAAAATATTTTTTATATATAAATTTTTTTTTTTAGTTTTAACACACGTACACATGACTCAAACTTCAAACCTCATGGTTGGAGGGGAAGTTTTTTACAACTACGATGCACTTCGTTGTCAAAATTTTATAATTTCAAATATGTGTGTTTTGAATTATTATTATTTTGGTTCTTATTGAATTATTTTGTTATTATCTTCATATTTTTAACCTATTAACTCATTTTATCTTTAAAAAAATATTTTTATTATTCGAATTTATGATATATCTCTTATCTGTGCATCGCACGTAGGACAATACTAGTTTAATGTATATTAAATCGACTTTTCGTTTATCACCGTTACCGATTCAATATTAATGATATAAATTGTAATTTTATCCTTACCTTTTATGCAAAAGCTTGATGTTGTTCATAATTTTATAAAAGTTATCTAATTATATTTCTAATTTTCAAATTGGACCAAATACGATCCTTATTTGTTGAAAAACTTAATTATGTAATCCCTCTATCCTTGAAAATTGTGGTCTTATTACTATATACGTCCGTTCCTGAAAAATGTGTTCTTTTCTTTTTTATACATGATCCTACTCATTTTCTTATATTTTAAACCTTACAATAAATAAAAAAAAGATGGGTCTCTTTCTCTACACAACAAACATCTACCTAACATTTCTTAAAACTCGTGTCACACAAATTGAATCACCCAATTTTGAGGGAGAAAGAGAGTATTAAATTTGATATATAATTAGACAAGTGACACATCATACACATAAAATGTCATAATATTATGAAATTAATATGGTCAAAATGATTTTATATGTTTTTAGAAAGAAGAGTTGCAACAGCGTGCGGTACATCATATTTTTTTTAATTAACTATTTATCTCATTAAACTTATCATGTTATTGTTCGGCATGGTTATGAAAGAGAAGGATAAAAAGATATAAAATAAGTGTGTCCAACCATTTTTGAAGAGTTAATTATTTGTTTTTTTGGAAACAGGACAAATTCGATTGGACAACCCAAAAAGGAAAATGAGATGAATTGAGTGGGACGGAAAGAGTATTATTTAATTAATCAGTGAATTCAATTTGAAATTAGTAGACTCTAATTGAAATTAATAAATCTTAGTTGAGGATTAATAAATTATAAGAGATTAATAAACTTTAATTGAGATCAATAAATTTAATTACTCATAATTACCTGTAATTCCCTTAATTATTCATCTAATTCCGTTTAATTATTCTTTAATTACAATCAATCCTATTGTAAAATTGGTTGTACCCAAATTTTGAACTAGGAAAAATATGAATAACTAAATTATTGTATCGAACATTAACCCTAAAGAATATCACACCCTCCAAAGAAATCATTTCTTGATTCCGAATATTCCCCCGACCAAATAGTTCAAAACAAGTGAACGAGATGTGGCCCCATATGAGTTACTGACTTTTTTTTCCCTTTCTTTTTTTTTTATCCAATATGAGTTATTGACTTATTTCAACTATAAAATATGCAATTATAGAGTTACTCGATTGCTAAACTACATCTATAGAGTTTACAATTATAAAATTATTTTATTGTAGGCACACACACTAGAAGGGACAATATCCTCCATCGAAACGTCTGACGAATTAAGAATCGCTAGAAACTCTCATATATGAATCAAAATGTCACTATATGTACGACATGGATGAAGTCGTGTCATGACACGTATGTCATTTTTTTTATAATAAAAGAATTTGAATGTGACACAATTTATTTTCTAGTAGAGATTAGAGTTGTGAAAGTGGTTGGATTGAGCCCACTTGACCAAACGTTAAAATCGGGCTAGCTTGAAATAATGCACGATCAAATTTGGTCGCCTCGTTGGATTGAATTAGATTGGATTGATTTTAACAGCTCTACTCGAGAGTTACTAACATTTACTTATTATAATTATACTTCTCTAGATATTTATTATGTGTTTTTTAATTGCATATATTTATTTCGTTTTACAATTTTATGAAATTCAAAATTAGATAAAATATTTTTCTCAAAACAAATTGATAAAATATTAAATAATTTAAATTAACGAATATATATTCACATAATAGCGATCGAGATTGCGGTTAATTTGTATTGCAACAATTTAATCTTTGATACTGATATGTATTAATTTTTTTATGAAATTACACGAGGTATATATATATATATTTATCATATAAATCACTACACCACCATATAGGTGGACTCTACACCATACATAGATGGAATTGAACTCAAAACCTTTCACTAAGAAGAAACTTATGGTGTCTCAGCTAGCTACTTGAGCTGGGCCTTATCGGCGTCATGTATCGATTTTTAAGTGTCACAATTTCAAATCTCCAAAATTTATTACTTAGCGATCAAGATTGAGAATAATTAGCGTTGCAACAAAATTTTTTTTTTGTGCCGACGTGTATCAATTTTTAAGTGTAGCATTTTCAATTTAAAAAAAAAAATTAATAATAAATAAATTGTAGCAATTTCAAATCTCAAAAATTTTTCACTCTCAAAATTTACATCAAAATCATGTTATATTACTCTACTTTGATTGAAATCTAACTTAGTGGTCATCGAAGGTTTCCCATAGAAAACCTATTCAAAGTTGCCATCCGTCGACATATGCTCATCTTTGGTCCCTTTAGATCTCCATATTACAAAATCCAAAATAATCTTTAATTTATATCAAAACAAAAACATCTTCTTCAGCTCGAACCCTCTTCCACACTCTCTCCCTTTTCTTAGGGAAACAGGAAGAAGAAAAAAACCTTTAATTAATTTGAATTAATTTTTTTCAACCATGTTTACTCTTCCTATACTCTTCTCGATTCCTCTACAACTTAATCTTTTCTTGTTTGCCTCCATATAAATTTCCATTGCATTGGACATTCTTATTCTTACTTGAACAAAACTTCAGAAATTTTCAGAGGTTTTCTGAAGTTTGTTTTCTTCAACCCTCTTTTTCTTGAACTCGGATTATGTTGATTTGCAGTAGAAACCTATCTCTTTTAATGGATTTGGGCTGCCAATCCCGTTTAAAACATCAAACTTCATCTTCTCCGAGATCAAGATTCCTCTGTTCTCAGCAGCAGAGCCCCAAGAACACTATGAAGGAATACAGTAGGCGAAAAGCGCTGAATCCAATCATCATCAGCCCAGATGATAAAATTCCTTTGATCAGCAAACAATCTGGAAAAAATTTGATCTTGGATGGAAAGAAAGGATTTCTGCATCAAGATATGATGATTTTCTGCGCGCTGGGTTACTATGTGAATGGTTTCAGGGGATTTCCGTGGCTGGCGCTGAATTTTCACATGTCCCATAATCTCAATATGCATCCTTCGGCATTGCAGATTGTGCAGAACTTGGGGAATGTGCCTATGGCGGCCAAGCCTTTTTATGGGATCTTGTCTGATGCTGTTTATATTGGTGGTGCTCATAGGATTCCGTACATATCCATTGGAGGTAAAACCGCCAAAACTACTGCAATTTTGTTGTTGTTGATGTAATAGTTTGTAGTACTATGTTTTATGGTGTTTATTTCAGGATTTAATTGCTATAAGTGTGTTTAAGTAGTTGCTCTGCGTTTAGTTAGGGGATTTCTATGTTATTATGTTGTTGGGATTTCGTTTGTGGTGTATGTTTTTCGTTGAATTAGCTCTCGACTTTGTTTGTTGTTATGCACTGTGACTGTGTTTGTTAGTTTGTTTCTTCCTATGTTTTTAGGACCTAGAAACTTGAATCTAAATGGGAGTTTTAGTGTGTGATGTTCTCAAAATTCTACTTTGCTGTTATTTGAAGTTATTGTCTGTTCCAATCTGATTCCTACAGTGTGGAGCAAGCAAAATTGCTGCTTTTTAATTAATGTGTGTCCATGATATGCATTCTTTATTCGATTGCCACTATGTAAACGAATGCTATGAATCTGATTGAAGCAATGACCGTAATTAGGATCTGGAGTTTTGCACTGTTGCTGTTTAAGTTTTACGTGGCCTTTTAATTATGCTTCATGAAGTATATGCTCATCCCAAATGATACAAAATTGTGCTATGTTAATATCATCCGAATGTAGGTCCTGCATATAATCATGTTCTTAATCTGCGTTTCTCAGTTTGGCTTGAAATACGCATTTGATTTTGATCAATAAACTGAGACAGATTTACTACGTTGCATCTAGCAACTGAGCAGCCATGAACGAAGCTGATGTTTCTATATATATCTCTTCAGTGATTTTGCAGGCTCTATCTTGGGGGTCGTTGGCATTAATCCCAACAGCTAGTAAAGCCTTTGTACCTCTTATGGCATGCGTGATCTTGAGTAATTTTGGAGCATCAATTGTAGAAGTTTCTCAGGATGCACTCATTGCTGAGTATGGCCAGCACAACAAAGTACCGGGACTGCAATCTTATGCATTTATGGCCTCGGCCGTTGGCGGGGTTCTGGGAAATTTTCTTGGAGGTGTTTTCCTAATGAAGGCGCTACAGGCTAAGTCAATGTTTCTAGCTTTTGCTGCTATTCTCGTGCTTCAACTTACAGTATGTTTAAAAACGAGAGAGACATCCCTCGGTTTACCTCAGCCATCAAATTACTCTCTTGTGAGGGAATCAATCCCACAGATCATCAAGAAACAGTACTCTGATCTTATGGTGGCTATTAAAGACGAGAGTGTATCACGCTCTCTAATTTGGGTTGTTTCTTCAATCTTACTGATCCCGACTTTATCAGGTTCGATATTTTGCTACCAAACTCAGTGTCTGAATCTTGACGCCTCAGTTATTGGAATGTCGAAAGTAACTGGTCAATTGATGCTTCTGTCGTTAACAGTTCTCTATGATCGGTTTGGGAAGAATATTCCTATTAGGAAGTTGGCTGGCATTGTGCAGATCTCGTATGCATTTGCTCTTCTACTTGATCTGGTACTAGTCAAGCAGATTAATATCCAACTTGGAATCTCGAATGAGGTTTTTGCTCTCTGTTTCTCAGGTCTGGCAGAAGTTATTGCGCAATTTAAGCTATTGCCGTTCTTTGTGCTATTTGCGAGTTTAGCTCCAGTAGGCTGTGAAGGATCTTTGATGTCGTTCGTGGCATCTGCGTTGTGTTTGTCGTCCATATTCAGTGGCTTTTTAGGCGTTGGACTAGCTTCGCTTCTTGGTATAACGTCTGGTGATTACTCAAACCTCCCTTTAGGAATTGTGGTGCAGTTTTTTGCAGCTTTACTGCCACTCCGGTGGATTGGGTTCGTACCTACATCACAAGATCTTACTGAGAAGACGAGTAAGCAAGGTAGAAGTAAAAGAACCCGAAGAACTAGAAGAGTAGGAAGAGTCTCCTACGATTCTATGTACTCCTATCGTCGCGAGAGAGAATCTGACCTATAAAGTTGAAAGCTTCTCTGATAATCTCACACATATCTAGGACTTGCCTAAAGGAATGAGATTCACATAATTTCTACCTTAGGTCTGTGAATGATGCCTTGCATGCAACACACACGAGATTCAACTAATTGATACTCGTGTTTGTTGCATGCAAAGGCGCTGGCAGGCAACAATCAGTAGGTGAACTGATTGAGGCAGCATAGTTTTACCAGAAGATCTACACGCCATCAGAATCGGTTCTGATTTTCTTGAGACGTAGAGATCTTTGGAGGCCTAAAATGGCAATCAAATATTTGAGGGACCACTTTCTGGGATTCTTCACATGGTTTGGCTCTAAACTTGCTGCTTCGTGACCCACCCTCGATGTTTTTGCACATGCCAGCTTCGTTATGTAGCTGTAGTTCGGATGCTGCAAGGTGCAGAGCATCTCCAACGTGATCCACCTACCATGGCGACAGGTAAACCTCCTCGTTGCTCAAGAGTCGCTGTTCAAATATTCGAAAAAGTATGATATAGTTTACTTTGATCGGTTGGTTGTTGGTATTTGTCACTGAGAGTGAGATTTAGTTCTTTTAGAGCATGCTTTGTCAATGTGAGGAAGAAGAAATACTAAATCTTCTTGTAACCACTAATTTAGTGGAAGAAATAAGAATAATTTTGTTGTAAAATTTGATAATTAAGCTGTAGCAGTAAGCAGAAAGAATAAATTAGTAGGGATTATATGTTCTTGATCCAAGTTTTATGCAAAGAAAGCAATAACATTTTTTAGATGAGTATAATTGAAAAGATGTACTATTAATTTACCAAATTGCAGTTTGGTAGATTACAATTATTTTTCTTGATCATTGATTTTATGGTGTAGATTAATGGCAATTAAAAGTCAAATATTGAGCATTATATAGAGATAATGGTTTAAATAATATGTGGATGTATCATGTAAGTGAGAGGTTTAATTCTGGTTGTGACTCAAAAAAAATCAACTGGTGGGACTATGGTAAAGGTATGCCTATAAATTTTATTCCTAGATAAAAGTATTATTGTGTTACAAACAAATGGTTTGTAATTAAATAATGTGAATATACAGTTGTTTAATCGACCAGCCGTTAACACAGTTTTGTCAATGCAAACTTTACATTTGGAAAAGACAAAAAATTAATGCGATATTTGATGATTTTATTTTGGTGAAGGTATATTAAACATTTAGAGTGTGATGTGTGTGAATAAGACAGACAGTGAGTGTGCCCAAAAGAACATGGTTTTAAGAAAGTAAATATACGAGGAGTAATTTTTGTATTAATTGTTTAATCTTTAAAAGGTATTGTTTCTTCATTAGAAAAAATGATAAGAGTCTGCAATGTGGGTGGTTAAAAATAGAAAAAAAAAATAAAGCTTTATTATTTATAAAACTAATCCATTTTTACACGTGAAATGAACGTGAAATGATGATTGAAAGTTAATGTAAAGAAATGCAGATTAGAAATATCAAATATGCTAAAAGTGCAGGTAAGATTCTTTGTTCCATCTTCATTGTAAACAGATTGGTTTAGGGTTCGAACTCTTACGCTTTCCCAACTAAAAAGAAAGATTTTTTTATTACAAGTGCAACATCTTCTATTTATTGGCATGTGCTAAAGGAATTTAAAATCTTACAATTTTTGTGAATTTCATAAGCAAAATTTGGTAGAATTTTCCTTAACATATGATAAATGTCCGTAGATACAAAGGAGATATTATACAATTATGCAAATAGATGTTCCAACTTGAAATTCGATAAATATTCGAATATGTTTAATACAAACTACAACGAAAATTTTATAAAATCAGATCTTTTCATGGAAAATAAATAAATAAATATTATTTGCATAATATTGTAAAAAAAAAAAGGCAGATTTGATGTGTGTTTTCTTAAAGGGTAGACTGTTGAGTCATCTTTTTCTAGAAGGTTCTAAGCAGCCACATTTGTGGAAACATAAGCAAAGAAAGGCCTCTCGGCTCTCGTGATACAACTGAACTGGACCACTGGCTTCGCCAGATGTAACATACTAAACCGTTGTTCCAATTACGTCATTTTCCATATCTTTTTTATAATATTGATTTGTAATATTCTATTTCAATATTTCAATGTGGACCCCAAAAGCCAAATTAAGACCATAAATCCTAAGCCATGAATGCAAGTGACAAGTGGAATATGATATGTCGGTATGTGAGAAATTAAGTAGTCATCGTCGTAGTTTGGCGAGAAGTGGGTTCGTAATTCAACATTTAAATTTTAAATACTTCCTTTTCTCACAATCATAGAGAGATTTGTATATTATTTCCGTTTATTTCACAACCGTTGGGAATTTCACTTCGTTTTGTTTCTTCTTATTGTTCTACCCCCAGATAAGAAAAAATGAAAAAACTTAGAAGGGCACCATGAGGCCAACGAGGATAAGATCTCATGTCTCGTTTTTTTATGTAATTTTTTACATTTTTTCTTTAATTTCAATCCATTGTATTTTATTTTAATTTTTGGTTATTCATTAGAGTTCATAAATCCAATTGAAATTTATAATTATTTTTGTATGTAATTTGAATTTTTCGAGTCAATAATTGATTAAAGGGGTTATTGCATGTAAATACATAACCTATTTTCAAATTTTGGTATTGCAGATGATTTTTTTTTCTCAGTATACATAAACTTTCCTTTTTTTTCTAATTTTCTGCGGGCCATCGGATTCCCCCAAATTGAATCCTACGTGGACGCCGAAATCGCCACCGTGGATGCCGGAATTTACAAACGATCGTTTTGTATAAATATAAAACAAAAATAAATAAAAAATGACACATATATGTTAACTCAACATATTTCAATAAAAAAATAAAAATAACTTTTTCTCTCATCTCCTCCCTGTCTCAGTGTCTCTTTCCTCTGTTTCTCTCCATGACTCCCACCTCTTCTCGCCGCCGCCGCCACCACCATCTCCGACCACCACCACAACAATTAACCACACAACTCTCCCTCTCTCTCGTTCCTATCGATGACCACCACAACAATGCCCCTCCTCCCACTTCTCTCTCACTCGCCCCCTCCTCACCCTCGACCGCCACCACCATCTCCTCCCGCCATCACCACTACCACACATCTCTCCATCCTACTCTCCATCTCTCTCTCTCGTTCCTATTGACGACCACCACAACACCGCCTCTCTCACTCGCTTTCCCCTCACTCGAAATGTTGTGGCACCACCACGGGCGCCGTCGTCTGCATCTTCCTCCTTCACCTCCTGACCTGACTGTCGTTGTTGTTGCAGATCCGACCATTTTCGGTGAAGAGAGAAATAGAGACGGATCGAGAGGGGGTAAGGAGGTGGTGTCGCCGCTGCCGAGATGGGTGGTGGTGGTTGTCGGAGAAGATGGATGAGATAGAGAAGAAGGGTTGGAGAGAAACAAAGAAAAGAGAGAGGAAGGAGGAGAGAGAGAGAGAGTTATTTTAATTTTATATTTTGTTTTTTTATTAAAATATATTGAGTTGGCACATATGTGTCATTTTTTATTTTTTTGTATTTTAATTTTATACAAAACGATGTCGTTTTGTAAATTCCGGCATACATGGTGGCAATTCTGACTTCCACGTAGGGTTCAATTGGGGGGAATCCGATGGCCGACAGAAAATTAGTAAAAAAAAAGGAAAGTTCATGTATACTGAGCAAATAAAAAAAAGTTATGTATAATACCAGAATTTCAAAATAGATTGTGTAATTACAGGCAATAAAAGTTGAATAGGATGGTTTTTTTACAGCAAAAATATTTTAAAAGTTGTTATTTGTATGCGTGTGTTAGCCTAGTGGTAGAGTGGTTAATGTCCGGGCCAAAGGTCACGGGTTCAAGTCCACCGTCACGCGTGCTTTAAAATTTCTTGTAATGTTTGTTCAAAAAAAAAATTTAAAAGTTGAATAAATAGGATGGCCTTCGACAGCAAAAATATTTTAAAAGTTGAATAATGAATTAATTTTTCTATAGAAATTATGGATGTGATATATTCTTGTGCTGAATTTTGGGAGGGATATGGAGTAAGACTACTCTATTTTAGTAATTATTATTATTATTATTATTACTATTATTATTATTATTATTATTATTGTTGGGAAAATTATAAGGTTTCGATTTGATACCAAAACCCAACTGATTCTCCAACCGAATAGATGATCGCGTCAACCTAAATAGTGTTTTCCAGCTCGCCTGTTTGAGCTTTAGATTTTCTAGGCTTACAGGTTAAGGAAGCGGAAGACAGGAGTCGACCCAGCTGTGTTCACGAGTGAAGTCGGCTAGCGAGAAGACGATGAGTCGACCCGGCTGTGTTCTACGGCGGAGTCGGCTAGCAAAAGACGACGAGCGTCAACCTTCGGTGAGTCCTCCGTGAGCTCGATCAAGGCGAAGAGAATTCGAGCGAGTTCAAAACACAGCTGGTCCAGCTGTACAGAACAAAGGGAACTATCTCTGAAGACTTCATTTCAAGACAGTCCAGCTCTGAATTCAAAAGCCAGCTCTAAAGGCAGAAGATCCCGGCATCAGAGGAAGTCAACCTACCTCGACCAATGAGGGATTGCCAGATCAGCATCCTAGACTTCAGGACCTAGGATGTGACACAAATGAAGACAGGTGCAGATTCACCCAACGGCAGATCTTGTATTTAAGAAGAGTAGGTAAGATTCAAACGGCTCCTCCAACGGCTAGTCTTGAATCTCTACCTATATAAACCCGTCTTCAACCTCAGGATCAGATACGAAAAACTCTCTACAAGCTTTTATTATCTAAAATCATCATTCTTTCAAAAGCTCTCAAGCAGTTCTACATAGATCAAAGAACACTTTATCTTAAAGTGTTTCTAGTTAAGAAACTGCTTAGTTTTTCGTCTATTCCCTAGGCCAAACTCTTTGTATATCTTAAGTCTAGATTTCGAACGAGTTCATCATACTCTAAAGTTCTTAATTGTAAGAACTCGTTCATAGTTGGAAAACCATACCCAAACCCAAACCCAGAAAGGTTAGGTAAAGGTACGCTTGCTCGAAGCGTGTAATTCGAGTGGTTAGGTTCTTCAGTACCCGGAAACTGAAGGTGTAGGCTTTACAGTGCCCGCAAACTGTTGGAACACAGCTCGGGTTAGAGTTGTGAAGTTGCTTGGTACATGGAAACCAAGTGGTAGTGGATTACCAGTGAACCTGGTCGTGGATGTAGGAGGTGTTACTCCGAACCACGTAAAAACTCGCGTGCTTCGTACTCTCTCTTTACATTCAGTTTTGTACTAACTCTTTCATATCATTGCATATTTGTTCAAAACTGCACACACAGCTGCTCTCCAAAGACGGATGTGTCTCTCTAAAAGTTGCACAACTTGACTAAGCTGAAAATATAAAGTTAATCTTTTCAAACTGAGTTTTTCTAAGTAACCGAGCTAAGTTTTCAAACCACCACTTTCCGCACCGCCAGCTGACCCTCCCCAGCTGGATCGATAACTGAGCTCACCAACTCTGTGATTTAACTTGAAAAAGTTTCGAAAAATCTATTTGGTGTATTCACCCCCCCTCTACACCAAATACCCAGCTCATGGACCATCAATTGGTATCAGAGCAGTGGTTCAAAAGATCACTTTCTCTGTGTCAGTTGTCAACTGAACAGATCCGTTTTTCAGAAAAACTCATATTATTACATACTGCATATTTCTATGGATTCTTATCTTAACAGGAATCTTCCCACCTTCTCGGTAGACGACTATGCAATCTGGAAATTCAGATTGAAAAGCTTCCTATGTGCGCATCACGACATGATGTGGGACGTCATCTCAGACGGACCCATCCTTATTTATAAACAAGGAAATGAACTCGTACCTGCTCATGATAGAGGACAACCAGAATACCGGCCAATTCTCAAGCCAAAGAAGGATTACTCGTCGGAAGAACGAAAGCAAGGCTGGGTGGACGGCTTCGCAAGAAACACCATCTCATCAACGGTCTCACACGCCTACCGAGTAAGATCATCAAGTGCGAGACGACGAAGAGATGTGGGAAACACTTGCCAAGCTATGTGAAGGATCTGAAGAAATCAAAGAAAACAAATTCACAATAGCTTGCCAAAAATTCGACAACTTCAAGCAGCTAGCCAACGAGTCCATCGAAGCGATAGAGCTAAGGTTCTCAAACACAGTCGTCGAGATAGAAACCATCAGAACTGGGAAATACACCCAGCGAGAAAAGAATCTAAAGGTTCTTTCAGCACTCACAGCTGAATGGAACACCTACAAGGTGGTACACCAAAGTTAAAGTGACTTAGGTGATCTTTCAACTGAAAGATTATACTCCCTGCTCAAAGCCAACGAGTACAACTTGAAGATTACAATGAAAGAATCTTCAAGCAATCAAAATGATGGAGAGCTGACACCTGCAACAAAGGAGATTGCGTTCAGAGCCATCTCTGAAAAATCCGCATACATACAGTCAGCTGAGTCATTGAAGAAGGATAAGAAGGACATGAGCAAGGAAGAGCTACTTGAAGAAATAGCCATGCTGGTCAAAAACTACAACAGACTCAACACCAGCAAAGGCAAATACAAGAAGTTCGCAAGAACTTACAGAGACAAGTACACAACAGCTGATGAGAAGTCAGCTGATAAACGAACAGAAGAAGGTTGCTTCAACTGCAAGGAACCAGGACACTACCGGCAAGATTGTCCAAAGCTGTCCAAGAAAGATAAAGACCAACTGAAAGCTAAGGCAGCTGACAGAAGGAGAGCTTATATCGCCGATGAAGAATCAGAGTGCAACAAAATGGATGACATGCCATTTTCAGACTCGGAAGAAGAAGCCCTGATGGCCCATGATGAACCTGATTGGGATACATGCTTCATGGGACAAACAGACGGCATCGATGAAGATGAGGTAATGTCTCGAACTCAAAATTTATCTAACATCTCACCATCACACGAACACTCTACATAGGTCTCAGAATCTGGACTACCTGATTGGAGTCTAGTAGAGAAAGTAATGAACGATTCCAAGGAGCTTCAAGAGATCCTTGACGTCATTATGTGTGAGAATGCCGAGCTGAAGGCGGAACTGGAAAAGACAAAAGTATCAGACGCAGCTGATACAACTCAGCTCCAACATGAAGTCGTTTCACTAAAAGACAAAATAGTGAAACAAGATCAGCTGATGAAGGAATTCTACTATGAGAAGAAACAGCTGATAGAAGATGTGGAAAAGGTCACAGCTGAATCGGAAAAGAAGTCAGCTGAGATCATTGAGCTGAAAAGCACCGAAGAGGTACTATCTAAGAAGATAGTAGCTCTCATCAAAGCCACGTCAACAATGGACGAGATCATTAGTGCTCAGCGTCCAGCAGCACTCAAAGCGGGACTGGGATACAACGAATCAAAGGATGCCTCAAACATTGCCTCCACAAGTGGAACAAAGGTTATGTTTGTACGTGCAAATGAACCTTCAATCCCAGCAGCTCAGCATCAACAGTTGAGGACACAGCAGGCGTCGGGAAGACCAGTTGTGAAACATTCTCAAGCTCCGTCGAGAACACAGCAGGCATCAAGAAGGTCAGCTGTGCGACAACCTCAAGCCCAACTCAGACAGCAACGTGCTCAACCTCAACGAAGACAACATGCTGGATTTTACAGATACCAGCAACAACACCAGCACGTTGATCGATATCAACCAAGATATCAGAGATACCCAGCTGGATACCACTCATATGAGTATCAGCTGGATAATCATTCCCAGCCACAGCATCACATGAGACAGCAGAGACAAAGGAACGTCTCAGCTAGGCACACAGCTGGAAACCAAAAGAAATCAAGACATCAAAACGGGAAGACACGAAGATCAAGACCCCGCCAGCAACAATCGAAGAACACAAAGAATGTGTATATCGACTCAGCTGGGAGAATTATCAGATCAAATGACCCAATTCGAGTCATCAAGCAGATCTGGGTCATCAAAGGATCTCTGTCTAACCCACAAGGACCCAATTAAAACTGGGTACCTGAATTTTAATTTCTTGTTTAGGTTGCAAGGAATCGACGCATCTCTGAGGAGTCGATGAGAACGCTATGGTACTTGGACAGTGAATGTTCCAAGCACATGACGCACCTAAAGCATCTACTCCAGGAGTATATCGAGCGCACAGGTCCACAAGTAACATTTGGTGACAACTCCAAAGGCCTAACCAAAGGTTATGGTACATTTAAAACTAGAAATGTTATAATCCCAAATGTTTCTTATGTACAAGGATTGCAACATTACTTGCTTTCCATTAGCCAATTCTGCGACAACGGTTTTTCTGTCAAGTTTGATGCACAGTGAAGCACAGGGAAACCAAGCAGATACTCCTAAGAGGGAAAAGAGAAGGAAATATGTACTTTGCTGACTGGAACAGCAGCCCTCCGGAGACTTGTCTTGTATCAAAAAGCAACAATGAAGTCGGTAGGCATCAGCGCGAACGGCTGAATCATCTCAACTTCAAGACAATCAACAAACTGGCTAGGAACCAGCTCGCTAATGGAATTCCAAATCAAGTATATGACAAAAGTCATATGTGCAGCGCGTGTCAACAAGGAAAGCAGACAAGAATTTCATTCTCTCTCAAGCCAGTTCAGTCAACTGATCGAGTTCTTCAACTTCTTCACATGGATCTTTTTGGTCCAGTTACTCCAAAACAAGCTTCAATGGCGAGAAAATATACTGCGAGTCGTTGTGGATGATTTCTCAAGATTCACATGGGTATCATTCTTGTACCAGAAGAGCGAAACCAGGACTAAGCTGCCTATCCTGCTGGAAAGATTATCAACACAGAAGGAGTGCAAGATAATGTCAATAAGATCAGATCGTGGAACGGAGTTTCTAAATTAAACTATTTATGATTATTGCGAGAAGAACGGAGTTCAACACCAAACATCTGCAGCTCGCACACCTCGGCGGAATGGTGTAGCGAAGAAGAAACGGAACTCTCAAGGAAGCGGCTACCTCAATGCTAGCTAGCTGCGCCATTCCAAATAAGTTGAGGTGAAGCAATCAACACGGCTTGCTTCGCTCGAATCGCTCCCTACTCACATCAAGGCAAGGAAAGACACCGTATGAGCTATGGAATAACAGAATACCATACATTGGATATTTCAAGGTATTCGGATCCAAATGTCACATCCTCAACAATGGGAAGACACAGCTCAAGACGTTCGATGAAAAGACAGACCGAGGAGTATTCCTTGGTTACTCCGCTGTGAGTAAAGCATACAGAGTCTTCAACAGAAGAACTCAAATAGTCGAAGTAACTCCACATGTTACCTTTGACGAATCCTCCTTCGAATATAGAGATTCTATCAAACGAAGAAGCGAAGGAGAATCTTCAAGATTGATTCAGACAAGGGCTCAAGAGAATAGAATCAGGAATCTAGCCGAACCAATAATTTGGGACAATGAGCCAGAGGAGGAACTTCAAATCAACCAAGAAGCTCCACCAGCTGGAAATCAAGAAAAATCTTCAACGCCAAATCAAGGGGGAACATCATCAGCTGGGAATCCAAACACAGCTGAGTCCCCAGCTCAATCTCCAGCTGAGCCTCTACAGAAGTCTCCTCAAAATAGAAATCAAAGAGAACCTATTTCTCGAGATTTAACTCCTGAGCAACTCCAAGTCAGACGAAATTTAGCCACGACAAGCATCAATCAATTGGAAGAAGAAATTCGTAAGATGAGAAGATGGATTGAAGATCATCCATCATCAGCAATTATCGGAGAACCATCTGACCAAGTCAAAACCAGAAGCTCAGCTGCTCAAGCTTTATCGGATCATCAAGAAGCAGCTGACACAGCTCAACTCTCAGTAGAGCCTGAACTGACGGTCTATGATGAAGACACAGCTCTAATGGCGTGTTACGTAGCTCAAGTGCCAGAGCCTCAATCAATTCTCGAAGCTTTGAAGAGTGTGCCTTGGACCAACGCCATGCAAGAAGAGCTGAACGAATTCCTCAGAAATTGTGTCTGGGAATTGGTCGACAGACCTCAAGAAGTCAAAGTCATAGGACTCAAATGGATATTCAAGAACAAATTGGATACCTTGGGAGTCGTCATCAGAAACAAAGCTCGACTGGTTGCCAAGGGCTACACTCAGCAAGAAGGAATTGACTTCGAAGAATCATTTGCTCCAGTAGCACGATTGGAAGCAATCAGACTCTTTCTCGCCTTTGCAGCACATCACAAATTCAAGGTCTATCAAATGGATGTGAAGTGTGCATTCTTAAATGGAGAAATCAAAGAAGATGTCTACGTTGAACAACCTCCAGGATTCGAAGTAGAAGGAAATAAAGTCTACAAGCTAAAGAAGGCTCTTTATGGATTGAAGCAAGCACCTCGAGCTTGGTATGACACTCTGTCAAATTTTTTCGTATCCAAATGATTCAAGAAGGGCTCAGTAGACAGAACTCTCTTTACCATCAAGTCAGGAGAAGACATCCTGGTTGTTCAAATCTACGTAGACGACATCATCTTTGTATTCACCCCCCCTCTACACCAAATACCCAGCTCAGGGACCATCAATTATTATTATTATTATTATTATTATTATTATTATTATTATTATTATTATTATTATTATTATTATTATTATGTCAATAATACAATATATTTTAAAAACATGATTAAAAAATCTAACGTAAATATATTACATGATTGAATCTACTGATAGAAGTTTTGAACTTAAACTCAGAATTATTATGACATCTTCTAAAGAAAAAGTAAAGAGTTGCACTTGGGTACATCATGATGTACCCATATATCAAGTTCAACCCGATCGCGACCCGATCCGCCTAATCCGGTCAACGTTGATCGGTCAACGGTCAACGTCTGACCGTTGACTTTTTTTTTCCTCTCCGCCTTAGGCTTCGATTTTAATTTATAGATAATAATTGTGGCAACATTAATGTTTTTTAGCTCGCTCCGAGGCCTTCGGCTCCCCTCGCTCGACTCTTGAAAAAAGTTTAAAAAAAAATAAATAAAAAAGTCAACGCGGTCAACGTTGACCATTGACGGCGGGTCACGCGGGTCGGGTCGGGTTGAACCGGATGTATGGTACATCATGATGTACAGGAGTTTTTGCCAAAGTAAATGTGTTGAAAACATATTCTGCAAAGATTATTTTTGAAGTTTGAAGGAATTTATCATTTATAATATTTAGCATTTACTACTATATAAACTTATTAAATTTTTAAAAATTTTACTCTTAGATCTATAGGCACAATCTTTATATTTTTAAATGCAAGATAAATTCATTAAAAATACACAGCAAAATTTCTAGCTTAATTATTTCGAATGGGCTACCGGCTACATGAAGAACCCAAGTTGTAGATATATAGCCTTCCTGCATCTCAGATCAAGAGATAGCCTTTTTCAAATCATCAACGTCGACGTTAAGTCAGCACCATTTGTACCTCCATCAAAATAAACACAATCAAGATCAGAATAAGTTATCTTCATTGCTGAAAGTAGCGAATCCATCTCTTTGAAAAAGCATAAAATGAGAAAGCGCGATAAAATTCAAAGTGCTACACGTGAAGTTGCAGCAATATACAGGTTTACAATATTGGTCAAATACTCACAAGACTTTCAAAGTCACAGATCGATTCTGAGATTCATGTAGCTTGTCTTTCTCCCTCGATCTCTCAGCTCCATCATATAACCCTGGTAGCAATAATTAAACAAAACCTTTAGATTTAGGATGTATTGATCTAATTAAGAGGGTGTTTCGCAGCTTATAAGCTCCTTAAAACAGCTTATAAGCTGTTCAAAAGCTTATACGCTATTAAAAAGTGTTTGACAAAAAAAGCTATTAAATAACTTTTAGGCTGTTAAAAAAAGCTCTAACAGCTTTTAAGCTCCAAAAAATAAAAGTTGGTCTACCCAACTTTTTTCTTCTGATTTTTCTTAAGTAACATTCAATTTACAAAAATGCCCTTATTTTCTATTATTATTTCCAATATTTTAAGGGTATATTAGTAAAAACAATTATTAAAAATAAAATAAAAAAATATTTTTCACTTAACAGTAACAGGCTTCTCTCTCATCTCACACTCTCCTTCTCTCTCTCTCTCCTCTCTCTCTCTCTCATTTTCTTCTTCTCTCTTCGACTGACCGTCGCCGCCGTAAAACCCCACCATTTCCCAGTCTCCGGCACTCCCCGACAATATCTAACCTAACCGATTCTTCCCCCAGATTTCTCTCTCTCTCTCTCTCAACAAGCCGCCGCCGATCTGCTCGCTGCTACAGCATGCTACCGTTTCTCTGTCTCCGGTGCTCCCCCAGCAAAGCTCTAACTTTGTTTCTTCATATTTTGTTTCAATTTGAATATTTTGATTTCAATTTCACTATGATGTTCTAGGGTGTCTTCATATTTTGGAATTTGTGTCGATCTTTTGCTCGTCTTGAATTGTAGGTTTTATGCTATTGTTGCTTCTATTGATGCTTAATTTCGGATCTGGAGGGGTTCGAGAGCAGGGTGTAGAGAGAGAGAGAGTGAGTGATTGCAGAGAGTAGAGAAAGAGAGAGAGTGGAGAGAGAGAGTAGAATGGTGTATTTTTTTTTTAAATAAAGAATTAATGGTGTAATTTTTGTAACTATTTAAAAGAGCTTATAAGCTTTATTATCCAAACACTTTTACAACTTATAAGTTCCTAAAATATAACAACTTATAATAAGCTCTTTAAAAAAAGCTTAGCCAAACATCCTCTAACTTAAAAGTGGGAACATTACATTCAACTTCTATACCTTCATTTCGGCAGAATAAAAAGCATAATTTATTTCAGACAATAAATGAAAATTGACTACGCATATTCTCTGCCACAAAACTTCACCTATCTTCTGTTCTCGGAATTGATCTAGTAACATTGAAACAGTAGATGACTCAGCCATGAAACCCCTTTTGCTCATTCCCTTCAAGAACGGAATTGCCTTGTAAAGCTCGTTTTTCCTAAGTAGAACTCGGATGATGAGATTGTAAGTTGCACTAACAGGTGTACCATTTCCTTGAGCATACATTTTGCCTCCTCCATCAACCCCTTTTGACAAAGTGAGGCAACAATCATGTTATACATTTGAATATCAGGTTGCAAATCTTTCGAATGAAGATGATTCAGAATATTTCTAGTGGCATCAAGTCTTCCATCAAGCATAGAAATGAAAATGTCTTATCAATCTGATCAGACTTGACCAACCCATCTAACAATATGTTAAAAGTATATAAATCAGGAGGTACTTGCTGAGCTTCCATATGATTGAAAAGCTTCCAACCTTCGGTAAATCTACCTTCATCAAACAACCCATAAAGCATGGTGTTATACGTACATGTTGTATGTTGTAAACCTTTCTGAGGAACTTCGAGGAAAAGGCACCAGGCTTCATCAATCTGGCCTTGTGAACAACCATCTATCAATGTATTATAAGTGACAATACTAGGACTAATGTTTTGTCGTATCATGATTTTCACAACATGCTCAGCCTCCTTCACATTTCCTTCCTTGCAAAGCGCGTTGGTTAACATATTAAAAGTGACAACATTCAAAGGTGGATTGTGACTGACCATTTTATTTAATAAGTCTACAACATCTTTCCATCTCCCAACTTCACATAAGCCATGAATAATTGGAGGAGCAATGCCCTTGTCAATCATTTTATGGAGGAGCTGGAGAGCATCTTCAACCATTCCCTCCTTCCATAAACTATCAATTGCAGTGTTATACGCTAAAACATCGGGTTTGCAACTTGTACTTTCCAAAAGCTCAAGCAATTTACAAGCTTTGCTAGTGCACCCTCCTTTGCAGAGCCCAATAATCAGAGTGTTAATCATAACATCATTCGTCGGAGAGATAAGAGCTAACAACTTAGGAGGTGATTGATATGATGGAATGGAATGAGGTAGGAATGGAATGGATGTAGGAATGGAATGAAGGTAGGAATAGAATGATAAACCTTGGTTGATTCCTTTGCTTGGTATGAACAAGAATTAAAGAAATGAATGAAATCATTATTTGTTTAGCATTTTATATCATTTTCTTCTATCTCAAAATAATATTAGATGAAAAATGTTAGAGAGGGTAATTTTTTAGAGAGAGAATTTTTAGAGATAAAAAAATTCTAGAGATAAGATTATAGAGACAAAAAATTTAGAGAGAGTAACTTCTAGAGAGAGAAAATTTTTAGAAAGAGGATTTTTAGAGAGCAAATTCTTGAGAAAGAAAATTTTAGAGAGAAATATTTTTAGAAAGAGGAGTTTTAGAGAGCAAATTCTTGAGAAAGAATATTTTAGAGAGAAAATTTTGAGAGAGAGAAAAATCTAAAGATAGAAAATATCAGAGAGAAAATTATTATAATTATTATCATTATAATTTTTTCTCGATAGCACTTTCCCTCTCCAAAATTTTCTCTATACAGTTTTTTACTCTTTCTAAAAATTTTCTCTCTCTAGAATCATATCTCTCTAAAATTTTCCTCTCTAACTAGAGTTTTCTCTCTCTAGAATTTTTCTCTATCTAAAACTCTCTCTCTCTAGAATATTCTTCTCTCTAAAACTCTCTAGAATTTTTCTCTATTAAAACTCTCTCTCTCTCTCTAAAATTTTCTGTATCTAAAACTCTCTCTCTAAAAAATTATCTCTCTAGAATTTTTCCCTTCTAAAAATTTTCTCTCTCTAGAACTTGCTCTACCTAATAGTTTCTCTCTCTATAATTTCCTCTCTTTAAAACTTTCTCTCTAAAAATTTTCTCTCTAGAATTTTTGTCTCTCTATAATTTTCTATCTCTAGAACTTGATCTACCTAATAGTTTCTCTCTCTAGAACTTTCTCTACCTAATAGTTTCTCTTTCTAGAAATTTTCTCTCTCTAGAACTTTCTCTACCTAATAGTTTCGCTCTCTAGAAATTTTCTCCGTCTAGAACTTTCTCTACTTATTAGTTTCTCTCTCTAGAAATTTTCTACTCCCTCCTTTCATGAAAAAGAGTCCTACTTATCCATTTTTATTTGTCCACAAAAAATAGTCTTACTCCACTTTTTATACTATCACACCCTCCATTTTCTCCTATATTTTTACCTATTTTTGCACTCCACTTTTTGTACTTTATTCCACCTACACCTACAAATTGTACTTTTATTCTTACAAATTGTACTTTTATTCTACTTTACACTACCCCTACAAATTATACCTTCCACTTAACACCTTTATTAAAAAGTGTGTCCAGCACACAATGTGACTCTTTTTCATGAACGGAGGGAGTATTTCTAGAAATTTTCTCTCTTTCTCTACCTAATAGTTTCTCTTTCTAGAAATTTTCTCTCTCTAGAACTTTCTCTCTCTAGAAATTTTCTCTCTAAAAATTCTCTCTAGAATTTTCTCTCTCCAAAAATTTTCCCACACATTCTCTCTCTAAAATTGTATATCTAAAATTATTTGTTGAAATAATAAAATTTAAATGAATAATTTGATCAAATAATATATTAATACACACACATATATATATATATATATATATGAGGATTAGGAATGACTAATACTATAAGATATGGATGGAATGGCTAATCCCAATGGGAAAGGAATGGTGATTCCTAATGGAATGTTAATTCCATTCCATATGATTTACCAAGCAGGAGAATGGAATGGAGGTAGGAATGATCATTCCATTCCTTACCTAATTTCATCATACCAATACCTCTTTATAGAAAAGTTTTTCTGCCTCAATCACATTATCAACGAAGCAGAGCCCCTTTATAAGTGTGGTAAAAGTCACTGCATTTGGTTCGTATCCTAACCCTCATAAATGCGAGCTTGAGGCTTTTTTAGGACAGTAACTAAGGTCGAGTTCATATTCAGGACAAAAAAATTTCGGGCCGACTTTTTAGGACACCAACTTATAATTTGTGCGTCCGTAGGACAAATTTCGGCCCGAATGCTTATGTGGAGCCCGAATGCTTATGTGGAATGCCACATAGATAAAAATTTAATTAAAAAAAATCATACACTCTCTCTCCTCACTCTCTCTCTCTTACTCACTCATCCCTTTCCTCTCTCTCCTCTCTCTCTCGTCTCTTTCTCTTCCACCATGCCCCCGCCGCCGCCGCCGCCTTCGCCCAACACCACTAGATCTCTCACCGTCGCCAGAAGCAGCAGGGGTTCCGGCCAAGTGTCAAACCCCCAAATTTTCCTTTCTTTCTCTCGTCTCTTTCTCTTCCACCACTGCCCACCGCCACCGCCGACATCGCCCAACACCACTAGCCAACTCCCTCCCTCACCGTCGACAGAAGCAGCAGGGGTTACGCCTCGTTTCGCCTCCCTCGTCGCCGTTTACCTCCATCAGCCACCTCTCGAACATCTTCCCACGCCCGTTCTCATCCGCGAAGCACCCGCTCCCGCTCATCCTGATCTTCTCTATCTTTCTCTCCTTTCGAAGCACGAGCATCTTGGTGTTGGAACGACGGCTCCGCACTCCAAAAACTGGCCTTGCCGTTAATCCGCCGCCGACATTGCTTCACCTTCTTATGCGACTTCACTCTCACTTGATCGATGCAGGTCACCTTCGACGACGACGGCTTGGGGTTTCGGCAGCGGCGCCGCCTCTTCTCCTGCCGATACTGGTGAGATTCATGGGTGGCAGGAAGCGGTGGTTGGGCTGCACCTAGTGATTGTAGTGCAGAAATAAGAGCATTCAACTTGAGTGTAAAAGAAAGAATTTGAAGAAATTTTGGGAAGGAAAATAAGTGGCTGTGGTGGGATTGTGACGGCGGCGACGGTGGGTTTTCTGGAGAGTGACGAGAGAGAGGAGAGAGAGGAAGGGGATGAGTGAGTAAGAGAGAGAGAGTGTATGATATTTTTTATTTTTTTAAATTAAATTTTTATCTATATGGCATTCCACATAAGCATTCGGGCTCCACATAAGCATTCGGGCCGAAATTTGTCCTACGGACGCACAAATTAAAAGTTGGTGTCCTAAAAAGTCGGCCCGAAATTTTTTTGTCCTGAATATGAACTCGACCTTAGTTACGGTCCTAAAAAAGCCTCTAGCTCTCATAAATGCTTCAAACAAGAAACTAGCAAACTTCATGTCTTCTACAGTACTGAAATCTACATTACGCTTCCTCTGCGGGCGACAGCTACAACAAAAGCCCTCATCTTCTTCGACAAATTTTTGATTTAGAGAGAAATCAGAATCTCCATTACAGCCGCAATCTGAAACCCAAATTCAAAGTTTTGAACAACCAATTTTGAACATTCACTCTTCACAATCTCATTTTTGTGGGGAAAAAGTTTATAAAGTGCTCATTCGCATGTACTACCTCCGTCCCACAATAAGTGGCCACATGTTTTGCTTTTTGTCTCACAAAAAGCAAAACATGTGGCCACTTATGACGGGACGGAGGGAGTAATGAATTACAAATTTTTTTAACAAACATTACAAGAAATTTTAAAGGCTGCGTGACGGTGGACTTGAACCCGTGACCTTTGGCCGGACATTAACCACTCTACGCACATGAATTACAAATTTTATTTAGAGTTTATCATGTCAAATAGCCATTATAGATAGTGGAAAATAAAAGTTGTCAAAAACTTAATTTAACATAAATTTTGTTAGATTTTGAAATGAATGGACTAAAATAACCTTTAAGTAAAAAAAAAAACTAAAAAACTAACCTACCCCTCCACCAGCCGCCACCCCCGACACCCCACACATTCATCCCTTCTCTCTCCCCCCTCCTGCTACTCCCATTCCCGCCGCCATCTCCACACACACACACACTCTCTCTCTCTCTCTCTCTCCGCCAAGTCGCAACTCCACCATCACCAGACCGACCACCGTTGTGCCTCCGCCGTCCGCCTCTGCCTCCACCTTTGTAGTCGCCGTCGCCGTCAGAGTCTTCACCATTGCGAGCTCCAACTCAATTTTTCCGCTGCTTTCTGCCACTGCCACCGTTGTCGCCGCCGTCTTTGCCATCGTCCTTTCCTTAGTTTACCCCTCTATTTCCAGATTTATTTCCAGATCTATTTCCTACCGCGATCTGCTCTACTACTTCAGATCTAAAGAATCCAACGATGATGCTTCACAAACAGAGAGTCGTTCAGATAAGTTTTTCGTTCAAATTTTTATACAGATCTGTTATGTGGTTGCCTCCGATCATCTTCTCCAGCGTAACTTTTTTTCATCTCCATAGCAACTGTGGTACGAACGAATCTCATTCATCCCAATCGTCCCGTTCGTACCAACTAGTTGTAAGAATCCATTCGTCCCGCTTGTACGAACTAGTTGTGATCCGTTACTTGGTACGAATGCATGCATTCGTCCCATTCGTACCAACTGGTGGCACACGATAACTTGGTATGAGTAGTACGAATGAAATCATTCATCCCATTCGTACCAACTAGTGACGCACAATAACTTGGTATGAGTGATACGAATGAAATGATTCGTCTCGTTCGTACCAACTAGTGACGTACCATAAATTGGTATGAGTGGTACGAATGAATCCATTTCGTACCAATCTCATCACGATTTTAGCTTTCTATTTTTTAAATCGGTGCCGCCGTGACTGGATCTAGATTTTTATTTTTTTATAACAGTGCGGTCGTCGTATCTCTGTTTTGACGTCTGAATAGGGACCAGATATATTGTTTTGTGACTGAGATCGGTGTTTTGTGAGGCGACGATTATTAGATGAAACGGCGGCGGCGGCGATTGGACAGCAGTGGCACGGTGGATGGTAGAGATGGTTCGGGTGAGAGAGGACAGAGAGGGGAGAGAAATAGAGTGAAATGAGAGGTAAGGGTAAATTTGTCCAAAATCCAAAAATCTAACAAAATTTATTATAAATTAAGTTTTGGACAACTAATAATTTTGACTATCCAAGTGGCTATTTGATATTTTTACTCTTTTATTTATATATTTACGTTTATGTACTCTAATTTTATAAGATTTTTATTAAAATAATTAAAATTTAATTATATAAATACATAACAGAATAACACACCACCATTGATCTAATATGCACAGTCCGGTAGGGTTGACCGTACAGTGAGGTTGCCTCTTATTATTATATTATATTTATTTTATTTTTTTAGTTTTTAATTAATTAATATTTAGTAAATTCCAATTAAGTGATTACTAAATATTAATTTATGATTAATAAATTTTAATTGAGATTTATAAACTTTAAATTGAGACTAATAAACCATAAAATTGATTCCTAAAAAAAAACCATAAAATTGATGATTAATAAACACTATTAGGAGAGAATTAAAGAAAAAATAAAACTAAAAGAAGTATAATATCCACATATCAACATCTATTTGTATATATCAATTCTATCTCAATTCTCACACATAATAATAATAATAATTAAGCAATTGAATCGGTGCTTAAGATATTATATTACTCATCAAATTAAAATTGATTTCTATCAATTTATACTCATCAACCTAAAGTTAATACACTATTTAGGTATAATAATATAATATGAAATTCTTAATCTCAATCCTCACGCATCAATTATGTGTATATATTTATATAGTTTATCTAATTCGTATATTTTCTTAAATTTTGAATTTCACATCGAATTTTTAGTAGTTCTCAAAGACCGGAGAGCCTATATAATTTGATAAATAATTAAAAATGCATGCATATACTAATGAACTTATGGAACGAAAATATATATAGAATAATATCAATTTAGTTCGAAATCGACGGGCTGACCCGAATAGACCGAGAAATAAGAAGGGCTACGACTGAAAAATTATAGCTAGAAAAAATTTAACACGACCGATCGAGTGGGATGATAATTAGCAGATATTACCCAACGGATTTGGGATGGGTAAGGATAGTAAAGTCTCTTTATTAATTTGATTTGAGATGGGTATGAGTAAAGAAATTCTAATTCAGGTTGGAAATGTTTGGGTACAGGGATGTCAATTTAATCCGAAACCGACGGACCAACCTAAATAGACCGAGAAAAAAAGAGGACTGTGGCCGAAAATTTCTACCCCGAAAAAATCTAACCTGATTGATCAAAAAAAGTACCCGAATCCTACAAGGCTAGCCCGAAAATCGAGTGAATTGACCTAATTAATACTATATCGAAAATATGTTTTAATATAAATACTATAACTAAATTTACCTTCTCTCAGTTTATTATCTTCTTAATTGTTTTGAATAAATTAACATTAAATATACTATTTATTATTATTATTGTTTATTATGTATAGTTCCGGTTTTAATGAGACGAATAACCGATTATATTTTGTAACAACTTTTGATTATTTAGATATTTCATAAATTTAAACGGGTTTGAATAATTAGTGGGTATTACTATACGGGTTTGGAATGAGAACGAGTAGTAAAATTACATTTTAATCAGGTTTGAGACATGTAAGAGTATATAAATTCTAAATGGATCGTCTGAACAATAATCGACATGTCTTGTGAATTTTTTTCGCATTTTTATCTTATGTTATTTATAATATTTATTATTAATATTTATTTTATAATATTCGAGTTTTTATTGAGATGGATACTCAGTCAGTGATTGTAACAACTTATGTTTATAAATTTTAATAGATTTGGATTATTATGGGGTATTAGTATACGAGTTTGAGACGAGAACAATAGCGAAATAATTTTTAAATCGGGTTTGAAACACGTACGAGCATATACATTTTAGACGGAAATTATAAATATAAATTTACTTTTTAATAATATGTATAGTTTAGTTACTTTTAAATTTCTTTATATAAATTATAACATAATATAATTTTCCGGTTTTTCATTCCGATTTTCCTTTATTCTGGTATTTTGTGCAATAATTAATTTATTTTCATATATTTTAATCTAATAATAATTTTTATCTATTTGGATATATTAATATCTAATATATGTCCAAACCAAACCTCTACATGATATTTATCTAATATATTGAATCCCACATTACATTTTTAGATATAAAAGTTTGTTATTTAATTTGGCTAAATAATAATTAATTTTGTCCAATTAAATAATTTTTACATATAATTAAATATTTTCATAATTAACTATTTTGCATAAATTCACATAATTTGTACCCTATATTTATCCTAATATAATTGGATCAAGCTACCCTAAATATTCAGTTGTGCAATATAGAACTATTTATGTGACCAATTTAACTATGTCAATTTTGATCGTCGACAATATTACTGCTACTTAAATCACGAAAGTAATAACAAATTTATAAAAGGCCTATATTTTTGTAGGAGCAAGAGTTATAATAGGACTATACTGTACTTCTAACATAAATATTTTTATAATAAGTAATTATTACAAATAGACAATTTAGTGTAAACCAACAAGACAGTTCAAATAGACATAAAAAGAAGAATTTTTACTAATTTGAGTTAATATTAACTTTGTAGTATTCAGATTTTTATCGAGTATTACCCTTTAAAAGGCCTATATTTTTGCAGGAGCAAGAGTTATAATAGGACAATACTTCTAACATAAATATTTTTGTATTAGGCAATTATAGCAAATAGACAATTTAGTGTAAACCAACGAGACGGTTCAAATATGAATAAAAAGAATGATTTTTACTCATTTTAGTTAATATTAACTTTGCAGTGTTTAAGATTTTTATCGAGTATTACCCAAAGGATTTGAGATAAGTATGTACAATAACGTTACTATTTTAACTGAGAGTAGGACGAGAACATGTAGAAAAATTTTAAACAAATTTAAATTTGGAAAATACTTAATGAATGAATACCCGATCTACGTGAAATAAAATTAATTTCGTAAGTTTGATTTATAATTAACTTAGAACAACATCTCAACTTATAAATAAGATATGAAATTAATTTTAAAATATATACACATAAATTAAAATATAAAGTTATTTCCCGTCGAATCTCGACGGGCTACTTACTAGTAAATTAAAGAAAAAATAAAACTAAAAGAAGTATTTCTTTTTTTTTTAAAGCAAAAAAAGGCTGATGCGCTTTATGGGGGCACGTACAATTTTGAAAGTATACATGCCTGTTTTAATCTTCTGTTTGAGCTCTCCTAAAAAAAAAAAAAATCTTCTGTTTGAGCGCTTAAAATGCATACACCTAAATTGTGCGTGGAAAAAATGCAAAGAGTTTTTGTCTTGATATAAAAGTTACACATCGAATAATGCAAATAAAAGTATACGATAAACCACAAAACTTAATAATGTCATCAAAATACTTTAAATTTCTTTTTAATTTTTTTTAAATGATTAATTTACTTTAAAATTGTTGGATATAATGGTTTGAAAATCATTCTTTATGGCGGTTAAATGGTTTGAAAATCATTCTTTATGGCGGTTAATTATCTAATTATTGAGAATTAAATAATCGGAATATATTCATGTTCTCAAGACTATTAAATGGTGAGTGAGAAATGGTATATTTGAGTTGTCTGTTAGAAATGAATTTGTTGTAGACAAATTCGTTAATATGATTATTCCATGTTGAATGAACGAGTTCGAATTCGGATATTGGGCTTTGATTTTGATAGACTTGGGCTTGATAATTATTGGCCCAATGACAAAGACTTGAGAAAAATTGGGCTCGGCCCAATTGTCTTAACTTCAAATCAATTAAACAAAACAATTGGGTTAGTTGTAATTGTTAGTCGGCTCAATTAGTTTATCCAACACACAAAATTCAATTAAATTATCATTTATTTAATTATTTCATTTGACATTGAAAGTCACGGTCATGACTTGTCAAATATAAGAAACTCCGATAACTTGTAATCAAATTAATTCAAATCAATTTTATTGACATAATGGCCTTTGACGTAAGAAAACGTGAAACTGTCATTAGGCTTGTTAATGCACTTGAATGTGCTTAATCTCCCATGTGGTGAAATTGCACTATAAATAGCATTTAGAAGCATGGCATTTTGACGTAGACATTATGCATACTTGCTATCTTTCTCAGTATATAGTTCTAGAATTGCTTGGTTCTCAATTTTCGTCTAGTTCGTCGGAGCTCGGTTAGTTTGCGGTGCTGCTACTTACGAGACGAAGTCGTTTTACCTTTGGGGACGAACGTTAATCCGAGAGCACTACCGGGACATTATCCGTCTTGCGGACAGAGATTCAATCTCAACTCGATTATCATTTGAGTTCGCTATTTATCTTGTAATTTCAATTTTTTTGTTTTTTTTATAATTCTCACTCTCTACATTTCAATAATCCAGATTCTATTTATTTTGTAAAAGCAAAAATGTGTGATAACAAAAATAAAGTGCAATATTAGATTGTCCAATCTATACAATAACAATATAGTCCTTAGAATAGTCGAGTAATATAATATTGGGCAACTTGCATCTATGTTCAAAATTTTACTCAAATTTTAGGTTTAGCACCTTAACTATTAATTTTTCATCGATAAATTTCTAAATTTATTCAGATTTTGGTTTTGCACCGAAACTATCAATTTGGCCGATGAAGTTTAAAACTTTACTTGGATTTTAGTTTTGCACTCAAGTCAACTTTCCGGCGGAATTATGTCACACGTGGCGTCTGAGAGAGATAGACGTTACATTTATTGTATGAGGTGGCAACTGATGCGGAAAATAATTAAAAAAATAATATTTTGTGCGTCTAACACACGCTACACATGTGCCCTCCTTTTATATTTTATTTTATTTTATTTTAGAATTTCTTTATGAATTTTTTTAATTTTTATTTTTTATTAACTTCAATTAGAATTTGTTAATACTTAATTAGGAATACTAATTATTTTAGGGTATATTAATCTTCGATTAGAATTTATTAATTTCAATTAAGGTTAATATTAATTAATAAAAATTAAAAAAGAAATAAAAAATTAATTTTTATATAAAATCAACACTCTTGGTTGACCGACCGCACGTTACGGTCTATCATAATAGAGTGTGCCTCTTTCTTTAAAACAGTTAAGAGTTCCAATTAACCTCTTAATTAGTTAATCATAAATTGTGTCTTACAAATATGAAGATTTTTTAGCTAGGATATCATGCATCTTCATCATTTTTTTTAGGAAGAAACAAATCCTATCACTAATCCAAATCTAATGGAATTACATATATGTTATATCATATTTGATTCCAATATATAAAACAAGTATGTTCCCCATTCGATGCACAGGGAGAGTAAGTTTCATACTAATAGAAGATAATAAGCTTGAAATTGTATCAATTAGAGTCTTTTTTTTTTCTTGTAAAAGTATCAACTAAAGTCCATCATAAAAAATTCCCATTCCCCCAACTCAAAAAAAGTCAACACAAAAATAGAATGCCATTATAATACTTTCATAGCAACTTCGATTTTTTATACTTCAAAATTCCTTCTTGGTTGATGGAAATTGTTTTAGCTGATTCTCATTAATATAAGTATGGTTTCTGCTTCAAAAAAGAAAAAAAAAACTCTAAAATTATTTTAAGGTTTTAATAAAATTATTTAGTGTAACTATTTTAATTTTTTAGTATTCTACTCATCACATTTATAATGGGAAAAGGGTAAAAAAAAACAATTCTTATTGTTTTTTTGGGTACAAACACATTTTTAGTATTAACTACAATTGATATTCGTTCCCCTTTAATATATACCCCAGCCAAATCTTTCGTTAAACTCCCGTTAACCCAAAATTTATTTTTCAACACTACCCTCCATTTCTTAAGCGGTAGTCGTTCTATGTATATTAATCTCAAGAAATAATTAGTAGCACAATTAAGAAGATCGGTAAAGCAAAGATTTAACTCATACAAAAAAATAGAAGCAAACTCAAATAAAGAGAGAGAAAAAAAAGTGAAAATAACATGCGGGATTATTCTCCAAATGTAGCTGAAATCTAGACATTCATAGCTCAAAACCCAGACTTCTTCCAATATAATCTTGGTTTAAAAATAAAAATAAAAATAGAATGCGATAGGAAAGACATAAAATGGTAGGAACCCAACATTTTTTCCCCGCCGCTTCTTCTTCGCCCAACTTCTCTGCCATTCGTCGACACAAAAAAAATGGAAAAAGCCAGTTATATAAGATAGGATTTCGCCAGACACTACACTATTAAGGATGTCTTCTTCGAAGATTCGTGTATTCTTTTACGTATACGGTGATAGGCTTCTTGAATTGATATGGATTAAAGCTTAAACGGTGAATCCACAACTTTCTATTTGTTATTGTAATACATGCGACAAAAGCATCAAAGAAAAAAAGAATAGAGTGAGCCACGATAATATATATATATATATATATATATATATATGGAATAAGAAATGAAAAAAACAAAACAGATGTAATATTATATATATTACAAATTAGGTAGTAACAAATAAGTAGAACAAAAATGTTGCCCTTGAAACCCATAATTGGATACAAAAGAAGAATTCAAAATGACGACAAAGGTGATTTATAGAGAAGATGACTCGGTTGAGATCTGAAAAATGACTCGAAACATAATGATTTTGAATATGAAAATTGTTGGATGTTGGCGTTTCAATAAAAAGGAAGTAAAACTCTTGGGCTTTTCAAAACTAAAGTCTGCATAAGAAATTAAAAAAAAAAAAAGAAGTCTACAAAATTGGGCAAATGATTTTGCTTATATATATATGGGAAAGATCAAATACAAAGCATTTTTCCCGTAAGAAATGAGAAGTGATCCGTACCATTGATCTTTGTAGATCTACGGTTGTCATTGACCGATACATTATAATTGAATACGGAATGCATTATCATAACAATGCATTATAGTAATCCAAAAATGCATTATTATGACGATGCATTGTAATAATACATAAAATACATTATTATCATTTTTTACAGAAAAGTATTTTGTATGTGAACTAACCCCTATATATATATAGATATAAATCTCATGACCACGACCTAAGTGAACAACAATTTCTTTATAAATTCCTTTAAAGTGACTAGTGGCTTACGTACGTAATAACATATTCTGGTACGATTAATCGCACTGTACGGTTCGTGGTTAGTCAACCCCGAGCATTGACTTTTTTAATTTTTTTAAAAAATTTAATTTTCTATTAATTAATATAAATTCTTATTGAGGATTAATAAATCCTAATTGTTAAATAATAAACCCTAAGAGATTAATTAAATTGACAAAAATTGAAAAAAAAACTAAAAAATAAAAAAACTGAAAATTTTTAAAAAATGAAAGAACTAAAAATCTGAAAATGTAAAAAAAAAAACTGAATAAATGAAAAAATTGAAAAATTGAAAATGAAAAAACTGAGATATATATGTATATATATACTGTAGTATGATGCTTACTGGATCAATATAAATACATAATTACTTAACATATACTATATTATTAATTTGGAGACAAGAAACAATTATAACATACTTTGGCCACATCGTATATATTCTAAGTTGAAAACCTTGTTTTCGATTTTCAATGATTTTCTATTCCAAAATGAAAACTTGTTGTACCAAAGAGTTCAATAGAAATTAGAAGCCACAGCGTGTTGATAAATAGACCTACTTATGCCATTATTTCCATAGAGATCATCCATGCTCCACAAGCCATCCCATATGCTCAAATCAGGCAGGACGACTTCTTGCTCGACAAGTATTGTGTTCGTTTGTACAAGTTCATGGCTCGATGGCATCTCAGCGTCGCTTTCGTAAAACAATGATACGATTTTTTTCATATTTATTATTTCATCTTGTTGGCGTTGTTGTTGTAGTTGTTGTTGAAATTGTTGCCTCTTAAGAAGGCGAGCCCGCAATTTTTCGGAATTGTGGGAACATGGTTTCCCCTTTTTCTTGAAGTGATGAGTTCTCCAATAGTTCTTGATTTCATTGTCTGTTCTTCCCGGCAGACTTCTAGCAATTGTTGACCACCTATGTTCATAAAATGATTCAAAACACGTAAAATTAATATTTTACCATAAATTATGCCTTTGTTAGAAATGTCGTAGGCTCGAGCTCGATTCAAGCTTTGTATTTCGGGCTCGAGGTAGCTCGATATGTAACAATCAAGTTTGAGTTCGATCGGCTCAAGCTTTTCTCGTTAATTATTCGACTAGACCATAGTCGAGCTCGAGCTCAAACTTCGTTTGTTTTCGGCTTGATAAAAATTCAACAAGACCATAAACGAGCTCAAGCTCGAATAAATAGGTTGTTTCAATATTTATTTAAATATTATTACATATACTATATTTTATTCACATTTTATACTGATTTTAGTTTATTATCATTAGCATAAACTCAGTGTTAGTATTAAATTATTAAAAATAAAAAGATAATAATAAGACAAGTTCGAGAACATGTTCACTCACTGGCTCGTTTAGTCTCGAACTCAAACATGTTTGCGAGTCTCTCAAGCCTAATATAGGTAAGGTCGAGCTCGGCTCCAAAAATTTGTCGAGCTCGGTTTGAGAGTCGAGTTTGGCTAGTTTACTAAACAAACAAATTTCAAAGAGTTTTTTCGAGCCGAGCTCCGAATAGCTCGCGAATTGTTTGGTTTATCTAGTAGCTAGATGGATGTACTCGGTAAAAAACCTTGAAACATGTAAGTCAATAATTAATATTTCGAAAAATTGGGAGGATTAAATTAATGTAGTCTGCATCTTCTATATTTCAATTTTATATATACAAAAGTAATTAATTGGTAAATAAAAATTATGAGAAGCATATTAATCCTTCTAATTAATTAATAAACAAAAAATATACCTGTTGCCCCATCTAGCATGTAGGCCAAGGATGATACTCTCTTCATAAGGGGTTATTCGCCCCCTCTTCAGATCTGGCCTCAAGTAATTTACCCATCTCAGTCTGCAGCTCTTTCCATTTCTTTTTAATCCTGTTTTAAAAAAAATACAGAGAGAGAGAGAGAAATCAGCAAAGACATGATATAAATATTAACTTTGACAGTTGAAGCTTGCTAAGTTGATATAAGGTATGAAAGATGGATTATAATTAAGAAAATTAATTACCTGCAAGCCTAGCCACAGAATTCCATCTGCCTTCTCCATGCAACTTCACATACTCAACAAGCAATCTATCTTCTTCAGCAGTCCAAGGCCCTTTTCTCCACCCGTCTTCCATCTCTCTCTCTCTCTCTCTCTATATATATATATATATATATATATATTAAATATTGTCTTGTGAATTCCTTGACATGAGATGCTTATGTTTGCTAGCTGCATATATATTTATATTGGGCACTGGGCAGCTTCATTGCACCAATCTCAATCTTCATGTCATTATCAAACAGTCATCAGGATACTATCTTGACATAAGATAAAGATCCCCCTTTATGATGAAATTAATATAATATATATAGAGATGAGTTCATGTACAAACCATCTTCATATAGCAATTAGGGACCAGATGATTAAGATTTAATTTTTCAATTTTCACACGCATTAATTTGAGAAATAGAACATGTGCCATCTGCCGGTGGATGTAAGTTTGACTGTGAGTGTCTTTCATAGTATAATACTCCCTCTGTCCCAGGTTAGTGTGGTTCAACTAATATTTTATTTCTCACAACAAATCAAATATGCACCACACTTTTGGAGGACGGAGGGAGTAGCTAACAGGTGGGCCGGTAACCTTTAGTGTGTAAGTTTCCTAAGTGATCTAATAGTGGACTACTATTTCTTTGGGCGATACCCAGAGGTACGTGTTTTATCACCAAACTGGGTTATCTGAACTTGTTCATTTGGTTGGCCGGCATTAATCATGGATATGTTATATGTATGCGGATTACAAAAATTTCATTATATAATTACTTAAATAACATTATGCATGTTGTATTGATAACATTATATTTCTAATACAATAATCTTACTATTCGTTTGGCCATTTTACTTAAATAGGAGTAATATATATTGTATTGATAGCATTATTTTTTTATGTAAGTCGTTAGCTAACAATGTAATCTTGGAACTATGCTTCTTTATGTATACAATAATACTTCTTTTATAAGAATGCTTCTCTATACATACAATAATTAATACTTCTTTTATGATAATATTTTTTATATATTGCAATAATATTTTCATTTTATAACAAAGATTAATAATCCAAATTGGTTCCTAGTTATTTTATCTGAATCATTCCTATATATATATATATATATATATATATATATAACGATTGAGATTAGTTTGTAGTTTTTACATGAAGACTAGTTTTTATATGAACCAAATCCTATATATATATATATATATAACTTTAATTTGTTTCTTTTATATTTGCATTGTATATACTATATACATGATTGCATAATATGACATAAATAATATTGTATTAATACGGGATTGATGTAATCTGTGTGGACTAATGAATCTGGAGTGGCTAATTCTTTATGCTTGAAAACTACTACAAGGCCAATGGCATCTTAACAGGTGTGGGATTTGCTTTCTGATTAAGAAGGATATAATCATCTTGGTGCTAATTAAAATAATATTCTTTTGGGCTTAATTATTATGGGCATTTAGCTAGGGCTTTCAATATGCTCCTAGTACGTCATTAGCAGACAGGTGGTACTAATATAATGGATTATAAAACTGAGAGCTTTATTGTGGTATAAAAAGGTGTTAAAACAATTTCATCTTTTTTTAAGGTATTCCAAAGGCCAAGAATTATAAGAGGCAAAAAAAAAAAAAAAAAACTAATTGTAGTGTTTTCAAGGAAAAAAGGTAAGATCATGAATAGTGAAAGATTTTGATAACCAAAACTAATTTGTAGTTCGCGTTTAATTATAGTAGGATATTTTTGTTGAACACTGGATACTTTCATATATTTCATAAATTTATAAGAAATTTTAAGGCTTTAATTTCGTGAAATTAAAAATAGAGCTTAATTGAAAGTCCAAAGGTACAAGATTTGCATATTGCGTTTTTTTTTTGGTTTTTTTTTGTTTTTGAAAAAGAAACTATATTACTGCAAGCATACAATATCTAGGAATCAACAAGGAAAATCCTACTTCCTAATCATTTTACTTTTGAGGTCTCGTTTGGTTTTTTAGACAAGACAATAATCAGATACATGGATGAACCAAGACTGAGTCCATGACTTAAAAAAACCGTTTGGTTGGACTGTCAATTTTTATACATTTTTGAAAACATGTTTAGTTTGCAATATTACAAAGTACTAATTTATTGTTCATTTGCTGATATGGCCCGAAAATTCTTCTCCCAAAAAAGTTGCATAATAAATTAGTTTATGAATTTCACACTTGAATTTGTTACTTTTAACTTGAAAAATATTTTTTATTCAATTAACAATAAATTAAAAGACAATTTAAATTAAATTATAAATCATAAAAACATGTTTAGTTCTAAAGCTGAAAACGCAAGATTTTGCAGAAGTTTGATGCTTTTGCTGTGAGCCATAATGCACACGGCTTTTGCTCATACTCACTCCATCTTATTTATATAGGCTTGTTTTACTTTTTCGGATTTTCCTATATCCCTATTTGATCATTTGATTAACTCATAAAAATGTATAGTCAAATAATAAATAGGAGCATATCAAGAAGTTTACTATATAATTTATTTTATCAATAATTTTTCTTAATTCTTGTTAAAATTCCAATCTGTCTATATATAAATAGGACAGAGGGAGTATAAAGTTTGGTGTCGGCCCGGGGTCATGAAAATTACAAATTAGTAACTTAATGAACGCGTAAAAAAATAGAACGCGTTTAGTGTACCGGATTTGGAAAAAGAATATAGAATCAACAAAATGTCTAGAAGAAAGTTTACACACTAAGATAATTTGGAGATAATTTGATCAAGCAATATTTAGTGGTTTAACTGTTGAAAATGACTTTCAAATTAGTGGAACGCCAGCAACCTTTTCTTTTTTATTTTTCTTCTTTCTTTGTTTTTGTTTTCTTAACCACTAATTATCTTTTTTCATGCCATATAATGTTCAATAAATTATGACAAAAACTTGGGTACAGCCGGCTGTACGGTACATCCGTCTGACCCGACCCGCCCGACCCAGTCAGCATTGATCGGTCAAAGGTCAACGTTGACAGTTGACTTTTTTATTTTTAAAAAAATTGATTTTTTTCAAGAGTCGAGAGAGGAGAGCCGAAGGCCTCAGAGCGAGCTAAAAAATATTAATGTTGCCACAATCATTATCTACAAATTAAAATCAGAACCGAAGGCGGAGAGGAAAAAGAAAGGAAAAAGTCAACGGTCAGACGTTGACCGTTGACCGGTCAACGGTGACCGGGTCGGGTCTGCCGGCTGTACCCAAGTGCAACTCATAAATTATTTCACCCATATTTTCTGAATAATTTGTCCATTAATCTATTTCAATGATAAGCAACTAGGGTCAGTGTAGAAGAATTTAGACATTAAAACTAATGAAAATTGATAATTTTTATGGTAAAAACTGTCTGCAGTACTAGAAAATACATTTTCTATTTGTTCAAACTAGTTCATTTAGGAATAACGACGGAGTCAAGATTTTAAGTGAGGGGGTCAAACTTTTTTTTACGTAATTAGAATTAAAGGAAAAGGTGCAAATACCCCCCTCATGTTGGCAGTGCTAGACAAATACCCCCTGAACTTTGTTTAGGTGTAAATTCACTCTTCCCTAAAGTTTTCGGGTGCAATTACCCCCTCGCCGTGACGAAACTAACACTTCCGTTGGCAAAAAAAAAAAATTTGATTCATTTTTATTCTTGTGGGACCCTTACAATTCCCAAGAATTAATTGGTACTATAAGCTCAAATTAGAAAAAAAAATTGTTTCGAATCCTAGCTCACAACTATCAAAACTCATGCGAAGTTCTCCAATAATTTGCAATCCAAACCAACTATTTATTGTTGATATTGATGATCTCATCTTCTTTAAGTGGTTCGTCATCCTTTTTCGTGCAAATCATCGGAGAACATCACCTGAATTTTGATACTTGTGAGCTAGGGTTCGAAATAATTTGTTTCCTAATTTGAGCTTTTAGCACCAATTATGTAGTATATAACCATTGGGAATTGTGAGGGTCCCACAAGAATAAAAATAAATCAAAAATATTTGTTTTGCTAACGGAAGTGTCGTTTCCATCACGACGAGGGGTTAATTGCACCTGAAAACTTTAGGGAATGGTGAATTTACACATAAACAAAGTTCAAGGAGGTATTTGTCTAGCGCTACCAACATGAGGAGGTATTTGCACCTTTTCCCTAGAATTAATGATTTTGAAATCTAACAAAATTAGGCTAGTAAAGGTGAAATAACTTAGGACATTAATTATAAAGCACACTGGCTAATCAAGAGGTTTTAAGAAATTATAGTATGTTACACAATATACGAAAACAAAGTCCCAAAATAATCAATTAATAAATTTTTTGCAATAATTTTAGCTAGTAAATACTTATAATCACTAATATACTAACATGTATTATTGAAAATTGAAGTTAAAAAAGTTATATACCCTAAATGGAATAAATAACTGTAATAATTAATTAATTACTCCTATTAACTAAAAAAACGAAATTTTAAATCCTATAAATTATTATATAATCTAATTGGGTATAATTACCAGCTAATTAACAACAAAAAAAAATTGAAGGAAAAAAAATGAAAGCGTGATACAATGTGTTAGCCTAGTGGTAGAGTGGTTAATGCTCGGGCCAAAGGTCACGAGTTCAAGTCTACCGTCACGCGGCCTTTAAAATTTCTTGTAATGTTTGTTCAAAAAAAAAAAGTCGAATAAGGGGGCGTTTACTTTGCGTGATAGAATAGATTGATAAAACATAGTATTGACTATATGAATGATTAGATGATCAAACAAGCTAAAAAATAATCAATCTATCAAAATAAACGGTGGATTAACCTATACTATTTTTATCTATCTATCCTATCACCAAAGTTAGAAATATAAATAAAATGAGATCGAGTTTATATATCTAATTCACAGGGACCCCACGCGATTTTTCATTTTAGATTTTTCTAGATGTCAATTCAAAGTAGATTAGAATAAAGATCATAACTTTTTTTTTTTTTTGAGGGGAAATAGAATTCATTATTTAATCAAGATTAGAAAAATTAAGTTGTTTTTTTCTTATTAACAAAAAATAAAAAGAAAAATAAAACAACTATGATGCCATAAACCAATTGAATCTAAATCTCTAGCTATCCTAGCTAGCTCGTGTGCAGCCATATTCGCTTCTCAATACATATGTCTAACAGAAATAACACTAAACACTCACAATTCTTAATTAATTGAGATTATGGAATGTTTATGACATGTTCTCTAGAAGCATTAGCTTTATGATCATTTGATATTCGACACATTGTCAGATCTACTGAATCTTGTTATATAATTAATATATCTTGATAATATATTATTAGTTCATCGACTGGTTTTTTCTATATTTTCTCTCTCTTCTACTCCTAATTGGGTGTTAAATATATCCAGTCTTTGCAACGAAGGATTTTGATCAAATCTAATAGGATATGCACGTTTTTAATTTATATTATCAATGAGATTGCTAAAGATATGGTAGAATTTATTAGCACGAATATTTAATTCTATGTTTTTTTTTTTACTTACTTTTAGTCTCATGTTTTATGCATAAGCATAATAACGTTCACAGGTTAATTGGTATGAACATAGAGCAAAAATTTAATTAAAAAAAAAAGGCCAATTCAAACGACCATAACTTACCGATGGATGAGTACGTCGCAAAAGACTAGCGATGTCAGTGAATTATATTGTAATTGAGCTTGGCGATCAGGATATCAACGTCGCAAATAATATGGGACCATTTCTCAATTTATGAATATCATTCTTACGCTAAGATCATGCTAATCTTATCTGTATAGTTCCAAGGGGACATAAGGATAACGTGAGTCGCCTAATTTTATATGGGAAAATAAAAACCGTCAAATTCGATGTGGGATGAAAAAAGAGCATTCAATTAGACGAGTTAAAACTCTGAGCTACAAATTTGAAAGCCAAAATTAAGCTACACAGCATAACTTAATTCCAAAACAAAATGCGGCCTGCCAGCTCAGACCATTGTGCCGGTAGCGCCGCCTTTGGACACCGGCGGAGCTCCAGTAATGCCGCCGCGGGGGTAGCCAGTGTCGTCATATCCGGCGCCGTCGTCGTAGGCGGTGCTGTAGAAGCCGGAGTGAAGCAGGAGCACGTAGATGGTTTGTGTAAAGGCCAAAATTATAACGAAGGCCTCCACCACCCTCAGCCGCCATCCCCGCCACCCTCCCACGTTTATCTCCTTGCACGCCAACCTGCACTCAAAATCATATTTTTATACATTATTATTTTGTATTCTAATCGTGTGTAAATTAGACTTAAATTGATTTTATTTTGTCAAAATATCTTAATTTTGAAAATGTGAAAAATGTGTAATTAAATACATGACCTATGAAAACACTAACAAGCATGTTACCTGACTCGGCTGATAAGAATATTATTAAAATAACTCTACAAAAATGTTATACAACTAGAAGTCGGTTCCTCGATCTTTTGGAAAGGGAACATGACTCATCTAATTATTCAAAATCTATACTGGATGAATTTTACATATTTATAATTTTGGGTATTAAATAAATGTAATGTAATTTATATACCATCACCATTTCCACACTATTTTTCTAATAATTTAATTTTGAGAAAATTACAACTGATACTTGGCAAACTGTGATGATATTATTTCTAGATATATAAGAAATTTATCTACACATTTTTGTGTAGACATTTTCTTGAGATCTTTATAAGTGCCTTAATATCTAGAAGCTATATATCCATCATTCAACAATATAACAAATATATATCTAATAATCAAAATAGAATAATATCATCTATATATGGATGGGCTGCACTCCCATGCAATGGAGAATACGCCAATACGGTATTGTCCGTCTCTTAATTAATTTTTTGAATTTTTAATTAATTAATTTAATGTATATTTTATTAAATTTAGTTAAAATTAATGAACTCTAACTGAAAATTACTAAATCTTAATTTAATCTTTATAAATTCTAATTAAAATTAAATAAATTGATCTTAATTTAATCTTTATAAATTCTAATTAAAATTAACTAAATATCAATTTATTTAATTTAAAGAAGATAAGTTGACTGTACGTATAATCACCAGAATTTTGGGCCTATATAGATATAGTGAGAGTATGGAAGAAGCGAAAATAACCCGAAAGCAAGAGCGGTGACGGCCCAGGCAGAGGTGGAAGATGAAGACGCGGTGGCGAAGCTGTCGTTCCGCCATGTTCTGAGGTGGTTGCCGCCGAATAGTTTGGAGACTGTTCCAAGGACTGAGGCGAGTATTGAGAATGTGAGGAAATAACCAGTTGCTCCATTCCCACCCATGCCTGATAAATAATCAACCAATCATAAACTTACTTGCTAATTTCAACTTCGAATTATTCAGTTCTAAAGAACATGTCGTCTAATTTATGTTCTCAAGATTAAGAATGTTTTTAATTATATGTTACATTCTTTATTTTAAAAATATTAGTGAGAATGATAAAATACCTACTACTAGTCTAGTAACACTAGCGCACAAAAAAAAAACTTTTTAGAATTACACAAGATATATCATATAAAATATTACACCACCACACCACACAAATACAAATATGAAAAATATACTGCACAACACGCAGGTAGAATTTAAATTCAAAATCTCTCGCCTAAGGAGACTTGTGTAACTCAACTTTGCCTCATTAACAACAAGAACAATTTCTTGATAGGATTAATTTTTAATTTTTTCTAAATTTTGAATTTTCCATGCCATTCGATTTGAAGACGAGATTTTCACACAATAACACACGCATGCGACTTAAGCCCTCCCTCCTTAGTGGCTCCACTAAAAAGTACAAACAAATTAATTAAATGAAAAATGAGACGGCATTTATTTTGATAGTAATTTGGGTTGGGCTCACTCCATCCTTAGGGACTCTACTAGGAGTATAAACAAGTTAAATTCTCCCTACTGGCTCCACTAAAGAGTATAAACAATTTATTAAATGAAAAACAAGACTATATTTATTTTGATAATAATTTGGGTGGGGCTCACTCCATCCTTAGTGACTCCACTAAGAAGTATAAACAAGTCAAATGAAAAACGAGATTGTATTTATTTTGACAGCAGCACTCCTGCGCACCGGTTACTTACTGTGCAACCGGATCCTCCGATCTGATCCGGTCAAAACGGGTCAAATCCGATCCGTCAGTTTTTTTTTAATTCAATTTTTTTAATTTGTTTTTTCTTCTCCCGCCTTCGGATCCGATTTACCGTCAGTTTTTTGTTTTTTCAATTTTTTTAATTTTTTTAATTTATAAATAATAATTGTGACAATATTAATATTTTTTAGCTCGCTCTGAGGCCTTCAGCTCCCCTCGCTCGACTCTTTAAAAAAAACTGAAAAAAAGAATTAAAAAAAAACTAAAAAAATCGGAAAAAAAATACTATTGAAAGTTCGGCGCATGTAACACGCGCCGAATAAAAAAAATTGTCAGGCGCGTGCACGCGCCTTGAGGGCCGCGTGTGATGCACGCGCCTGACTTATAGCTAAGTCGAAACCACGCGCCCCGCGCGTGGTTTCGGGTGCACAGTAATTTTTACGTTATTTTGATAGTAATTTGAATGAGATTACCCTCCATCCTTAATGACTCCACCACTGAGTATAAACAAGTTAAATGAAAAACAAGACTGAAATACAACATTAATTTCACAAAATAGAGAGCTTACTTGGATGTCCAGTTTGACCATTGATGTACCTATTTAGGCACCAACTTGCAAACACCAACACAATAAAATACATCATCAAATTTAGCAACAGCAATGGACCTGCCATATTCCTTGCCACTATTCGATCCATTTTTCACTCTCTTCCAACACTAAAATATATGTAATTAAGTAATATATAGAGAAACGGTAAATTTAATTTTAGAGACGTAAAATATTCTTAATTTGAGATATTAGGATGTTAAAGTGCGAGAGGCAACTATATATAGAAGAGGCAAATAGGAATTAATTATTACAAGAATACACGTGGCAGTGTTGCAGCAGTGGTGACTCACGTACTGTGGATACACTTGTCCACTTTTCCTTGAATTCTTGGAATTCTGTCGATGAGATAAATAATGAAGTTAGAGGTAACTTTTTAGTATGGTGTAGCAAAATATGAAATGAATAATACTCCCTCTATAATAAGAGTTGTGTATCATATTGTTAGAGGTATATATAGGAGTCATTTTGACAACTATCTTAATATACGTATTTTGGTAAAATATGATACTTATTTAAAGATGGAGGGAGTATTTTCTTTTACAAAATTTTCATTTATAAAAATCGGAAAATAGTAATGCATGCATTATTTTCGAAGTTCATTGAAGGACACAATTCGATTAGGAGCTGCTTATCCAATTCGATTTTTCATTTTGATTGATTCGTTGTCATTCAATTTGTATTGTTAACAATATATATATATTTCATTTATAAAATGAAAAAATTAGCAAGAAGGTAAAAAGCAAAAATGGCCACTTCACAAAAGCAAAGAACAAAAATAGTCGTCACATAATTTTCTTTTTGGGAAATAGTCACATAATTTTAAAAGAGCAAAAATATAGCCACATACATGCATGTTGGATTTTTTGGTTTGTAATTTTACTTTCATACCAGCTTTCTCACATCTTTCTTTTTTTTAACACACTCATCTTTTACTCTCACCCCTCACTTTCTCTTCAAGTTTCCTGGCAGCGGCGATCAACTCCAGCGGCGGTGGTCAACGGACAAAGCTGGCGGTCAATTCCAACGAGAATATTCTGGTGAAAATTTTTCGATTTTTCCGGCACCTATTTTCAATAATTTTTTACCGTCAACAAATTTATACACGCTATATGATTATCGTGTATAATATTTTTGTCATGTTCCATTCATACACGACCAATTATACACGATTATGTTGCCGTGTATACCGAATCATACAATACATTTTTGTCATTTTCCATTCATACATGACTTGTGAAAGATGGTGTATGTTTATTGACGAAGGCGATTTTCGGAGTTTTTTTTCTTGCAATGCAACCCTTCTCTAGCGATAATTTCATACACTCGATCATCGACATACACGACAATACAATCGTGTATGTGTGTCATGTATGATATTTTTGTCATGTTTCATTCATTACACGATCAATCACTACGATGTCGTGTATGCCAAATCATAGAAGATTGTATTTGTGAATACAATTTGAATTTTAAAATGATACATACATATATGACTAGTATAGTCGTATATACTAGTCGTGTATGTGGACCGCCGGAAAGTCACAGGAAATTATTCGCCGAAAAGATCGCTGAAGTTGACTGTTGACCAAAATATAGTAAGAGTGACCATTATCGTTTTTTTAAGTTATGTGGCTATTTTTGCTCTTTACTTTTGAAAAGTGACTCTTTTGGTATATTAATTAACTCTAATTTTTATTAACTACATAACAAAAATAAATAATAATATTACGAGTTACAAATGATGAAATAAAATAGATAAACTCTATTAGATAAAAATCTATAAATGCAGACTCAATTAAATATACTAAAACTGACATAAAACACCAAAAAAATATAAATTTTGGTTCACCAAACAAACAACTAAATCTAGATATAGGTTCTCCTTAAAAAAAAAATATAATAATAATAATAATAATAATAATAATAATAATAATAATAATAAATCTAGATATAGTTGGAATCAATGTTTTAAAAACCGGACCGAAGATCGAACCGGTGAGGCCTCCGGGTCATGATTCAACCGTGTTTGAACCGTTTAATTAAACCGTTCAATAAATAAATAAAAATAATAATTAAATGTTAAAATATTCATGATTTTATAAGAAATACATATTAAAATCCATCATAAATATATTTATATTTTTCATGTGTAGATATTCTTAATAAATATATTCAAAATTTATACATTAAAAATATATTTGGTATCAAAAGTAGTTGAGAATCGAAAAAAAAAAACTAAAATTGAAATTTAGACATACTTTTATAGTATTCCGAATTAATAATAATAATAATAATAATAATAATAATAATAATAATAATAATAATAATAATAATAATAATAATAATAATAATAATAATAATAATAATAATAATTGAATATTGAACAAGTGTGTAGGTTGGAGGAGTTGGCTGAGAGTCTTGAGACCTTAGACTTAACATAAAACATAAAGTTTTGCTCATTAAAAGAAAAAAATTGAATCAGTCAGTTCTCGAAAACTGGCACTAGTTCCATGACCTGACCGATTTTGACCGGTTCTAGCGGTCTAACCCCGATTTTGACCCACAGCCGATTTTGAAGGGTTGACCGGACCGATTTCCGTTCCAACCGATCGAATAGGCCGGTCCAGTCCGGTCCAATTTTTAAAACATTGGTTTCATTCATCAATTATTTTTACCACTGGAATATGAACGATTTAGCATCTCGAGAATAACTTCGATAGTGGGTAATTCTCTAGGAGAGATTCTCTCGGAGTAAATTGATCATGCTCGATAATATTTATAATCATACCGTGGGTTAATTCTTACTTAAATATTTATAAAAAAATTAATTTAAAAAATTATAAATTGATTATAATTTGACTCAATTGAAATATTACAATTGACAAATTTATTGAATTGGCTAAGACACAAAATTAGAAGGAAAAAACTATATAACAATGAAGTAAATACAATTACTCCAACTTTATTCCTTGCTTGTCTGAGTTGTCTCATTTTGATGCTCTTATTTTCTGGAAGGAAGGAAATAATATATATATATATATAAATATATATATATATATATTTTAAACTTACTTGTAGAAGAAGCTGATACTATTTTTGGGATAATTTATAATTCAATAATAATTTCAAATTCATAGATTTTTGTCAAAATAATTTTTGGATTCGTAATAAGTAACATGATCCCCATTTTATGCCACGCCAACATTTCTCCTTAAAATAAAGAATAAAGAAATATATTAAATTAATTCCAATCCTCAAATCAGAAGTGCGTCAATCCGACGCCGTCTCATTCCCACCGCCCCCTCTTCCACCTTCTGCCGATCAATCAATGGAGGAAGATAAACCTCTGAGGAAAATGGCGGATGCCTTCAAAGAATTGAGCACCAGCTTAAGCCATTTCTCCGATGGAGAAGAAGCCCGGCTCGAACTCGGCCCCTTCTCTCACGCCTGCTCTCTCGTCTCTCCGCTCTTCCGATGTCTCGGCATCGCCTTCAGATTCGCTGAGCTCGATTACGTTGCCAAAGTAATTCCTTCATTTTAATTGATGTTTTGTGTTGAATTTTTTGTGAAATTAGTGCAATTTTGATCGGAAGGTGTTGTGATCGTGCATCTTAGTGATGAGTTCAGTAAGATTGAAAGAGCTCTCCATTATTGTGATTCTGTTTGTTACTGTTAGTTGGAATCTAATTAGTCATTCATGTGTAATTTCCGGTGTTAATGTGTGGATAATTTTACCAATTTGCTATTTTTGATTGATATGTTTGCGTTTGATTAGTCAATTTTGATCAATACAATGTTGTGTTTTTACTGGAATTATCCATAACTCGTTAATGTTGAACGTATATTTTTCTCAGTGTTGTGATTCTGAATTTGTTACGCTAGCTGTTCTATTTGTGCCATAATCTTACGTGATTCTTCTCTAAATGTATATACGTTGGTCTATTTTACAATTTTGATTATGTTATGTTGCAGGATATAACGTTCCGTTTGCACCATGACTATATGTTGTTCGTTAAAAAAATGTATCATTTGATCTATATTGCCATTCTGAGTATGCATTGTCTTTTATACGTTGTTCGTTTAAAAAAATATATTATTTGATCTATCATGCAATTCTGAGTATGCATTGTGTCTTGCACGAGTCCTGAAAATGATGTATGATTTAGCAAGTTTCGTTCTTTCATGCACGCATTGCAGCATCGTGATATATGTGAGTTGATGGATGTTTGGTATAGTACAAATGCCACTGTTGCCTTATTTTCTAATTGCCTTTTGCTATTCATTTAAGGTGAATGATCTTGTGGGTGCATCAAAATCAATAACCGTGGTGCCAGTAATGATGGATGATGATATTAAATCTGATTGTGTGCGGAAGGCAGGGAGTCACACGAGGAATCTTCTGAGAGTGAAGCGTGGAATTGACATGGTCAAGGTTTTGTTTGAGCACATTATTTCTTCACAGTACGTTCTCTTTCTTCAGTCTCTGTACTTGATAGTTGTTTCATGGCGATTGTGCTATATTTGCTACTTTTTCCCCTCAATCCTTTTCAATGCAATTACATCGAGTGAAAAACGATCATGCCCGTATTATCAAATCATTTTTGGAACATGTAGCTAGTAGTCATGAGGTGCTGAGTTATTTGCACACTCGGTAAGAGTTTGACTTATTTATTTGTAATACGTAAGCTACATTAGATTAGAATCACATTGAATAATGCATAAAAGATGTGAAGCGCCAAAAAGTGCTATGGATTAGTGATCCCAACCAATCATTGTTTCTCAACTGTCTATCCATACATCTCCTGAATTTCAAGTATTTTAACAAAGATGGAGACCTCACAGAATTTTGTAATTCAATTTCTGTATCTTTGAATGAGACAATCCTTTGGTTTAAGGTTGATATTACATTCGCACTGATCTATGCCTAGCATAATAATTTATCATGTAAAGCTTCAAACCTCGTTGTCTGTAGGGGCAATTCTCTGAAGGACCCAGCTTCAAAAGCTTATGCGCAAGTGTTTTCTCCACACCATGGATGGGCCATTAGAAAAGCTGTGGCTGCAGGAATGTATGCCCTTCCAACGAAGGCACAGCTATTGAATAAACTGAATGAAGAAGGTGAGTTCAATGTTTCTGCATATCTTTTGTTTTGTTAAATTGTATGTGTTCCTCTCATGCATCTCTTGACGTCAACATGTTGATTCATAAGCTATAAATTGATTCAGTAAGTTCTACTTGTAATCAAACTTTGGATAGTTGGTCTGTGTCTAAATCCACTTGAGAAAAGCATGCATAAATTTTTCAGTACTGCATCCTCCGTATACACCTACAGTCGATACTTTACTGATTAGCCAACACAAGCCATTTGGGTAATGATAAAAAACAGGCAAAGAGCCGATTGTTCAAACCAAGGACTCGGGATACATTACTCGCTATAGTGAATATGTTTCATGGCTTAGATCAACTTATGTTGCATTGAGATCTTTATAGTTACTTTTTACAGCCTTTTCAATGATTTCTATTGTTTTTTCTGGCTTTATATACTTTGAGAACTATGATGTGATGAATAAAATTTCTAGTTATATAGTACTAGTTTTAGCTCCATTTGCATAAATTTATATTTTCAAAATATCAAAAAAAGCATTCTCTCTTTCAGAAACTTCAGCAAGAATTCAGATGCAGAACTTTGTAGCATCGGCAACTCCCGTTGTTAAGTACATCGAGCAGCTCTTCGTCTCAAGAGGATTAGGAACTGAATGGTGAAACATGGAGGTACTCTATTAGTTCTGAATTTCTGATATATTTATCTTAAGTCTGTATTTTACTGATTTAATCATACTTGTATCTTCAATAGGTCAAACATGACTATTTTATTATTACACTGTATTGTATTGGAGGTTATTACTATGAAATATCAATTATTGGTTCTTACTTCTTAGTATGTTGGTCTCTTGGTTAAATCAAATCAAATATACCTTCTTTAGTTTCAAATTGGAAAATTTGTTTGTTTCTTTTATTTTTATGGAAAAAAAAAATACTCATTATCTTCTCCTTATAGCCGTGTCTACTCAATTTGAAACTGAAAATTTTCAGTAAATATATTTGATTGTATGTAACTATAATTTTTTATTTTTTATATTTTTTATTTTTATTTTTTATGTGAGGAGCAAAGTTTGCAGAAGAGGCATGTTCATAGGTTGATTCCATCAAATGATTGCGATTTATTGGGCCTATTATATATTTAGCTTGGGCCAAACTCTTGTTCAAGGGAAGTAGTTCAGCCCATTTATTTAGAGGCCCATTAAAAATTCCGTACTTGACTATAAAGTTTAAGCACCTTGATTGAGATTTAAGCAATTAATTGAGAATTATTGATTCTCTGAAGTTTGGAGATTAATTTTCTTTATAGCAAAAAAAAAGTCAATGAAGTTAGTTATTCACACGTAAAGATGGGCGTGTTTGTTACGACATACACTGTATGATTTCATCAACATTCAATATTGTACAAATATTTTGAAATCATTATATGTGAACGGGATATGTGACCACAAATTTTATCTAATCAGTATAAGATAAAATACACTATTGGGCTTCTATAAAGAAATATTATTGGGACCTGCTGCTAATATTTCATCACAACTCAAAAATAAAAAATAAAAACCATCACAACGAATTGCTATAAATATATATTGACTTCAGCATTATATGCATAATAATTCGGAAAATATTTATTGCAATTGAAAATTGAAGCGCTGGATGTGAAGTCAAATTTATCACGTCTTTCTCTAATGGAATATCTAAAATATTTTCAACTAAGCAGTAAGCACTACCTCATGGTATTATTTTTTTTTTTTTTTGAATTGTTCTATAAGAAATTTAAAGGCCGCGTGGCGGTGGACTTGAACCCGAAACCTATGGTCTCGGGTATTAACCACGCTACCACTAGGCTAACACACGCACATTCATGGTATTACTTTTAGCATTATCACATCATCAGATAAAACCCATCTAAATATTTTATTTCTCACAAAAATAAAAAAATGATACAAGAACACTTTTTGGCATAGTTGAATAAAAGCTTATAGACGCCATTTTTCTTTCTATATTCTATACCAAGTTTTCAAAATTTTCAAATTAGCATTCACAGAAACCAAAAAAAAAAAAATGAAAGTTGTAATGGATTAAAGTTTGTGATTTGATATGCAATTTTCTAAATTAAAAAAAAAAAAAAGAGTGGGAGGTTTCAATAAAGTAAAGTAAAAGAAATATTTTTAAAATTTTTTTACATCATAATTAGAAGTGGATTGCACATAAATATCGTCTCAAGAGCGCTAGGTGGGAGCACCAAAAGATGTAGAATTCTTGTGTTCCACCAGTGAACATCTCGAGAAGACATACTATAACTATTAAATATTAATTATTAATATGCTTATTTTTAAATAGAAAAGTTTTTTTTTTTTTTAAATTACACAAGGTACATATACATTATCAAATAAACCACTATACCACCACATAGGTGGGACATCAACATTATACAAAGGTTGGACTACTACACTGCACGCAGACGAGATTGAACCCAAAACCTCTTGTTTTACCACTTGAGCTAGGTCTCATTAGCAAATAATTTTTTTTTCTTTAGTCATGTGGAAGTATGCGAGTGTACTCATTTCGGATACATTTTCTAAGTGAGATAATTTTTTCTAATTAGTTACTTTCTATTGTAGCTTCTGAGCTCGGGATTAGGTGGATATTAACTTTTACTCCATCAGTCTCATTTCATTATACTCATTTGGTTGGGCATAAATATTAAGAAAATGAGTTATTTATAATAAAGTTGAAAAAATAAAGTAGCTTTTTGGAGGTATTTCTGTCAAATTAAGTCGAAGAGAAGGGAGATAGTAGCTTTTTTGTGGTATATAGTGTAATTTATGAATTATAATGAGATATTTATTATGTGTTGTGTTTCAATTTTAGGAAATGAATATAATAAAATGGGACGTCCAAATAAGAAAAATGAGTATAATAAAATGAGAAGGATGGAGTAATAATTAAAAGCTGGACTTAGGTTCAAATTATTAAGCTCATACACAATTAAGCACAAGTTATAAATTACGTGTTTGTCAACTTAAATAAACTTAGAATAATGATGGTTTAATTTAAATAATGATGCATTCCGCATTATGCACTAAGCATTATTCAAGATTGATATGAGTGATAAACTTAGTAATCCTCTTGTCTATATGATTTTTGGAAATGATTGTTTGTCGGTGTCTTTAAGTTATACTCCCTCACTTCCACCGTAAGTGGCTACTTTCTCTTCGGCACGAGAATTAAGGAGAAATGTGTTAAAAGGGTAAAAAGATAGAAAGTGGTGGGGTCCATAACTTTTGTGAAAGGGGTATATTTCCTTATAAGGAAAGTGGCCACTTATCTCGGGACAACCCAAAAAGGAAATGTGGTCACTTATCACGGGACGGAGGGAGTACTAATTAATATGATAGAAAATTTAAGATACGGAATTATTTAAACAAATTAGTTAATTTAGACTTGGGTGTTCCTTCCAAAAAGAAGATTATCTCTGAAAATTAAAAATGTGTGCACCTTTTTCGTCTTAAAAGAATGAAGCAAAGATTTAAAATGAGACCAAACATAGTGAAGTTGCTTTTAGCGGGAAAATTGATGAGGATAAAATTTAGGTTGGAGAATTGATGGTAATGTTTCAAAATAGATTGAAAATTGGAACATCGTGTTGGATCTAAAAAAATATTATACAATATGTATTGATGGATTGAAACATAAGATGTGTCGTGAAAATATAATATAACAATCAAACTAATCTAACAATACATTACTTATGTTACGATTTGAGTGCTTCATAGAGAATTATATATAACTCGCATTATTATAGTCAATGGGTCTATTGATCAAAAGTTTGTAAATAAAAATTGCTCAAATTTTGTGAAGTTTTCTGTTATCAACTCTATAAAATATTATTTTGAATGTAAAATGTTACAAAAATAATAATAATAATAATAATAATAATAAATAAAATAACTTTCATTACATAACTTAGTGCGGAAAATCAAATACAATAAATATATATATATATATATATATATATATATATATATATATATATAAAGACGTTATTTTTCTCTTTAAAATATAAACATCAAACTAAATAATTTATATATAGTACTTGTATGAGATTAGGAGCTCAAAAAATTCTTTTTCGTAAAACTACAAGAAGTAAAATATTATATTAATACATGGAACCACATGGATTATTACTTTTCACTCAAATCAAGTTGAATTAATTAAATACAACTAATATATATATATATATATATATATAACTAAATATATTAGTTAAAGAAAATTTATATATATATATATATATATATATATATATATATATATATATATGAGATGGTTCATATAAGAATCAAACTTAACCCAAGAAATAAGAATTAATCTCCACCCTCCATCTCACAAAATTTAAGGCTAAGATTAAATCTGGATGTAATAAGTAAGTGCCGCATGTTTTAGTTAATGAAGGGCAAAATAGTAATTTAGAAATTCCCTCTTTAATTCATGAGTGAGTTGTTCATCAATTTTATGTTATTCTCGTTTTTCTTTCTCTTCAGCTCCAATCTTCCGCCAGAATCTTCATCTCAGATCTCTTCTTCGCAATTGTTCCTCCCGATTCGCCATCGACTATCTCGTTTTTCTTCTTCCATTCATTGCGATTATTCACTACAAGTGAGTCTTAATTGTCGCGAATTAGAATTCAATTTTACTGTGAGTTGAATTGTGATTTTGATTTTTCTTCTTCTGTTTTTTTGTCTCATTCGATGATTCGCCACTGATTTCGTGTTGGTTTGACCGGGTATAGAAAATATGCTGAATTCCACATGTAATTTTCAATTTGAACTCTTAATTTTGCAGAATTTGTTTTCTCTCTCGATTGTGTGACTATGTATAATTATTGAACAAAACTTCATAAATTCACGAAATAATCATCATGAAACTTTATATTTTAGATTTAGGCTATTTATTCTATGTTTTTACAGCATGTGCCACGTGTTTTGCAGATTGTGATCCCCAAATACATAGTGTTTGTAGTTTGGAAGAGAAAAGTAGTCTTTATTTTCCAGAATGTAATGATGATCTGAAGCCTTGTGTTGGACGTTGTTTTAGTACTTTGGAACAAGGGATTCAGTTTTATAGGATGTATGGTGGTTTTTGTGAATTTGATGTACGATTGAGAGGCATGATGCCTCTGTCTACACTTACCGTGTATTCCAAGATGTACAAAAGGAAATAGTAGTTGTAGTCAATCGTTGTTGTATGCTGAAGATCACGTGTGAAACTGAGGCGAAGATATATAAGGTTGATGACACAATTCATGGAAAGTTTATTGTTGTGCACAACATATTAGATGATTTTGTGAAGTGTAGTTGCAGCCAATGTTAGAAAGTGTTTGCTCTGCGAACACGTGTTCTTCATCTTCAAGAATATGAATTTGCAAAGGATTCTAGAGGCATATTTTGTTGAGAAGATGGTCTAAGTTTATGTGTTCTGAGTTTCTTAATATTAACGACCGAACTAGCTATGCTACAGATGCATTGGATCTGTTAATGATAATGTTGATCTTATGTCAGACTTATTGCAAGATTTCAGATTGCTATCAGGAAAATACATCAAGGCTGGTGGGAACTCATCAGTTGGTGATGGAAATGAGAAGGTGTTTGAAAACTTCTATGGTTGTACAATTCTAGATACTATCTCTGTTCACCCTCCAGATGCAGTTAGACAAAAGAAAGTGGTAGTAGGTTGATTTCAAGAAAGGAGGTTGCCTTAAACAGGCAAACAAACCAAATAGAAGACAATTGCAAGGAAATGGCGAATCACGATTCACGCAATTGTGATAGGGAAAGGAAATAGTATATTTTTTTATTATCTGCTTTTTATATTTGGATCTTGTATACTGCTATTGTTTTTGGAACACATTTTGGTTATTATTGACATTCATTTGATATTCACTTTTTGGATATCTTATAACTGTTGTTGTGTTTTTATTTTTGTTAATACCGGGCTACACGTTTTTGCTTTTACAAAATAAATAGAATCTGGACTATTGAAATGTAGAGAGTGAGAATTACAAAAAATATAAATAAATTGAAATTACAAGATAAATAACGAACTCAAATGATAGTCGAGTCGAGATTGAATCTCTGCCCGCAAGAAGGATAACGCCCCGGTAGTGCTCTCGGATTAGCTTTCGTCCCCAAAGGTAAAACGACTTCGTCTCGGAAGTAGCAGCACCGCAAACTAACCGAGCTCCAACGAACTGGAAGTAGAACGAGAACTGAGCACTCTAATATGCAGAAAATATATTATCGAGAGAGAAGAAATGCAAATTTTTCTTTTTCGTAACAATGCAAAGCCTCAGAATGCCTATTTATAGGCTAACTCATCTAAGTGGGAAATCAACCTCAGTAACGTGCACTAATGAGCTTCAATTGCTGTTTTACGTTGAGGGAATTAAAACCATTCAAATATCATGGCTGTAATACCATGTATTGATTTTCTAATTCAAATACATCACATGCCACACACACGTAACGTGTAACGTCAAAATTGACGTACGTTTTCTATGAATTAAAACTTAACGTTTTAATTTCAAGACTAATACATGTAATGTAATGAATTTGCTAGAGTCTTTCACAAATGGGCCGAGAAGATTAACATGAATTAACAATTCAGTATAAATGAATTAATTCAAGTTCAAAACCTTAAAACCCAATTGTCAATTCAAGGCCCAAAACCCACGGTTCGAGCCCGAGCTCGAGCTCGTTCCTTCAAAGTGGGACAACCACATTAACGAATTTGCCTACAACAAATTCAACTCAAAAATACAAATTCCTTACATAAACACTCATCATTAGCACTTCGTATCTCACTCACCGAAAATCGGTTTTGAGACATAATTTAATTTAATAAATAAATTAAATATGATTGATTTAATAACTAATTTTCCAACAATCCCCCACATGAGTGAGAAAGCCATATGCAAATGTATGCATACACTTAGCTCAGTTCCCAAGAGACTCTATTGCATTTGAATAGGTGGGTTGTGACCTTGAACCTTCCATAGTCAACATCATGGAGTATACTGACGGCCTAGTAGACGCGATGCCTTGAACTAGTCCTCCTTGGTGTATACCGAGACAACAACATTGACACAATATTGTCTCAATTCTCATCCGTTCTCACGTTTGTGTCCATTACAGGCCCTGAAACACCCTTTGGATTCATAAGTGCATCGTCGAAGCGGCCTACACTTCACACTTACATAGGTGATTCTTATTCTAGTATCCTGCTATACTTCATCTCTTTAAGGTATCCAAGAATCATTAAAAGTCAAAGACTTAACCTCACCACACGCAGGTTTTCAAACACTCATTGTTCTCAGGGAATAGGTGAATTTGAGTGCTTTATTCACATTGACTCTTATAGCTTCGTTGTCCCATTGAACCAAGTTCTTGGGATCCTCCAGTCAACATGGTTAGGTTTCCACTATAATCATCATTAAGATGTGGACTTTAATCCCATTCCCTCTAACAGTTTATACATTTGATCTCGATGTATGCTTTTAGTCAGCGGATCCGCTAGATTATATATTGATCTTATATAGTCAATCGAGATAACCCCACTCGTGATCAAATGTCTCACGGTATTATGTCGACGATGAATATGTCGAGATTTACCATTATACAAACCATTCTGTGCTCGTCCAATAGTTGTTTGGCTATCGCAGTGAATCATTACTGATGACACATGTTTTGACCTACATGGAATATCCTCGAGGAAATTTTTAAGCCATTCAGCTTCTTCACCAGCTTTGTCTAAAGCTATGAATTCTGATTCCATGGTGGACCTAGCTATACAAGTCTGTTTCGTGGATTTCCATGACACAGCACCACCCCCTAAAGTAAATACATAGCCACTCGTTGAGAATGAGTCTTTCGCATCTGATATCCATTTAGCATCACTGTACCCTTCAAGTACATGGGGATCTCTTGTATAGTGAATTGCAAAATTCTGAGTATATTTTAAATATCTCAAAACTCGTTAAGAACTTTCCAATGTTCTTTACTTGGATTGCTCGTGAACCTACTTAATTTGTTTACCGGACATGCTAAATCAAGACGGGTGTAATTTGTGATATACATCAAACTCCCAATGATCTTAGCATATTCCTCTTGAGCAACATGTACTCCATGATTTTTGCTCAAGTGAACATTAAGCTCCCACGGAGTCTTAGCTATTGGCTTATCAAAAGCATTAAATTTCTTTAACACTTTCTCAATGTAATGAGATTGTGTCAAAGCAATGCCATCAGGCGTTCTTAGAATTTTAATTCCAAGAATAATATCAGCTAAGCCCATATCCTTCATGCTAAAATTCTTACTTGACTCCAATCACACGAGAGTTACTACCCATGATCAACATGTCATCTACATAGAGACAGACTATAACATATCCGTTATCCGAATTCTTAATGTAGACACATTGGTCACATTCATTGATCTTGAAACCATTTGACAACATAGCTTCGTCAAATTTCAAGTGCTACTGAAGCGGCGCTTGCTTCAATCCATATAACGACCGTTTGAGTTTACAGACCTTGTGCTCTTGCCCAGGTACCACAAAACCCTCAGGTTGTTTCATATAGATTTCATCTTCTAACTCACCATTCAAGAACGCAGTCTTTGTGACGTCCGGGGCAGAAGTACGGAGTGATCGCCGGTGCAGAGGCACGGACAAGGAGCGGCTCCGATAGACTTCAAAGCAGAGGGGGGCAGGAACGAACCGAACACACCCGAATGAGAGAGATTCTAAGAATATGTCAGAATGGGACGGCATATTCGAGGAGAGCTTAAAGGAATTGATTGGGCTACTTATACCATCAAGATGCATCTTCTTTTCTGGGGCTCATTGTGGAAGAACTCCAAGGTTAAGCGTGCTTGACCTGGAGCAATTCTATGATGGGTGACCTCCTGGGAAGTTTTCTCAGGAAGCGTGTGAGTGAGGACAAAGCACGCTAAAAAGGACTTGTGATGGTTTGTGGGGCCAGCCGTCAATCCGGAAGCCAGGTCGTTACAGATGGTATCAGAGCCGAACCTCTCCCAGTACGGTGTGGTTCGGGGACGAACCAAGCGGAAGCTAGTGGGCCTGTGACGCCCGGGGCAGAAGTACGGAGTGATCGCCGGTGCAGAGGCACGGACAAGGAGCGGCTCCGATAGACTTCAAAGCGGAGGGGGGCAGGAACGAACCGAAACACACCCGAATGAGAGGGATTCTAAGAATATGCCGGAATGAGACGGCATATTCGAGGAGAGCTTAAAGGAATTGATTGGGCTACTTATACCATCAAGATGCATCTTCTTTTCTGGGGCTCATTGTGGAAGAACTCCAAGGTTAAGCGTGCTTGACCTGGAGCAATTCTATGATGGGTGACCTCCTGGGAAGTTTTCTCAGGAAGCATGTGAGTGAGGACAAAGTACGCTAGAAAGGACTTGTGATGGTTTGTGGGGCCAGCCGTCAATCCGGAAGCCGGGTCGTTACAGTCTTCACATGCATTTGATGAATCTCAAGATTGTGCAAAACAGCAATAGCAAGAAGCATCATAATAGATGTGATCCTCGTCACTGGCGAGTAGGTATCAAAGAAGTCAAGTCCTTCTTTTTGTCTAGCCTTGTACAACAAGTCTGGCTTTGTATTTATCGATAGTACCATCAGCTTTGTACTTTTTCTTTAGGATCCATTTGCAACCTAAAGCTTTACACCCAGGTGGAAGATCTACTAACACCCAAGTGTGATTCTGCATAATAGAATCAATTTCACTATCGATAGCTTCTTTTCAAAGAGCCGCATCTAGACCAGATAAGGCCTCTTTGATCGTCACCGGTTCACCATCTAACATTAAGACGACATAATCTGGTCCAAAGATTTTCGCCTTTCTGACTCTATTTCCACGTCTAGGTTCTACATCTATAGGATTAGATCTCGATCTTTTCCTATTCGGTGGTCCATAGAACACCGGATTAGAACTCGTGGTTTCGTTTACAGGTTCAGAACTTATAGCTTCGGCTACAGATTTAGAACTTGTAGCTTCTTTTCCAAATCTCTTCTTAGAGCTTTGATCAATCTTTTCCTTATTCGGATAGATATTTTCAAAGAATATTGCATTCCTTGACTCAATCGTCGTTCCTACGTGCACATCGGATATCTCCGATCTATGTACTAGGAAACGATAAGCACTACTATTAAGTGCATAACCAATAAAGATGCAATCACCCGTTTTAGGCCCAATTGCAACTTGTTTTGGAAATGGCACTTCAATCTTAGCTAAACACCCCCATACTTTAAGGTATTTATAAGAAGGTTTTCTATCTTTCCATAGCTCATAGGGAGCCACGTTTTTCCCTTTGAGTGGAATCTTGTTCAAGATATAATTGGCTGTAAGAACAGTTTCCCCCCACATGTTTTGGGGTAACCCTGAACTAATCAACAAAGTATTCATCATCTCCTTAAGAGTTCGATTTTTACGTTCAACAACGTCGTTTGATTGTGGTGAATAAGGAGCCGTCGTTTGATGAATTATACCACTTTCGTTGCATAATTCTTCAAATAGAGCAACATATTCTCCATCTTTATCACTTCGAACCATCTTAATTCGACAACCTAGTTGATTCTCTGTCACACCCCAATTTCCGAAGGCAAAAATCGGGGAATGACTGAAATAAAAAAAAGCTGAACTTTAACATTATTTGGAGACGAGAATTCATATAAGAAGACCGTCAAGCTCAACGGTAATATTAATTGGCAAATCAACTCACAAGTCTACATGATCGAAGTTCTAGTACGTATCCAAAACTAAATAAATACAAGACTGAAATAATTTATAAACATCAAAAGTGACCAAGTCTATGATTCTCAATTAGAAGATTTAGAAATCGGCATAGTCGACTGGTCTTACGAAGCTTAAACTAGCAGAAGCAATTCCAAATGTTGAGTCCTAGCCTCAGTTTCACCTGCCCGCGCCTGCACCACGACCTGAAAACATTTGAAAACATTTGGGTTGAGCACTAGTGTACTCAGTGGGCATCGCATTTCATAAAGCAATTTATGAAAGATAAACATAGCATATCCATAATGTACAACGACACTTAGAAGGTTTCAAAACAGAAAGCCACTTCTAAGCTCACTAAAACATTTTCTTATACTTGCGCGCGCTGATATTTGTGACATTCTTGTGTTACTCTCATTAACTGGGTGAACCACGAGCCGAAGCTCAGAGAATTCGCTAAAATGTATCAAGCACACAATGGTGATCGACCATTGCAATACATGACTCTGGGGTGTACACAAAACTCATCTAACGTGTTAGGTTATCAGAGTGTCTCGTCGATAACATAAGAGCTTTAAACACACAGAGCGCACATTAAACATTTCATCATGGATAACATTTTCATTTCTTAAATATCAGAGCTTAATAACTCAAACATAAACTTTGAAAAGTATAGCCCACCTTATAAGTGAATGATGTAACCTGCTTTGATCTCAAAGAACTTCTTTACCGCAACGGCCTACAAAATGAGTTCTAACTTAGACTTGATTTCCAAACCTAAGCCTCAAATAAAACTTAGCTATACTAAGCTCCTACTTTCACTAATTTCGGATTAAACTCAAAAATTTCTATTTTAAAACACAGCATTCGACTTCGGACTTACCTTTGCTCGACCTTTAATATACAAACTCGACTCACAATTTCCAAACAAAAGAATCAAAATTTGAAAATCATTCTAGCCATTTATCTCAAATAGCCGACATAATCAACAAATAATAGCTAATATCACAGCGGTCTTCCCCTTTGTTTGATTGACAGTTCTCCTCAGCTGAGTATTTGGAGATTGGCTTGAATTTCCTTCAGCTGAGTTCCCTTTAGCTCTTCGACTGATGTCCAGCTGAGCTTGATTCCCTTTTTGGCTGGGAAATCCTTCTGAACTGAGCTTTGGGATCCAGCTGAGTTTGTTCCCCCTCAGCTGGATGAGCTTTTCTTTGTCCGGTTTGAGCAGTCCAAATAATCCACACATCATTTTGATTGCTCCGCTGGATCAGGTTTCCCTTTAGCTGGTGATACCAGCTGAGTTTTATCTCGGTGAGTGCATCCTGTTGGGTATTCTACTTGATTTTTCTGAATCTTTCCAGCTATGTAGAATTCCCCCTTGATATGATAGTAGATGGCTTTTTCTTCAGCTGCATCCTACTTCCTTGAGCGGATTTTCTCATTATTGGCTCATTCATTTGATAAGGTCAGCTGTCACAAATCCAGCTGATTCATCTGCTGCTTCTGAATTCTTCTCTTGAGACCAATGTACTCACCGTATGATCGGTCGAATCTTCGCCTTTGTATCCAATTGCCTTTATTTCATTGGTCCTGATATCCTCATCTGAGTCGGAGAAGGAGATTTGATCATCATCCGTTTCGCTCAATTCGAACCTTTTATCCTTTCTCCGGGAGGATGACTCAGCTGGAATTCTCTTTGGATAGAGTTGCTTGTCGTGATGAACCTTCACGATATTCTTGTACATTTCCTTGCTTTGTTCCAACTGATTAATGCTCCGTACAAGCATGGCAACTTCTTCGATCAATTCTTCTTTGCTCATATTTCTGTGCTCCTTGTTGGTCCTTTCAAGTTGAGCTGATTGAGCTTATTTTCTTGGCTTGATCCTCAGCTCTGCTTGATTCATTCTGCTGGATGAATCTCTGCTTGTGATCCCCAGATCAAATTCGTTGGCCTTCAAGATGGAGAACAATTTTTCCGTCTCCATGCTGCCAAGATCAGTTCTGCTTTGGTGAACCACTTTGTGTGTACACCATTCTGAGAAGAGAGCTGAAAGAACTTTCAAGTTCTTGTCTCGAACCGTATATTTCCCAGTTCGGATTGTCTCAATCTCGATGACGAGGTTGGAGAATCTGAGCTCCATTTGATCAATGGACTCATAGGGGAGTTGCTTGAAATTGTCGAATTTCTGGCATGCAACTGAGAATTTGTTCTCTTGAATTTCCTCTGAGCCTTCACACAGCTTGGCTAGAGTGTCCCACATCCCCTTAGCTGTCTCGCAGTTGATGATCTTGCTGAGATAAGTGTCCGTCACCGTTGAGGAGATGACGTTGCGAGCGTAGCTGTCCAAACCAGCTTGTCTTCTTTCTTCTGGAGAGTACTCCCTTTTGGGCTTCACAACTTGCCGGAGTACTGGTTCGGGCCTCCTGTAAGGTTTCTGCTTGTCTTTCTGATTTCATGATGTTGATGGGTCCGTCAGTGATAACATCCCACATCATGTCGTGATGCGCACTCAGAAAGCTTTTGAGTCGGAACTTCCAGATCTGATAATCATCGACAGAGAATGTCGGAAGATTCCTGCACAAGAAAGATTCCATGACAGTATGCAATATAATGATTTAAAAAATTTTTGAAACTTTAAAGGATCTGTTCTGGTGACCACTATCAGCAAAGAGGCTGACTTGACACAGAAAAAGTGATCTTTTGAATCACTGCTCTGATACCAATTGATGGTCCCAAGACGGATACCTTGGTGTAGAGGGGGGGTGAATACACCAAGGTTTAAAAACTTTTCCAATTAAAACTCTTTTGAGTGAATCCGTCGTGTTCGATCCAAATTCGGAAGGCTTGATCGACACCGTGGCGTGCGGAATGTGGTGGGATTTTGGAAAGTCCGTCTGTTGCTTCAAATATATTGCAAAGCTTTGTTTCTCTTTTTAGTTAGTCAGATTATGCAGCTTGAAATAATGCTTATGAATAGTTAGCTGGATGCATAAATAAACATGAAAGAACAAAGCAACTTAACATGGTTCGGAGAAACTACTCCTACGTCCGCGACCAGAAATCTCTGGTAATCCACTAAGGATACCACTGACTTTTCGCGCAGTCAGCAAGCGTTGCAGCTTAGTTCCTCAAGCTGGATACAAGTTTACGCGTACTGTATCGAAATGTAACCAGACTGTTTACGGGCACAGCTGAAGCCTACATTCAGTTTACGGGTACTGAAGAACCTAACCTGTAGTTTACGGGTACTACAGAACCATAACCTTAACCTAACCTTTTTCTGGGTTTGAGTTTGGGGTTTCCAACTATGAACGAGTTCTTACAATGAAGAACTTTGAGTATGATGAACTCGTTCAAACTAGGCTTAAGATGGGAAGGATTATATGCCTAGATACTAGTGGGAGAGAGCTTCAGCAGCCTGAGAATGAATAATAACTCATAAGAATGACGGCTGCTGGATCTTGAAGCTTTTCTGAGAGATCTCTTGATCTTTGGTTAGACTTCTTTCAATGAAGTATGTTGATCTCTCTTGAGTATATTCTCTCGTCACTTCTCATCGTCTGATGATGAAGAAGACTTCTATTTATAGGGAGAGCTTAGAACTAGCCGTTGGAAAGAGCCGTTCTGAATCTCTACCTAACTTCTGACAGGATTGACTTGTCTTCTTCCTTGATTTCCTCGTAAAGCAATCCTAGGTCTGACTTCTAGGTGCTGAGGTGTCGAGTTCCTGATGGTCCAGATCAGATCTGACTTTATCTCAAGTTGACTTTGACTCTGCTGTGCTGGTGACTCTGAGCTGTCTTTAAACTCTGCTGGATCTTTGACGCTGAGCTGAGTCTTGAACTCTGCTGGGTCTTAACGTAGAGCTGAGTTGTCACACGAGCTGGGTCTTTCCTACAGCTGTGTCTGGAAGAACTTGATCGTCTTGAATCTGGATAACGTTACTTATCACTCGACTTGGCTTACCCTGCTGTATACTCAGCTGGGTCTTCTGCTGTCTTCAGCGACCACCTGTAAACTTAAAAACTCTATAAGCTCAAACAGGTGAGCTGGAAAAACACTTGGGCTTGTGCAAACATCTACTCGGTTGGGATCAGCTGGGTTTTGGTATCACTTCAAAACTCTATTAATTTTCCCAACAATTTCCCCCTTTTTGATGATGCCAAAACCCCAAGTTGGAAAAACAAAATTTCTTCCCCCTTAACAGGAAACGAGGTTTCAAAGGATTAAACAATCACAGCAGGTAAACATAATCAGTGCCTGGACAAAGAGAGATTGTCTTCAAGTTGATTTTGATAAAACGAACTTTTTCATTAATACGAAGAAATTTTACAGCTTTCTAATTACAAAAAGTTCAAAGGAAAATTCCCAGTTGGCTGGGTCTTCAGCTTTGCTGCTTCCTTTGTTCATCAATTTGATGGTCAGTCTTGAGACCATATCTATTGAAGATGAACTCTTCCAGCTCCTTCCATTCAGCTTGATTCTTCGATTTTGAAATTTCTCTTTCTCCAGCCCAGTGATTAATTTCTTTGATGATTTGGGCCTTGTCAGGACGGTTCGTTCCAGCTAGAGATGGAGGCTTTAACTGTTTGATTTTTGGAGCCTTCAGCTGGATGTTGTTACTCTTGGCATATAGGGCAATTGATCTTGCCATCATTGGATCTGTCTCATGAAGTTCGAGGAAGTAATCCTGGAAAGCAGTTTCTGGATCCATGCATTTGAATTGATTCAAGTAGTAGAATTCTTTGATGAATTCTGATTTGCAACTTTCCCAGTTTTCATTGAAATCGTCTGGGTTCTTCTTGTCGGCTGAGGCTAGTTGGATTTGTTTCTTCTTAGCTTGCCTGTAGCTCTGCCTTTTCTTCTTCTGCTTTTTCTCAGCAGGCTTGAGCGATTCAGCTTTCTTCTTAATAATTTTATCCAGCTCTTGCATTTCTTTTCTTTGCTCGTTGTGGAAGTTACACAGCCAGTGATAGTCTTTGTATTCTTCAGGCTTGTGTCCACATGCTTTGGCAAGAGCAACCATCTTTTCTCTCCATGTCTCTTTGACTGCTTTGGCTGGTGCAGTTGGCTCTGTCTCTTCTTCATCCAGCTCTTTGGCAAAATCGTCGATTTCCCTCTGAATTTGCTGCACAGGTTCCCCCTTTGCTGCAGCTTCCCTCTCACTTGTTTTTCCAGCTTCATTATGATCTTCTCCCTTTTTGGCATTATCAACAAGGGAGTCAGAGAGGTTGGTAACTGTTGCGCTGAGCTTGGAGAGAATACCTTCAACATCAGAGATCTTGACTGAGTTGTCAGCTGTGACGAGATTCAGCTGGGCATTGCTGCTGCTTCCAGCTCTGAACTGAGCATCCAGATCTTTGTACAAATTGAAGAGTTGGCGGATGTCAGCGCTGTTGGAGAGAGTGGTCTTTTTTAGAGCTTCCAGCTGGCTTGAAAGATTTGCAATGTCGTCAACCAGTGGAGCTTGAAGGTTTGAGATGATCTCAGGGACTCTCTTCTCTAGATGAATTGACTGATCAATTTGTTGAGAAACGAGAGATTGCCTGAGATCTTGACTGGTGCTTTCTTGAAGATTTTGAGCAAAATTATGGACTTCATCGATTGTCCGCTGTTGTTCTCGAACTTGACAGTCGAGAGCTGAGAATCGCATGACAACGTCGACTTGAGACTTCAGTCTGTCCTGAAAGAGAATTTCTTCAACCTCTTTGGATATTGCTTCTTTCATTGCGGTTGAGAGCTTGACGGTGAGTCGGTTGAGTTCCAGATTCAACATGACTGGGTTTGTCTGCCTCGATCTCGACCAGTGAGCGAGTGTCATCGGCAATTGAACTCTGTGGGGCAGCTTCGGTTGGCTCAACTGTTGCATTAGTTGGCCCTTCTTCAATCATCATTGCCTCAGCTGTGTCGGCAGGGACAGCTTCCTTGGCAAGTTCAGCTGCAACTTCCTTGGGGTATTGCTGAGACACATCTATAATTCCTCTGATGAGATCATTCTGGTGTAAGTATGCATCCTCCAGGCTTCCAAAGCCAAATGTGTGCTGGAGGCGTGCTTCATCCGTCTTCAATTTCTCATAAGAGAAAGTCTCTATCAGCTGCTCATTCTGGTACCAAGTTGCCATCTTGGTAGCCAGATAAAACTTGAGTTCTCCAACTTTGACGAGGGCGATGGGCAGGTGCACTAGAATTGGATACTGAGTTAGAACACTCTTGATCCCTGCAATGCGCAAGTCCTCGTACATGGCTTCCATAAAGGCTGAGCCAGTGGAGTTGAGTGATGGAGAGGCAGTAGAATCACTCTCTTCTGATTCTGTGGTGTTTTGAGGAATAGGTTCATATGGGTTCACAGTAGGCTGTGGAAAAGTATCAGCCAACTGCGAGGGCGATTGAATTTTGGGTGAAAGTTGTTTTGGGGGTGAGCTGGGATTAGTGGAAGAGGGTTCAGCTTGGGTGTCAGCTGGCTGTGAAGGAGCTTCAGCCAGTTGAATATCTTCCTGCTCTCTTACAGGAGATGGCTCTTTGGTTGGAGAGCTGGGTGGAGGGAAAGGCTGTTTCGGCGGAGAGCTATGAGGTGGTGAAGGCTGGGGAGAGCTCCTTGGATTATCCAGCTCGTCCTCTGAGCTGGATGACAATCCACATTCAATCCCATCTCAGCCAGGATGTTTGATCCGTATTGATCGAAGGCCGACACTGGCTGTGGGGAGAGAATCACCATTGCTTGACTTGGAATGACAGCTGTTTTCTTTTTCTTCTCGAATTTGGACCTCCACTGGTTTGGGGTCACCGCCTTCCTCTTTCTTTGTTTCTTCTCACTGAACTTCGCCTCTCGATCCTTCCAATCGCTTCTTGCTTTTACTCACAAGCAGCCGCTTCTTCAGAAGATCATTGACTTGACTTATTCTTTGGAAAAGAATCTTCGTTTCTGGAAACGGTTCTGAATCAGCCCACTTTACTGTGTGCCCTTTCACAGCTTGCTCTATCAAGAAAGAAATTTTGGAGCAGAGATATAGTGGCTCTGATGTTGAAAACATCGTCCTGGTGGAGTTGAACTTGATCTTCTCAGACTCCTTGACCAGACGGTTGAGTAAGAAGTCAAACCAGTTGACATTTGCGCCTTTGATCATGGCAATCATCGGCTTAAGCTTTGGAATGCTGATCTCTCCTTGAGATCCAGCTATCCCTAAGATGCATTTCTGCATGATATCCAGCAGCAGCCTGTACTTTGGCTTGAGCAGGAGCTTTGACATGCTCGCTCTGTAAGGCTCTGGGGAGATAAGCATCTCTCTGCTGAGAAATTCATCCACTTCTTCACGACTGTAATCATCTGGGATGAATCCTCCTTCTCTGGGTAGGTTGAACACCTTTCGTAGCATCTTGTTGAGTTTGATATTGACGGTTGCTGTATCAAACTTTCCATCTTCGCCTTTGACGATCATGTCAAATGAAGATGAGTAGAAGCCGTCTTCATCAATGATGTTGAGGTAGAAAAGTGCGGCATCTCTCTTTAGCAACAACTTGGGCATGGAGGTTGCCCACAGCAAGAGACCGGAGTCTGCAACTAGATCCACCATCTCTTTTAACTCTGAAACATGGAGGTTGGAGGTGGACAGAATACTCTCAAATGATAGCTTTGTCATTAGAGCTTCAAACTGGTTCATCCCTGCGGTTGATTTCTTGGGCGCCATTTCTGCAACTTGTTGAATTTGATCGTGCGAAGAACTTGCAGAGAATAGATGAAGATTTTGAATCTTTGAAATTTGCAGAGATAAAGATGGAGGAGGAAAGAATCCGCGTATCTTTTCCATATATATAAACTGCCATATAGGATCAACAGTTGAGATTGAATCAGTTGATATTCTGATCAACGACTGGGAGAGATTCACTCATCACGTTTAGCTGACGTGCTTTCGGCGAGTGTATTTCAAACGCGCGTGAGGCAGTTCAAACGTTTGATGTTCTGCCTCGATTCTGCCGTGCTACAGTACTATGCAGACTTTAATTAATGCGACGGGAAAGGAAACTTATCAAACAATTTAACTAAGGAATGTCTGTCCGCTTAACATAAGAATTCAAAATAATTGGACTTTATATAGCATATTCCTCAGAGCAATTATTGCATGAGACGCAAACCGGTCAGCTTGGACACAGTATCCAGCTAATATCACAGCGGTCTTCCCCTTTGTTTGATTGACAGTTCTCCTCAGCTGAGTATCTGGAGATTGGCTTGAATTTCCTTCAGCTGAGTTCCCTTTAGCTCTTCGACTGATGTCCAGCTGAGCTTGATTCCCTTTTTGGCTGGAAAATCCTTCTGAACTGAGCTTTGGGATCCAGCTGAGTTTGTTCCCCCTCAGCTGGATGAGCTTTTCTTTGTCCGGTTTGAGCAGTCCAAATAATCCACACATCATTTTGATTGCTCCATTTGGATCGAGCTTTCCTTTATTTGGTGATACCAGCTGAGTTTTATCTCGGTGAGTGCATCCTGTTGGGTATTCTACTTGATTTTTCTGAATCTTTCCAGCTATGTAGAATTCCCCCTTGATATGATAGTAGATGGCTTTTTCTTCAGCTGCATCCTACTTCCTTGAGCGGATTTTCTCATTATTGGCTCATTCATTTGATAAGGTCAGCTGTCACAAATCCAGCTGATTCATCTGCTGCTTCTGAATTCTTCTCTTGAGACCAATGTACTCAGCTGTATGACTGGCTGAATCTTCAGTTTTGTATCCAGCTGTCTTTATTTCACAGTTGGTCCCAGTCATCCTCATCTGAGTCGGAGAAGGAGATTTGATCATCATCCGTTTCGCTCGATTCGAACCTTTTATCCTTTCTCCGGGAGGATGACTCAGCTGGAATTCTCTTTGGATAGAGTTGCTTGTCGTGATGAACCTTCACGATATTCTTGTACCTTTCCTTGCTTTGTTTCAGCTGATTAATGCTCCGTACAAGCATGGCAACTTCTTCGATCAATTCTTCTTTGCTCATATTTCTGTGCTCCTTGTTGGTCCTTTCAAGTTGAGCTGATTGAGCTTCTTTTCTTGGCTTGATCCTCAGCTCTGCTTGATTCATTCTGCTGGATGAATCTCTGCTTGTGATCCCCAGATCAAATTCGTTGGCCTTCAAGATGGAGAACAATTTTTCCGTCTCCATGCTGCCAAGATCAGTTCTGCTTTGTTGAACCACTTTGTGTGTACACCATTCTGAGGAGAGAGCTGAAAGAACTTTCAAGTTCTTGTCTCCAACCGTATATTTCCCAGTTCGGATTGTCTCGATCTCGATGACGAGGTTGGAGAATCTGAGCTCCATTTGATCAATGGACTCATAGGGGAGTTGCTTGAAATTGTCGAATTTCTGGCATGCAACTGAGAATTTGTTCTCTTGAATTTCTTCTGAGCCTTCACACAGCTTGGCTAGAGTGTCCCACATCCCCTTAGCTGTCTCGCAGTTGATGATCTTGCTGAGATAAGTGTCCGTCACCGTTGAGGAGATGACGTTGCGAGCGTAGCTGTCCAAACCAGCTTGTCTTCTTTCTTCTGGAGAGTACTCCCTTTTGGGCTTCACAACTTGTCGGAGTACTGGTTCAGCTCCAGGTAAGGTTTCTGCTTGTCTTTCTGATTTCATGATGTTGATGGGTCCGTCAGTGATAACATCCCACATCATGTCGTGATGCGCACTCAGAAAGCTTTTGAGTCGGAACTTCCAGATCTGATAATCATCGACAGAGAATGTCGGAAGATTCCTGCACAAGAAAGATTCCATGACAGTATGCAATATAATGATTTAAAAACTTTTTGAAACTTTGAAGGATCTGTTCTAGTGACCACTATCAGCAAAGAGGCTGACTTGACACAGAAAAAGTGATCTTTTGAATCACTGCTCTGATACCAATTGATGGTCCCAAGACGGATACCTTGGTGTAGAGGGGGGTGAATACACCAAGGTTTAAAAACTTTTCCAATTAAAACTCTTTTGAGTGAACTGGCTGTGTTCGATCCAGCTGGAAGGCAGCTTGATCGACACAGCTGGCTGTGTGCGGAATGTGGTGGGATTTTGGAAAGTCCGTCTGTTGTTTCAAATATATTGCAAAGCTTTGTTTCTCTTTTTAGTTAGTCAGATTATGCAGCCTGAAATAATGCTTATGAATAGTTAGCTGGATGCATAAATAAACATGAAAGAACAAAGCAACTTAACGTGGTTCGGAGAAACTACTCCTACGTCCACGACCAGAAATCTCTGGTAATCCACTAAGGATACCACTGACTTTTCGCGCAGTCAGCAAGCGTTGCAGCTTAGTTCCTCAAGCTGGATACAAGTTTACGCGTACTGTATCGAAATGTAACCAGACTGTTTACGGGCACAGCTGAAGCCTACATTCAGTTTACGGGTACTGAAGAACCTAACCTGTAGTTTACGTGTACTATAGAACCATAACCTTAACCTAACCTTTTTCTGGGTTTGAGTTTGGGGTTTCCAACTATGAACGAGTTCTTACAATGAAGAACTTTGAGTATGATGAACTCGTTCAAACTAGGCTTAAGATGGGAAGGATTATATGCCTAGATACTAGTGGGAGAGAGCTTCAGCAGCCTGAGAATGAATAATAACTCATAAGAATGACGGCTGCTGGATCTTGAAGCTTTTCTGAGAGATCTCTTGATCTTTGGTTAGACTTCTTTCAATGAAGTATGTTGATATCTCTTGAGTATATTCTCTCGTCACTTCTCATCGTCTGATGATGAAGAAGACTTCTATTTATAGGGAGAGCTTAGAACTAGCCGTTGGAAAGAGCCGTTCTGAATCTCTACCTAACTTCTGACAGGATTGACTTGTCTTCTTCCTTGATTTCCTCGTAAAGCAATCCTAGGTCTGACTTCTAGGTGCTGAGGTGTCGAGTTCCTGATGGTCCGCATCGATCTGACTTTATCTCAAGTTGACTTTGACTCTGCTGTGCTGGTGACTCTGAGCTGTCTTTAAACTCTGCTGGATCTTTGACGCTGAGCTGAGTCTTGAACTCTGCTGGGTCTTAACGTAGAGCTGAGTTGTCACACGAGCTGGGTCTTTTCTACAGCTGTGTCTGGAAGAACTTGATCGTCTTGAATCTGGATAACGTTACTTATCACTCGACTTGGCTTACCCTGCTGTGCACTCAGCTGGGTCTTCTGCTGTCTTCAGCGACTACCTGTAAACTTATAAACTCTATAAGCTCAAACAGGTGAGCTGGAAAAACACTTGGGCTTGTGCAAACATCTACTCGGTTGGGGTCAGCTGGGTTTTGGTATCACTTCAAAACTCTATTAATTTTCCCAACATAAGTGTTCTTCAAAGAGTTAGATAACTGCTTGAGAGCTTTTTAATGCTTGAGAGATTCAGAGAAGTTGAAAGCTTGTAGAGAGTTTTTTGTATTTTATTCTGAGGTTGAAGACTGGTATTTATAGGTAGAGATTCAAAACTAGCCGTTGGAGGAGCCGTTTGAATCTCACCTACTCTCTAATCTGTCGATCTGCCGTTTAGCGTATCTTCACATGTCTTCATCATTGTGTCAGATCCTAGTTTCGCCTTTCTAGGACGCTGAGATGTCAATCCCTCATTGGTCGAGGTATATTGACTTCCTCTGACACTGGGATCTCTGCCTTTGGAGCTGGTTTTTGAATTTAGAGCTGGTTTGGGTAAACTGACTTGAAGTGACGTCTTCAGAGTTAGTTCCGGCCCTTTTGTCTGCTCAGCTGAATCTCTTAGACTTGAGTCAGCTCAATTTATTCTGCTCCGTTGGATCTCCTTGGCTGGATCCAATCTTCTTTACTTGAGAGTCAGTCTGACTCAGCTCAGTCTTTGAACTCTGTTCCGCTGAAAAACCTTTCAGCTGACTTTGGGTCCAAATTTCGATTACTCAGTCTTCGCCGTCTTCAAACTTTCCTTACCTGTAAAGTTAGAAAATCTAAAGCTCAAACAAGCGAGCTGGTAAACATAACTTAGGTTTGAACATTCATCTACTAGGTTGGAGAACAGTTGGGTTTTGGTATCAAATCAAAACTCTAGAATTTTCCCAACAAGCATGAAATTTCATTAATATAAGCATGGAACCTAAATTATTAAGCATGAAATTTCATAAATATAAGCATGAAAGTTGAACTATTAAGCATTAAAATTATTTAAAAGAATAAATCAAATAGTTGTATAACAGGATAATTGAATTAAGAAGAAAATCTATATTATAAAGCACGCATAATGAAATTAATAAGCATCTAATATTTAATATATAATGTTATGAAAGTTGAACTATTAAGCATTAGTAGATGAATGGCTCTTTAATTCGTCCAAAAATAATAATCAAATATATACTTACATATTTCTCATAATAATTATAGATATAATAGAAACATTGAATAATAAACCGTAATTCCATTAAAAAAACGAATAATACGTCCAAATAAATAATTCGTTCCTAAATAAACTCCCAAAATTATAGGGATTTTGAATAAATTAATTGATAAGAAACATGTACTTTATTACCCCACGCAAAATAAAAAACCGCAACTCACACTAATTACACACAAAATCAGCAATTAACTATAACCATAGATCTCCAAAGATGAATGGCTAGGATGTGTTCCTATTTCCCACACTAAGATTAGTTTTTATATGATCCAATCCCTATATATATATATATATATATATATATATATATATATGTATATATATATATATATAAGGATTGGATCATATAGAAACTAGTTCAAGTGTGGGAACTAGGAATCAATCTGAACCGTTGATCTTTGTATGATCTATGGTTGTTATTATTCGAAGCATAAATATATATAGATTTAATTATGATTTTATATAAGCATTATTATTTATGCAAAAAAGCATGAATCTTATTAAGCATAACTATATATTGATTTAAGCATGACTATATATAAATTTAAGCATGTTCTCAAGTTCTCACGGAAGGAATTGTTTTTATATTAACTCATCCCTATATATATATATATATATATATATATATATAGTAAATAAAGTAAAATCCTTAGCTAACTAGGAATTATAAATTTTATGGAACCCTTAGCTAACGAGCTAACAAAAGTCTCAAAAGAAGAATACAACTTAAATCCTATTACTTAAATAAATAAAATAACTAAAATTCTTGAATCATCGCTCTAGTCTTTCTCGGCCTCCACGACTGCTTCGGCTCCAAATCCTGACAAAATTGACAATTTAAAAGAGGGTGAGCATATCGAAATATACTCAGTAAGAAAACATGCAATTATCCATGTATATTTAACGTGTAAATAAATCATATTATCATAAACATATAAAACTTGATGCATGAGATTTGAATCTCAACTTGAACATATAGGGTTGTGTCCTTTTAACTTGACATATAGGGTTATATCCCTTTTACTTGAACATGAGCATACGTTAATCAAACATGAGATATAAACACATTAAAAACATATATAGATAATTAATCAACGTGCATAAATTCACTCACCTTAAAACGTATCTTGAGCTACTTGACGAAATTCCCGGCAGCCTCTAACCAATTTCTAAACCTTATACTTATTCGAGAGCTTGTATTCTGAGTCCCCAACTATGAAAAATCAATCTCTATTTAAACAAGTAGGTCGTGAAGTTCTGGATAGTTAAAAACTCTAATGAAGTTTATCATTAAGTAGGTTTGATTAAGGATAAAGCTATATATATAATATTGAGATCATTCTCTAGATTCTCGCATGTTAATAAAACAAAATAGGATATACAAACTTAATTAATTTATTCTTTAAAACTCTCGATTCAAATAAATAAACTTTATTTTAAAAGAAAGTGATAGACTTTGATTATTTTTAATACATACCTACACACACACACATATATATATATAATTAAGAGATTTAATTATGTAAAAATCTAAATGGAGTTATTGTTTATGTTTTCAAGAGAGAATCAAACGATTACATTTACAAGATTTCAATTTTAATTTCTTTAAAAGAAAAGTTCTCGATTTTGAAGAATAGATTATCTTAAAATCAACATACCTAATTATACTATAAATCTAGGTGAACAAAACCTCTTTGAAATCCTTTCTTTTATTATAGTTGTTCTACATTAATAATAAAATAAATATATAATTAAAACTATTAGTGATCTTAAATCACTAAAATTCTCGCAAATATATATTTACTTTTTGACTAAACAGACTTTTCATGAAAAATAACTTGTTATACACCAACTTTAACTAGAAAAAATTAAGTTTAAGGCCTACTATCGATATATGCGTAAAGTAATATACTTAATAATAATAAAATAAAAATTAAATTGCCTATATAAAAATCGGAATGTTACATTGAATCTCAACCTTCATTTTATAATAATAATAATAATAATAATAATAATAATAACAATAATAATAATTCAATTTTAAAATAAAACCTAATTTATATTGAGATTGATATGAGTGATAAATGGAGTGTAATATCCCGTTTTCGTGAATAATTAAACCTAGTATTTCTTTAATTAAGTAAAGAGAATGAAGATGAAGAAAATTTTCTTTTTAATAATTTTTCTTCGGCAATCCAAATTTGTGCCGAAAAAGTGGAATTTAATTATGTTTGTTTCGTCTCGGGTTAACCGAAACGAATTAGAATTTATGTTTATTAAATTGTGCATTTATGCATGATTTTTAATTGAGAAAATTATGAATTTAATTTTCTTAATTTATTTTATTAGCAATTAATTATTAAAAATAATAATCTTATATGTTTCATAAATAATTCGTTTTTCAGTATTTTCTTCCGAGAACTTTCATTAGGGTTAGAGATGCCCTAATTGATTTTTCTTGATCAAGAAATTAGAGAATGAAGTCATGATTAGCAAGTTAATAATTAATTGATTAAACTAAGCATTTAACTAATTAAATAATCCTAATTATTACCTAAGAAATGACCTAATGGAATGACCTAAGCTTGTTGACTTTGATTAGTATTTAAGTGTGTGTGTTATGCCTTCTTCCTTCACCATTTCTCGCCATTTTCCAGCAGCAATACAGCACACACATTTCTTCCATTTCTCTTCAATCTTTGAGCTCAAGTTCAAGTGTTAATCCATTCCAAATTATTAATCAAGGTAAGACAAATGTTTAGTTCAAGTTGTAGCTTACAAGCTCAAATCATCCTTTTAATTATTTTATAATTTTCGAGATTTTGGCCAAAACATGATAGACGATCTTGATTTTAAATTATGATGTTTAATTCATGCTTAGGATGCATGATAGATCATTAATTCATATTTAATTCAAACCCTAACCTTAATTTATGCCATTTTCGAAATTGAAGGAAGAATTAGGGTTTTTGAAATTTGTTGATGGATGATCAAATAGATTGATCATTTGAGCTTAGATAATTAATCTAAGCATGTTTGATGTTGGAAGTAATCAAAGAATCAAAACCCTTCACTAATTTTGGAATTAATCGATAATTATGAATTTAATTAGGGGTTTTTGATCTTGATGTTTTATGATTGATTTGAACTTTAAATTGAGCTTATATGATGTTATTGAGTATGATTATGTATAGAATTAATGGATTGAATCATTAATTCTCCAATTTTAAATTAATTTTGAAATTAGGGTTCATCAAAATTAGGATTTTGATTTTGATCTTGAATGATGAAATTGATGATAGCATTGAGCCTATGATATTTATTTAAGCATGTGAGAATATTATTAAAATTTTTGGAGTTCAATTTCTATTATTTTAGAAATTTTCAGCTTTTAAATTAATTAAGAGATAATTAATTTAAGGCTTAAATGGATTAATTGAAGTTATAATTAATCTCTATAATTTAATCAAGCATGTTATGAATTGAATTAAAGAGAAAATAATCATCTATGCCTATTTTTGGAAAATGCCGAAAATATTTAAGTATATGGTTTGAATTTTTATTCAAGTTACTTAAGAAATTAAATTATAATTATAGTTATAATTAAATTGTAATTTAATTTATAATTTAAATTATAAATTATAGTTATAATTAATTTATTCTACTCTTGGATATTTAATCCAAGAGTTGAAGAAGGGCAGCCCCTTGAATCTTTATTTTTAAAGATTATTTGATTTTTAATCAAGAAAATAATCACATATTTAAATTCTACAATAAAAATTAAGTATTGTGGAATTTTTCAGAAATTAAATACGAAGTATTAAGAATTTTCTATTTTCCGGCTATTTGTCTAAGTTGAAGGTTTATATGTGTACGTGATCTGGATTGATAATATGATTGCGTAATTATGTTTATTATGTTAAAAGATGTAAGTAGATTTAATTTCGTAATTTGTGGACTCCATTTGACGAGTCGAGATTATTATGAGCTGAATGCTTTGATTAAAGTGCATTGATGATAAGTTGTTTTAAATGTTTAAGTAGAAAGTTAATTAGTAGTTAAGTTAGAGTTTTTAAAAGTATGTAGAATGTTTAAGTACTAGTATCGATTAAGCGTTAAAGAATCGAGGCGAAATAGAAATTAAGTTGTTTGAGATAGCGTTTCACTTCGCCTGTAGTTGTTTCTCGCTCTAATGGTTGATAAACCATAACTTCAAATGAAGGAATGAGCGGGAGCGTAAAGCTGAGAAATCAAAAATGAGAAAAGTAAGATAAAGTAGCACTCGACAGTTGGCTTTCTAAACAAAGAAATGATGAATGCTATATATATGATTATATATATGTGATATTTTAAATTGATTAACTTGTCAAATGTTTTAAGTTTTTGTATGATACCATCTACTGAAGAAGGACGAATTCGGTTCCGCGCAAGGTGAGATTTGTGTACACATTAGTAATCGTGAGTCTTTCTTTGATGGGCCGGTTACATTGGTAATCGTGAGCCTTTCTCTGATAGACCGGTTACAAGTGATTGAGAAAGATGCCTCTTTCTCATCACTACTATTTATAGTAGATATGGTTCATACTTAATGAGTATTTTAATTGCAGTCACTTATATCAAAAGAAAATGTTTGAGCAAGCACAAGTTTGTTTTCAAAAGTTACTTGTGCAATGCTTTATGGCAAGTTTAATCTATAGCTCTAAGAAGCAAGTTTTCAAATATTTTTGGCATGTGTCCACTGAGTACGAAGTACTCAGCCCTGCATGTTATTTCTAAAATGTGCAGGTTAGCTCGGATGAAGATGGGAGTGTGCTTGGACAGACTTTTGTTGGTTGAGTCTTTTGAAAGTTGCTTAAACTAGAGTTGAGTCATATGTCTTCATACATATAATTCTCTATGTTTTTCCGCTGCAATACTTTGAAATATATATTGAAGTATGAAGCATGTTCTCGACTTTGAAGTCGTTAATGTTATTTATTAAGGTTTCAGCTACAAACTTGTTTTAACTTGAAAATAAGTTGTCAATCCTTTATTGAGATCTTTTAAATCATACGACCCTCTTTTATCGTGCTTTCTTGATCTAATGGACTTCTTGTCGATATTGATCTCTTGGCATCGTTGGTCGTACGATACTAATTGTTGGTTGGAATTGTCGAGCATGTTATTAATTTCTTGTTAAGCATGTTCGTTGAGATGTTGTTAAAGAATAAGTTTAACTCCCGGTATCGTTGTTTGTTAAGAATAGTTTGTCAAATGTTTGGTTTTGTTGGATAACTGAGTCGTTATCTATTCCTTGGTTAATCATAAATTGTGTACGTCGTGGGACCCACCAGCTCGATCATCTTTATTCTGAGTCGGGCTGCGACATGGAGAAAACCATATAAAAGCACAAGGTGTCATATATTTTATTCAATTAGCAATTACAAGTTGTGTAACGATATAAAACGTGATAAAATTTGTAACAGAAAAAAATGAACGGCACAGGATATTTATTAAGTTAGGTTTTCACATACGTCAAAGAAATCTTTTACCAATCCTTGTACACACATTTCAAGCTTATTCATGAGGTGCATTAGCTAGAATTAGGGCTGTAAATGAGTCAAGCCGTTCGTGAGCTACTCGGCAATAGACTCGAAAAAAGCTCGTTCGACACTCGACTCGATAACTAATCGAGTCGAGTTCGAGCATGAAATCGAGCTCAATAAGTTTATCGAGCCGAGTTCGAGCATCGTATTGCTAGACTCGACAGGCTCGCGAACATGCTCGGCTCGTATTTAATTGAGCATGTTCGCGAGCCTACAATTGAGTATGTTTGCGAGCCTACAAATCGAGTTTTAGTCGAGCTTGTTCGCGAGTCTAATAATCGAGGTTTGTACATAAAATTAAAAAAATTAGCTTTAAGCGAACTCGAGCTCAAGCTCGATTAACATGTATCGAGTTGAATTTAAATATAATCGAGTTCTTGACGAGTCTGGCTCGAGCTCGAGCTCGAATACCTCGTTATCGAGTATTTGACGAGTCGAACTCGAGCCGAACTCGAGCTCGCTAATTTTGGATCGAGTCGAGCTCGATCACGATGGCAGAAACTCGACTCGAGCTCGAGTCGAGCTCGAGCAAGCGAATATTTAATCGAGTCGAGTTTGAGCAGACCAATACTCGGCTCGACTCGACTCATTTACAGTCTTAGCTAGAATGGGGACACCACTATCTATCGATCTAAATTTAAAATAAATGATCATGATGTCTCAAAAATCTTTTTCATAAAAAACTTGTGTTAGAAGATTTCAAGTTAAGATAGACAGAATTTTTGATCGGTCTCTCATAAGACTTTCCACATAACATGAAGAAAGAACGTCATTAATCAGTCTGAATATGTCGTATTCGATTTTATATATTTTAATGATTGGTGGTCATTTTATACAAATTTAAATGGGTAAATAGCCCATAAATTTCCAAATTTTTTTCGAAATTCTCGTTTTACATACCAGAAAAATATTCTGCGTATAATTCCCCAACTTTTAATTTTTTCTGATTTTTCATACGTTGTTGGATTCTGGCAAGAATTAATTTGGGAATTTGCGTATGTGACATTTTTATGTCCATGTGACACTGGCTTGGCACCCGCATGGCATTAGTAAACAGATGACTTCGTCTTACTTAATTATGAACGACATCGTATGAATTGAAAACATCCGATCACTGATATCAAAAGTCCTAATCCTCCCTATCGGTCTGCATTCCTCCTTGTCTCTAATTCTCTCTAAGGCCATCTCCAGTGCTGCTGGAGAATGGCTACAATCTCTATTTTAGAGCAAATGTCATCTCCAGTCCTGCTCTATATTATTGCTCTATTTTAGAGTTTTGAACAGTGTTGCACTATATTTAGTGCAACACTGTTCATTGCTCTATCACTATTACTTTTTTTTAAATATGTTAAATACTAATATGTGATAAAAAGTGATTTTTATATTATGAAATAATTCAATATAAAATCACACTTTGCACCAACAATAAACTTATATATATAAATTTGCTTAAAAATACAATTTTCATAAAAAAATACAAGACAAATTAAAAGAAATTAATTAATGTAATTACTTCAAAAATTATGAGTATAACTTATGTTTTTATGTAATAATATGGGACGAGTACTCTTTTTTTTACTCATTTGAAGATTTTTAATGAGGCATATTCCTCAAATTCTAATTTGTATAAAAATTATTAGGTTTGTAATTTTATTTATTTATAAGATTTTTTGTACATTAATATAATTTTTCATGTTATTATTCTTCATTAATTGACATAAATTATTCATTTTTTGAAAATTAAACAAAAAAAAGAAAAAATTCTAGAATATTCTGTTTTGTGCAAAATATAGAGCAGACTGCTGGAGATGACTAGTTGTTTTTGCTGTATATTTGTGTTATTTTTGCTGTAAAATGGTAACAAACCATTGGAGATGCCCTAAACCCAAAGCTCTAATTCTCTGTAAATCAAAAGTGAAACTTCAATTCTTGGAAAGACTTGGCGGTGCGATTGTGGTCCAGGCGCTCCATTTGGGATCGCTAGTTGATGGAAAAATGGCTAACATATATGTCCCTCTCTTTCATTTTTATTATTGTTTGCAATTTCCTTCATTTTTTATTTCTTTTATAATTACTTCTTAAATCTATATTTTCTTTCTATTCTAAAACCTAATTAGTACTCTCTTCGTCCCCCAAAAGTATGGTTTATATTTGATTTGTTGTGAAGTACAAAATACTAGTTGAACCATACTAACCCGGGACAGAGGAAGTATTTAATAATTTGTTTATGAGAAAGTAGTGAGACAAATACGTGAATTGCTGAAATTATGTGGTGAAAGAATTTTTATGCCACAAACACAAATCCCCAGATCAATATTCTTGCCACGTATGAAAATCAGAAAAAAATTATAAGTTGTAAAATGTATACGCATCATCTTTTTCTAGTTGGTAAAATCAGAATTTCGAAAAAATTTGAAAATTTATGGGCTTTTTACCCAATTTAAATTTAGTGTACTTTTTAGGAAACACTACATAGTTGGGTTACTACTTAGATAAATTATTCCATAGGCTTTGTTTTTTATAAATTTTGGATTTATGAACTTCTATTCATAAATTTAAGATTTATATATTTTTATTTGCATTGAAATGACATTTTTTTCTTTTTCTTTTTTGAGAGCGTTGAAATGAGTCTTTACTTGTTTAAAAACAAATATGCATGGAAATTGAGACATAATGCACTTGTGATCAAATATTATATAGGACATAATTTTCAGAGAAAATATAAGATTATAGCACTTTTAGGGAAAAAAAATACTAATAATAGCACCAATTTTTAAAAAGATAAATAATAGCACTTTTAAATATTTTTGCCCCTAATTCTTTTATCTCAATCTATTTTCATCTTTTTATTTCTTTATACGTATCTTCTTCATTTTTTTCATACATGTCGACCATCTTTCCGCCGACGCCGTGGATTTTAATGTCGTCGTCACCGACTCACATGACCTAGTCATCGTCGTCTCCCTTTCGGCGACCTCCTTTCTTATGCGTGAAATCACATATTAAAATTCATGAATTCACATATTAGAATTCGTGAATTCACAAATTAGAATTTGTCAATTAGTCAATTCTCGAATTAATATTTAAATTTGAAAAAAATGTAGCGTGAAATCACAAATTAAAATTTGAAAATTCACAAATTTGAATTTGAGAATTCACCAAATTGTAATGCGTGAATTCTCAAATTATAATTCGTGAATTCAAACATAATGATGGAAAGATGGTGAGATGGAAGAGTAAATATGTCCGAAAGTATTATTATTTATATTATTTAAAACATGTGATATTATTAAAAAATTTAATCTTAAAAGTGCTATTATACAATTTTTCCCATGTTTAAGCACATCAATTTAAAAGAGAATCAGTTAAACCAAATCAAGAGAAATATTTAAGCACGTAAGCTCGATATTTACTTAACCTAAAGTGAAAGAAAAATAAGATTGAAATAATTGAATTCGTAGGGTATTTGTAGTGCCTTATATTATAGGGAAAAGGTGCAAATACCCCCCTCATGTTGGCAGCGCCGGACAAATACCCCTGAACTTTGTTTAGGTGCAAATTCATCCTTCCCTAAAGTTTTCGGGTGCAATTACCCCTCGTCGTGACGGAAACTACACTTTTGTTGACAAAAAAAATATTTTTGATTCATTTTTAATCTTATGGACCCTTACAATTTCCAACGGTTATATACTACATAATTGATGCTAAAAGCTCAAATTAGGAAAAAAATTATTTCAAACCCTAGCTTACAACTATCAAAATTCAGGTGAGGTTCTCCAATAATTTGCATGAAAAAGGATGACGGACCACTTGAAGAATATGAGATTATCAATGTCAACAACAAATAATTGGCTTAGATTGCAAATTATTAGAGAGCTTCGCCTGAGTTTTGATAGTTGTGAGCTAGGGTTCGAAACAAATTTTATCCTAATTTAAGTTTTTAACACCAATTAATTCTTGGAAATTGTAAGGTCCACAAGAATAAAAATAAATCAAAAATATATTTTTTTGCCAACGAAAGTTTAGTTTCTATCACGGCGAGGGGGTAATTGCACCCGAAAACTTTAGGGAATGGTGAATTTGCACCTAAACAAAGTTCAGGGGGTATTTGCCCGGCGCTGCCAACATGAGGGGGATATTTGCACCTTTTCCCTATATTATATAATTGTCTTTTAAAAAGAAAAGGTAATTATTCCTTGATAAATAAAAAATTAGGGGCGATCGACCCCTAACATGTGGTAAGCTAAATAATGCAGAAATTGCATGATTGAGCCTATTGCACAAACACCTATTGAGGATTACATGTAAATTTTTAGTTCATATTTACTTTGAAAGTAATGCCACAAAATAAAACTCTAACTAAAGAAAGCTATGAAATCATACAAATAACATAAAACTAGAATAATTAATGTTAAAAAAAAAAGTAGAAGCAATTAGTAACTAAAGAAAAATGGCCAGATATATTCTAATCTTTAATTATTGCGAAGGCTGCTAATTTTAGTTTCAACAAAAGCTAACTGCAGTTGTTATCTCATGTGAAAGAAACAGGCCAAACAAAATGTCTACTCTTTCTGTCAAAACCAAGAAATTTGTGAACCACAAAATATGTATCCCTCCTAGAATTTCTAACAAATGCAACTTAAAAATGTCATTACATCAACGATAATTTCAAAAAAATAATTAACCTCATGCGTCGCCCTTGATGTAACTTCAAAAGAAAATTCTCTTTCAAGAAAAAAAAAACGAACCCAAAAGGCATCACCTCTAGTAAAAGAACCCGAGAACCTTTCCCCCAACGTTTTTCCTACGAGCCTCTTCGTGATCCATGATTCCAGCAGATGTTGTCAGCACGATAAAGCCAAACTGCAATCAACATCTCACAAGGTTTTAGTACATAACAAATTATACTCTACAATTGATCAGTGTTTTATAGAAACTCCAAACAGTTGTTTATGATTTATACGGCCAACCTCCATAGAAACGAAATTTAGCTATATTCAAATGAACAAATATAGGTTTTTAGATAGTATTTCAACCTGTCTTGATGGAAGAAGTCTTGCAGTCCAAGGCTCGATTTCCTTAACGCCAACATCAAAACGGGGACTAATGACACCGCATTTGTTGAGTCTTCCGTTCAGCTCGACCACAATTTTTCCAGATCTGTGGTCATCGACATACTCAAACTCACCAATGTACCCTGTTAAGCAAATTCCAAATGAGAAACTCGTCATGGAAGAGATTGAGACGAAACAAAAACCGGTATTTAACTAAAGGAGAAGCGGACCGTGTTTCTGCATAACAAGAAGGAACTTGACGATCACTTTCGACGAAGGCCTGATCATGACCTGTCGTTTACCAATCTTCTCTGCATTATACATGCTCTTCAGAGCATCATTCAACACACTGACTCTCACCATCTTTCAAGACGAGCTGATAAAAAAAATTATGTATCAAATATTATATAGCTCAGTAAGATAAACTCATTAAACTATCTACCTAATTACAATCGGGAAGGTGAAATTGATACAAAAAGGAGTATGTTGAAAAAATGAAAATTCCATCACAATAAACAATATCATAATATATTAATATAGACTAAATTGCAGCCAATGAAATAACTAAAGGAACAAGATTAGTTAGCTGATAGTTATCAAAATCTTCAACAAAATAATGAATTTACAGCTATCTCCTAAACCATAATTCCTACAAACCGTATGAAATTTCAAGCAGTATCATCCCACATTCCCACAGCTGAATTTTTGCTAAATCGAGTGGTCAGATCGCAATGGGTTTCTAAATCCCCAAATACGCAGGCAAGAACTCCAATTGTTCCAATCCAATGCAAGAGTAATAAAGGTAAGAAACAAAATTGTAAGAACCCTGTAAAACGAAGCCACCATAGAAACTCGAACAAGTTACCTGTAGAAAAAGCGGCGGCGGGCGGCGGAGTGAAGAAGCAGAGACGCGAGTGAGAAAAAAACAAATATGTAGGGTTTGGAAGGTTTTAAAGACGCCGCCCGATGTGGAATTGACCCTAATATACAGGGCTGGTTACGAAGTATGGGATAAGGCTTGATATGTTTGACTGAAATATCTTATAAATATAAAGAATTAATATTATGATGTATTAAATTCTCTCCAACACATAGTAATTATAGTAATTTATTGCTATAATAAGTTGCAGTATTATTTATACCAGTATACATAACAACAAAATTAAGTATTATTCATACGGGCCGAACTTTATACAGTGCCGTATACTTCGTACCAAACAAGATATTAGGGTGTTACAGACATATTATACACCCTAATCACCTCTACCAAACGAGCCCTAATCTATAATTATGTACATTTACTTAAATAGTAGTGATAAAATAGTAAGAGCTTGGTCAATTTCATTTACTGTATTAGTGAAGATTATTATTGTAACATCTTTTGTTTATTAATAATATTATTGTTACATAATATAGAATAGTTATTTGAAAATTTTGATTCTTGGCAGTTGGCACCAATTTAGTCACTTAACCATTTTGAGCAGGCGCAATACATAGAGTGCCAACTGCCAAAATTGATAAGTGGACAATATATAGAGTACCAAAAGACGATCCCCCTAATTTTTAAATGTTCTAATGTAATTATTAATTTAATTTTGTAAAATGTAGGGTGATGTATGATTTATTTTTGTTGGAAATATCAAATTGAACTAAAGCAAGGGTCGAAAGTATTATGAATTTTATAATAAATATATATTTTATGCATAAACAATATGTGTGTGTGAGCAAGTACATTTGTTAGCGAAAACATATTATTGTTGTACAACATGTTAAATAAGTCATTGCCCTTGACCCCACGGTCTAATGTTTTTATAAGAATATTTGCAATAGAGTATTATTTATGTATATCCAGTATGATGATAGTGTGTACCCTCCATAACCATTTTTGAAGACATGTATAACACATAACCACCAAGACTTTTTGACTTCTCTAATTATATCTATTGAGATATTTTCCAAAAAGTGTCATTTTGTGTGAAAAATGGGGAAAAATTGGACTAGTTAACCAAAATCATATAAAATCATGTATTTACCCTCCTATTTTAGCTATTAAAATGATAGCTACGTATTTCTTTATTACATATTTTGCTAATCGATCCTTCGCTTCTAAAATGGTATCAGAGCCCTGGTTTTATTAAGGAATTATATTTTATTTATTGCTTTAAGTATTATCCTAACGGAGGAGACATCAAGAAAAATATGAATCCGGACAATTGTCCGAGATGCGAGGGTTACAGGAATTATCTCCAAGACCTGGAGATAAAAAGAGAAAGAAACCAGATGTCAAGGATAATCTGGAGAGAATTGTTCGACTCCATAGTCGTACAAGAAAGAAGGCTTGAATACATTGAGCCTTTGGTTCAAGAAATTGAGGCAAGAAGGAGATATGATTCAGATCTGAGCGATCTCCTGTTCGAGGTGACAAATACCATGAGAAGGAACCATCATAATAATCATATTATTTGATGGATCTTGAAGAATGTCCAAGGTGTGGACATTTCCAGGAACGTCTCCAAATATTGGAGAAAAGAAGGACCAGACACCAGAGGATTCTGACAGACTGGCGAAATATGCTGAACCTTTTAATTCAGCATAACGAGGCAAAAGAATTAATCGATTCCTGCATCCAAGGAATCGAAAGAAAAGAAGATCTTCTACATAGGTGTATACTCCTTGAATGGGAGATAGAACATGCTATGAGAAGAGACCATTGGAGTCATTTAGGAGTAAATTGGAATTCATATACTACTCCTCTCTGATGGAACAAAAGAAGGATAAAGGAGTATCATCTACTCTTTTATATCAAGAGATTTCTCCAGATTCCTCCAAAATTTCGGCGGATCTAAGAGAAATACAGAAGACAGTACAACATTATGGCGATAGCCTGTATGGTGTACCACGCGATCTATACAAGATTGCTATGAAACAGGATGAAATCTACAACATCCTGAAGGAGATCCAAACACGGATCGAAAGACTGGAGCAACGACCACGTTCCAGTCAAGGAATAAATCCTTTTGGTAATGAACCCACTTATCCAAAGCCAGTGGGAGAAACCAAAATGGATCCCAACATGGAGACCTTGAAAAGAATGATTCGTGAAAAGAAGAAATGAGTAATCTTGAACGAATCAAGCTTGACGACCTCCAGGAGTTAGCAGAATCTTTTGCTAACATGACGATGGTGGACTTAAAGATGAACCAGAATGTGGTCCAAAACCCACAGCCGGTGAATCAACTACCACCAGGAGCCATCATTGGAAATCAACAAGATTTTCAAAATGCACCAGGAGCCATTAATGCAGTCCAGGATTTTCAGACTGGAGCAAGGTATGATCAACATACCCCAAATGATGCATACATGGCAGCAAGAAGGACAAGGGCAAGAAGGCCGCATCCAAAGGTGCAAGATACACCATATGGAAAAGCGACCTTGGATCCTATCCATCCTTACGGAGTGATGCTCGACATCGATGAAGTTAATTTCAGAGATCGAGAATCAGTTATTGACGAGTGGACGTCAGCCCTGAGAATTGCAGCAGCAACTCTCGATTTGAACAAGGAATGATTCGTAAGAATTCTCAAAATGAGTCTTGCAGGAGTTGTCAAGACAGCATGGGAATTCTTTCCTGTGGACATCAAGAATTCATGTTTTGATAGTAATAACTATACAGAACATGTCCAGAATATGGCCGTTCTTTTTAAGAACCATTTTCTGGGAGAAGGATATTTCGAAGGATATGATCTAGAGAAGAGAAAGAAGTACTTGATGGCATTGTATAATCTAAGACTTGCGGTCTTGGATCAACAATCGCTCAACAAGTTTCTACAGCTCTTTACTCTTTATCAACATCAATCTAAAGTTGATGATAGAGTGGCACTGGAAATCTTCTTTCTGAAATTTCCAAGCCCATGGAAAGAGATGCTGATCCGGGATTACGAACCAGGTGATCCTGAAAACGTCGCAAGAAGGATGTCTTATGTACATCGAAAGCTCTCAAAGTGGTGTCAACAAGCAACAGCTCTGAAGAACTTGAAAAAACTGAGGAGGATTAACAAATTTGCTCCTCTAAACTGTGAAGACAATGATCTACCAACGATCATTGGAAGAGAACCACCGAGGCTGAAGAAATACAAGAAAAATAGATTTCAGCCCTATCAGAAAGGTGGAGATCCAAAAAGAAATTCTTGGAAACCAAGAACCAGATGGTCAAGACAGAAGGCCAGATCTTACAAATCAGGCCAAAGAAGTGGACCATCAAGGAATAGGTATCCATTCCGAGGAGATGATAAATCTCAAGGAAGGACACCTGCCAAGAAGACTTTCAGAAGAACTCACACTAGAGTTAATGAAAGTTTCAAAGATTGCAACTGCTGGACGTGCGGTGCAAAGGGGCATATTTCCACAAATTGCCCAGACAACGAGAGAAGAGGTATCAACAAATTCGAATCCACTCCGGATATCGAAGATGCCGTCTACTACCAGGAACTGGTACAAGTATATCAGTTCGAAGATATACCCTCGGATGAGAGTATATATGAACAAGAAGAAGTCTTCAGCGGAGAAGATTCAGAATGGTCTGATGGATCTAGATCGGAGTCAGACTGATCCAGAGATTGTTCATCAGGAGAAAGAGGATAGGACGGGATTCTCCAGTCACACAACTCTCTCTCAAAGTTTGATTGACAAAATCATGAAGAAGAGTCTGAATATACAAAAGTATCAAGGCTTTTCGGCAAGTAATATAGATCAAGTTCTAAGGAACTTTAATCTAAGAAGCAGGAAACAACAAATCGTCTATGGAATTTCTAGGCGAGAAATGTCGCTTCCTATAGAGCTTACTGGGAATCAAGTGGAGATGCAGTTGATTCCGGCCCAATGGACATCCGGGAAGATTTATCAAAAATGAAGCCCGAAGTCGCTGAAAAGATGAACTGGATTCATATTGGAGCAATCCAGTTGATGTTAAAGTCGGCTCTCTTTACCGGAGTTCATACGCCGATTGATATCGCTATATGCGATAAAAGAGTCAGAAATCTGAAGGATTCCGTATTGGGAACAATAGCGGGAGATCTCTGTGCAGGACAAGTAGTGGGAATCATTTATCCTAAGATTGCTTACAATCTTAATGATACCCATTTCAAGAAAGCCCCGATGCTTTATCGTGACTTTAAACGCAAGGATTTCTTTGGAGGAAGGAAACAGGCCTTACTCCATTACTTATCAGGTATCATATGCTCTTTCCAACTCACATCACACTGAGTTATTTCTGGGAAAGAAGTTTATTGAGATACCAGATATCTTCAACAAGGTGACAACAGCTGTTTGTCCCGATAGAGTTCAAATTGCTCGGTTAAGGAATGTGGATATTCAAATCCGAGATAGAGAAGTCATGAGACACGATCAAAGTCTCAGGATAACTTCAGGAAGATTATCCTTCCAAGGAGACAAAATTATGTCTTTACCATATGGAAGGAGTCGGAGTCTCATTCGAGAGACAGCACACCCTCAAACATCTCAGAGTAACAAAGTTCCAGTGAATCTGAAATGTCCCGAGGGATGGAGAGAAGTGATAGTAAAATTTGACACTACAAGGTGGGAAACCAACTTCCCTTGTAATGTTCTTTACTATTTGCAGCAACCGGAGATCAATCATTACAAAGGTACCCTGGAAATTGGGGGACAAGTGATGGAGATCAAGGGTAGAGTCAAGAGAAGCAGTTTTGCTTTTGGGTTTGGATTTTCTCGAGGATCACAAACCTTGGGGAAATAAAGAGGACGGAATGGAAATCACGATTAATGGAAGAAAACTATTGATCGAATGACAAGTCCATTCTCCATATACATCTCTATAGGGATGTTATATGAAAAATATAAAGCAGAATATTTTGCTGCTTATATTGATTCAAAGTGTGAATTTGTACCGCAAAACGAGGAGTCTTCCCGGCCAGAGGTAGAAGATGATCTACCCCGAATTGCGAGGAAGAGATTTCTCAAAGAAGATTTTGCTCCTTGCTAAAGGAGTAAAAGAGACGGAAATTCGATTGGAGGAGCTAGGTACACCTTGGTACAAGGTTAAAACTCCACCAATTTATTTCCATGACACAGGTGCAGACATTCTGTTAGGAAACAATTTCCTACAGATGTTCAAAAGATATATGCAGGATAATGAAAGAAGACAATTGGTGTTCACAACCATTTGCGATCACAAGATCATTGTCCAGAGGCTCAAAGGGGCTTTTAATCGCCAGATACCATTGAGTTTTCGCAGCAAGCGTGGTGATGAAGGAAAACTTCGACACCCAAAGATGAAAGATCAAAGGAGATTCAGCGAAGCAAAGGCTAAGCTGTATCAGGGATTGGGATCTTGGAGATGAAGAGATTCATATCCTCAAAGCTTCTTTAATATCCTATCAAGATATTAGGGAAGAGGTGAAGGTATCCCTAGAAGATGTCAAAAGGAAAATCAAAAGGAATTATAGTGAGAATCCTTTGGCATGGTGGGATAAAAACAAGCTCAATGCAACCTTGAAGGTGAAGCCAGAAAAGGAGTATGAGTTTGTAAGATACAGACCAATCCTGATGAACCTCAAAGATCAACAGGATATGAAGGAGATAATCAAGGAACACCTTGATTTAAAGCTGATCGAATCAGGGAACTCGCCTTACAGCAGTCCCGGATTTCTGGTAAGAAATCATGGTGAGATCAAACGAGGTAAATCTAGACTTGTTATTAATTACAAAGGAATTAATGACATTCTAGAGTTTGATGGATATTTTATCCCAAGTAGGGAACACCTTATTAACTGCATTAGGAATGCTAAGGTTTTCTCTAAGTTTGATTGCAAGTCAGGTTTTTACCAGATTCGCATGGAGGAAGAGAGTAAGAAGTTTACAGCCTTCTCTACTCCACAAGGGCATTATGTTTGGAACGTGATGCCAATGGGGTTAGCTAATGCGCCTCAAATATTTCAGAGAAAGATGGATAATCTATTCAAAGATTATTTTTCTTTTATGTTCGTCTATATTGATGATATTTTAATAGCATCAAAAAATATGGAAGAACATATCAAACATCTTGAGATCTTTGCAGATGTTTGCTATAAAGAAGGTTTAGTACTGTCTGAAAAAGAAGGCAGTCGTTGCAACTCGGAAAATGGAATTTCTGGGTATTGAGATCGATGAAGCAGGAATCATTCTGCAGGACCATATTGTTCAAAAGGTCCAGAATTTTCCTGAAGATCTTAAAGAAAAGAAACAACTTCAGAGTTTTTTGGGAGTTGTTAATTTTGCGGGACCATTTATTAAAGATCTCGCAAAACATAGAAAAGTTTTCAGTTCATTACTGAAAAAGGATGTTCCGTTCATCTGGACAGAAGAACATCGACAAGGGATGCGGGAGTTAAAAGAGGTTTGCAAAAATCTCCCAAAGCTCGCGATACCTCAGGACGAAGATGACTTGGTCCTGTATACAGATGCTAGTGATTATTGGTGGGCAGCCGTCTTAACCAAGATCACTCCTAATGGAGAAGAACCCTGTAGATCCTGCAGTGGTTTATTCTCAGATGATGAGGCTGTGAGATGGCACATCAACGAGAAAGAGTTCTTTGCAGTCAGAAAGGCGTTTAAAAAATGGCCTTTATTTTTACTTGCAAAGAAATTTACTTTGAAAGTTGATAACACACAAGTTAAAGCTTTCTTAAGAAACAAGATGGAATCTAAGCCTGAAAAGGCTAGATTAATTAGATGGCAAGCTGAATGCCAATATTATATTTTTGATATTGTCATTCTGAAATCTCATGAAAATATTCTTGCAGATTTCTTAACAAGAGATGGAGCAAACTGACGTGAACTCCATTCTACTAGCCCATAGACATCTCAGAGAAAATCTGGAGATGTTATCCGGCGAGTGGGACGAGTGCATTCTGAATGCTGAACAAGCAGGAAGATTGCAAACTCTCGATAAGACGAAAGTCACCGAGAGAATACGAGCTTGCATACGGTCTCAGAGTCAACTCTGGACTGCATGTCAAACACCAATCCTTCGGGTGGCCAAAGATCCTTTGGTAAAAGAAGAGTTTCGAGTACAGGGCTCTAAACCTGTAGCAGAGGATTCAAATACCTCTTGCCCAAGTTCTAAGGTGGTGGTATCTTCGGAACCATTGCCCCAAGAAAAAGATGATATTCAGGGGTCACACTCTGAACCATCATGTCAACCCAGCACCTCTGGGGAAAAAGAGGGAGAGATTAATCTTAGGCCAATGACTGGCATTTCTAAGATTAATACTGATAAGATTGAAGTTTCTTCTTCGTGGCAGGTTTATCAAGCCAATTGGGAGAAGCTCAACACAAGGACTGGTATCAACCCCGAAAAATAAGGGTTGATGTCTTGGGGAAATATCCTCGGGTGTGGATGATGCCAAATTCAGATCCACACGAAGTCAAGAGATGGTATGAATTCGGAGCACTGGCTTCAGTTTATACCACATCCCCATCATTCGCCGAAATCAAGAATCTACCCAAGTGGATTCAAGAAGCGGTGTATGATACCTGGGCTAACAATCCGCAGCTTAGCCGAGGTGACGTTTTGGAGTTGTATTTCATCAGTGCAGCCCCAGAACCGGCAGGGAAAGGAAACCATGAAGCCTTTCACTATATTAGGCTTCGAAGACCAGATGCACGCGCCCTTGAAAAGATCAAAGCGCCTGCAGAGAAAGAGACTACTCTAGTCTCAACATTGCCAGAAGATCTCATCTCCACAAGAAGAGCATGGGGTTTATGGGTCTGTCTCACCGAGATGGACAAAGTCAAGTTCCCGTTCAAATTCTTTCAGAATTCAGTGAACGGATTATTCCTGTTAAATACAATGACAGGAAAGTCTACAAGATTCGCAGAGGAAGCTTTCGAAAGAAAGAGAACCTTGCTCTGGGAAAACAAGATTACGACGAGTAAAGACACTCATCGTAAATATTGCAACATGGCTCATTTTGGGAACTGGTCCGAGAGAGTCTGTTCGGATTGCCAGAACCAGAAAGAACCAGAGTTCGGGAAGGGGTTCATGCCCAGAAAGGGAAAGGAGAAGGCTCGGTCCCACGAGCATCTCGAGCAGAAGGCGTTGCCAAAAGTAAGGACGCCAAGGGCCCCGGGAAAAAAGTAGATTCCCGACATAGGTTGGTAGAGTCATGTGACTCTGAGCTGGAGCACCCACTAAAAAGAAAACGACAGTAGTGGGTGGAGGGGAAAGTTTTACCCACTAAAAACCAAATGGGTAAAAGCACAGCAGGAGCATTATCAAACAAAGGTAGTGCGGTTTGATTAAAGTAGCACCGAAAGTTGGGCGTCCTTATTCAATAATGGACGACAGCAGTGGTCCTACGCTGAGTCAGAAACAGGCTGGCCACGGAACAAAGGAATCCGAGGCAATAATGAAGGAAGGAGGTTGCGATTTGAAACCTCTATATAAGTCACAAGTTTGGAAAGCAGAAGGGCATCGAAAATCCACCAGAAATCCTCTACACCATCTCCTCTGCTCTCAAAAATAAAATTTGTTATAGTTCTTAGCTTAGTATAGTATAGTTTATGTATTTCAATTCCGCTACCATAGGTAGCTAAACAAGTCTGTCTCCTCCCTAAAGGAGATATACTTATGTTGTAATAAGTTTTATATAATTCCTATATAAAAGTTCGGGCTTTTGCTCATCTCTTCCAGTGTCTATTTATTCTATAAATACCGACTAAATACCCTACGCCCCGAGTAGGAAACGAACGAGGGCTGTGCTGTGTGCTGCTGAAGGAGTCTGCGTCTGGAAACCATCGGTTGCGATCGTGTGGTTGGACGAGGTCCCTAAAACTTCCGGCGGAAATACCCGGCAGCATTCCGGTCAAAAAGGTATGAAGTTGGTATACGTAGAATTTATTTATACGGAAGTGTGATGGGCCTGATAATGCATGATTTATCTCCATATTGAAGAAATGAATTGATAAATCAGAGTATGTAATGAAGAAATTTAGTAGAAGGGTAAAAGAATTGTGCGTATTGTATGATTATAAGGTTGACTAGGTTATATCAATATTTCCCCTTATTTTATACAATATTTTATACACAAAAAATGGATATAATAATCTTATTGGTGGGTCAGTGGGTACTGCTTATACCCGCTATCAAAAGTGGTCGTAGGAGGTACACACTATCTTGATACTGAATAAAATGAATTTCCTCTCTTTGCAATACTATCTAATGTATTTAAAATCCATTTGATATTTCAAGTACGAAGTAAAATTAATGTCTCATAGAACAATCGATTAAATTCATACAATTGAATCATCAATATTTATTAGATATATTGACCTCGTCAATCTTCACCGGTTAGCTCATGTACAAACTAATTAAGTGATTTAATTTGAAAATATTAAAATTATTAATTATATTTATATATTATACTTAATAATAATTGTATTAAGTCTCTAATTAATTTTATTTCTTATACCCTTCCGTCCATTATTAATGTCCTGCTTGTAGTGAGACCTTCATATTTTTTATCTTTTTACCCTTACAATTATAAGTAGAATTGTTTTTTAAAAGAAAATAATTAATATTTTTTAAAAATTAAATATAGAAAACTCGTTTAGGCCTTAATAAACTCAAATAAACTCTTGAACCTCAAAATATTCAATAAATAAAGTTCAAACCTCAATCCAGTAATACCACAGCTCGGTTTGGTTCGATTACACCCAAGTCTATTACTTGATGAATTGAAACTGGCGCCACTTCATGGACTTCAAAAATTTGTAAGTAAACAAATTTTAGCTCCAAGAAAGGCTATAAACGATGTTAATCATAAAAGGATCATGTTAAAGGGCAAAGGGCAAACAAAAAGGTTGAGATAAATTTGTTTCTCTTTCAGTCAAAAACAAGAACTTGTCCATCACAAATTATGTATCCCTAACAAGTACAACCTCAAATATTTCATTACATTAACCAACCTTTAAACAAGAAAATTAATCCTTGATGCATCATCAACTGCAAATTCTCTTCCAACAAAACGAAAACGAACCAATAAAAAGCGCCATCTCTAGTAAAAGAATCCAAGAACCTTTCCTCCAACATTCTTCCTACGAGCCTCTTCGTGATCCATGATTCCGGCAGATGTTGTCAGCACGATATAGCCAAACTGCGATCATCAACATCTCACAACATTTACGAACATAACAAATCAAATCGAATAGAAACTCTCAGAGCATATCATCAATTATTTAGCCATATTCAAGCGAACATATATAGGTTTTGAGATTGTATTTCAACCTGTCTTGATGGAAGAAGTCTTGCAGTCCAAGGCTCGATTTCCTTAACGCCAACATCAAAACGAGGACTGATCACACCACATTTGTTGAGTCTTCCGTTCAGCTCAACCACAATTTTTCCAGACCTGTGGTCATCGACATACTCAAACTCACCAATGTACCCTGTTAAGCAAATTCCAAATGAGAAACTCGTCGTGGAATAGATCGAGACGAAACGAAAACTGGCATTTAACTAAAGGAGAAGCGAACCGTGCTTCTGCATAACAAGAAGGAACTTGACGATCACTTTCGACGAAGGCCTGATCATGACCTGTCGTTTCCCAATCTTCTCTGCATTATACATGCTCTTCAGAGCATCATTCAACACACTGACTCTCATTTTCTAGGGAGAGCTGATCCAAAATAAATTATATCAAATATTATACAAGGCAATAAGATCAAACTCTAGAAATTATCTACCTAATTACAAAGTGAAAGGTTGTACAATAACCTATACTTGCAACATAATACCAGAAATTGATAAAGGTATGTCGAAAAATAAAAATGCATCAGCAAAACATACAGACTGGACTAATTACGTAATTCACCACACACAATCGGTGAAGAAACAGATGCCAAAATCTTCAACAGTGTCATAACCATTAATCCTATAAAATCTACGAATATTTTGCTGGTTATGGATCGCGATGAGTTTATTTATCCCCAAATACGCAGGAAAAAAATCCAACAGTGGAGAAGTGTAAGGTACAGCAAAGAAAATCAATTACAAGAACGCCATAAAATATTCTTAACGCATTAAAACTAAGCCACCGTGAATTAGTAACCTGAAGGACGGGCGGCAGAAGCGGAGGCGAGCGGCGGAGGCGCGAGTGACATTAATACAATTTTGTAGGGTTTGGGCTTTTAAAGACGCCGCCCTCTTATATTAATGATATACTACTACTAGTTTCCATCATTTTTTAAATAATATTTTTGTGAAATTTTATTTCCTATTAATTAATACTTCCTCCATCCCACAACAAGTAATTCAAAACTTTTGGGCACGGATATAAGGTAAATGGTAAAAACTGATTAAAGTGGTATGATCCACAACTTTTGAGGGATAATTATTTTTTTATTTGGAAACGAGCCACTTATAATGGGACAATTCAATAAGAAATACGAGTCACTTGTTATGAGACTGAGGGAGTACTTTTTAAAAAAAAATGTATTTAAATTACGAAGAATCAATCTTGCAATCTCTTTCAGCCAAGCTGAGAACTAATGATACTTGTTTTTATAAGTAGTAATTAATCTATCCACGATATAAAGTTCAATTGTGTGTTGGACACAGAGATCAATAAAGTTATTGGAGTTGTTGTGAGTGGAATAAAAGTACAATTTGAAGTGTAGTGTTAGAGGTACAATTTGTGGAATAAAAATACAATTTATGATATTCAAAAAAAAAGTACAATTTATGAGAATAAATGTACAATAAAATACAATTTGTAGGAATAAAAATAGAATTTGTAAAGGTCATCAATGGAAAAATTAGGTAAATATATGAGAGAATAGACGGTGTGATAGTATAAAAGTGAAGTATGACTTTTTTTTGTGGACAAATATAAATGGATAAGTAGGACTTTATATCGCGAACGGAGTGAGTATCTGGTTTGGTTCCCATTAGTGGATGAGCCACACATTTTTATCAAGTGATCCAACTAAACATTAATTTTAAATTTTATAAGTAAAATTCTAAAATAAAATAGAAAATTAGTATATATTATTGTTTAAATTATATCACAACGTCCAAAACATAAAAATTAAAAATATTTTTCTCATAATATTTGTTCTCTATTTTTCATATTTTTAAAGCTCTACATAATAGTTTCATTAATAACAATTATGCATGAACTACAAATAATTTCATAGTAATTAACTATCACAATATCCAAATAACTTTTGTAATTAAAAAATAGAAGAATTCTTCAAAACTAACTTGTCTTCCTTATATGACTACGGATCAAATTCTAAATAATTAGATCGTCTTTACTAATATAATATTATAATTATCAATATGAGAAATAAATATATCAAATAAAATTAGACTAATATGAAACAATTAATTTGAAATTAAGAATTTCTAGATTCTATAAATTATGATAAAGAATAGAAGAAGAAAAGGAGTAAATTGATGAGGTCCAAATAATTTGGTACCAAAACTTAAAGAGGATAAGTTTTTTAACCCTAAACTTAAAACTACAAGTTTTCTATACCAAAATTGATTAAAAGACTAAAATACCCTTTACTATTTTAAATTTTGTCTCTCTCTATACATCTATCGGTCCCCCCACTACCCTATCACAAACCCACATTCTCTCTCTTATCTCTCTCTCTCGACCGAAACCACGAAGAAAACCCACGAAGAAGAAGCACGAAGCACGCTCTCGACAGAAGACTTGCGGGCACGATGAGTTCGTCCGAGATACAATCTGACCACGATGGAGAGACGTCGTCGTCGGCGGCGCATCACGAAGAGGAAGAGTTCCTAAACGAGCCGCCGGTTAATACGCCCTAATTTTCGAAATAAATTGAAATTTTTTGGCAAATTTTGATGTTTAATTCTTGGGTATTCATGCTTAAGTTAAGTTGCGAAGAAATGTAGATGTTCTATGCGTTTAAATGATGATTTTTTGCGTGAATTTGGGCTGAATATATATGGGGGCGATGGGATTGGGGGCGATGGGATTGGGGGCGATGGGGTGGGCACGATGGGGTTGGGGGCGATGGGGTTGGGGTCGATGGCTGGAGGCGATGGGTGTTATACACGAAGGGGGTTTGGGGACGATGGGGCTGGACACGATGGGACTGGCCACGATGGCTGGGGGCGATGGCAGTCCATCGTGACTTTGCCATTGTGCCCAGACAGGCCGGTCTTTTTTTTGTGTTTTGTCTTGTTTTTTTGAATTTGCTCGTGAATTTATTGCTTATGGTTGCCCGTTTTGTTATTGCAGGAGGGTTGTGTATGGAAAAGACCCAAGTTACGGGCTGTGACATGTGGAATCAATTTGTATATGCGTTGTGACGTGTTTAAAGAGATATTTTCCACGTTGCGTCGCATTGGCGGGCCTAGACACGGAGAGCGTGCGATAGAGCACTTTACCTCCGGGGTCGTGGGCAGATTGATTAGAGTTAGGCGGACGGGCAGCGCTATTGGTGCCCTTCACCACCTTATAGCCCGACAGCTGCAGATCGAGTGTACCAGGAGAGGCCGGAGGACAGGGTGTGTTGTTTGCACGGACAGCCTTGTCCGGACCAAAGAGTCAGCACTGACGACGTCGTCGATCGCCGCTTGAAGGCGATCTTGCACGATGACTCAAGCACAGGTTTCCTTGCTCGAGTAGCTGATGGGGTCTTCACTAAGATCGTGGACTACTTCGGTCCTAGACGGAACAGGAGTTATCAGCAGCACTCTCTCGGTAGCCACAGGTCGCAGCGTGACCAGCCCCACCACTCCGCTGCCACAGCCCCTAGTCACCACTCTGCGACTAGCCACAGGTCGCAGCGTGACCAGCCCTGCCACACCGCTGCTGCAAGCCCTAGCCACCACTCTGCGGCTAGCACGGGTCTCAGCGTGACCAGCCCCGCCACTCCGCTGCTGCAGGCCATAGTCACCACTCTGTGGGTAGTCACAGGTCTCAGCGTGACCAGCCACGCCACTCCGCTGCTGCTACTACCAGCTACCACGACTTTGAGGCGGATCGTGATCGAGCAGGAGATCTGCTACACCACCAGCCCTTCCAACAGCCTCTGCTTCCCACAGACCTCACCCAGCAGTTTACAGCAGTGCTTTCAGAGTTGGCGAGCTTCGAGAGAGAGGAGGAGGAGCAGGGTGAGTTTGGTGAAAGTAGTCCTCCTCCGAGACACCCTAGGCCGTATGTTGCACTACGTACGCCATATGTTGGTGAGACGCCCAACTCTCGTGAACAGATCAGTCAGCAGTACGCTGCCTTCAGACATATGGGCGACAACACTGTCTGCGTGATAAAAGAGATTGACCACACGGTGACGCAAGCATTTTTCGACCTTGTGGAGAACGTCGACGAGTGCTTCACTGCAGAGGTAACATTTCTTGCAATTTAACGTCTTCACATATTTAAATTATTTAAATTGATTTATATATCGTCATGTAATGTAAAATATTTGAATACAGGTCATGGACTTGTACGTGCTCTTCACTAGGTCTAAGCAGCGAAGTGGGGTTGCAGGAGTTGGTGCAGTGACCACTATTATTCAAGGGTCCACGTTTTTTGTAAGTTTTTGTTTGACTTTTATTTGTTGTATTAGTTGGTTTACAAAAAAATATTTTTAACTTGTTTTACTTTTTTTAGGCACTGATGCTGAAAGAGTTCCATGAGCTAAGTCCAAAGGGCAATAAAGTGAAGGGAAACAAATGGATATTGCCACAACCTATACTGGATCTCTTTCATGGCATTGACACCCCGAACGGGATCCCGTGGTTAAACTACAACACAGTAAGTGATTTTAAATTGATTTTAAGTTGTCTTTTCTTTCAAATTGTCAGTATTCTTGATTTGCAATTGTACTAATATTTGTTATTTCACTTTATAAACATTGTCAGTGGTAGGTTGAGCAACGACCTGATGACCTGCTTCCACTGTCACAACAAGCTTGTTGAAGGCCTCGAATGTAATCTCATGCTCTCTCTCCCTAGCTAATGCCCTTTTCTCGTCGAACCATTTCTCGACAATGCAACGATACACCTCAAGTAATGAGCAAATAGGTAAACGTCTAGCCCACAGTAGCTGAGATTTCAAGCTTTCGGCGGCATTGGAGGTCATGAAACTGTACCGTCGGACTGGGCAATGCGACCTAGACCACCTATGAGCACCAATTTGAGAAAGTCGTGTGTGAGCACCCTCACATGAAGCTTTCAAGGCAGAAAAATTCTTCTCGAACTCTTCAACACGATAAGCATACGCTGCATTTTGAAAGATGGCAAGAGCTCGACGGCCGTATCGCATCAGATTCTTCTGCATGTGGTGAAAGTACAATCTGTGCGCTGCAGTCGGATAGATGACTTTCATGGCATTTGCTGTTGGGAAAATTAATAGAGTATTGAAGTGATACCAAAACCCAGCTGACCCCAACCGAGTAGATGTTTGCACAAGCCCAAGTGTTTTCCAGCTCACCTGTTTGAGCTTATAGATTTTCTATGTTTACAGGTGGTCGCTGAAGACAGCAGAAGACCCAGCTGAGTACACAGCAGGGTAAGCAAAGTCGAGTGAGAAGTAACGTTATCCAGATCCAAGACGATAAAGTTCTTCCAGACACAGCTGTAGGAAAGACCCAGCTCGTGTGACAACTCAGCTCAGCGTCAAGACCCAGCAGAGTTCAAGACTCAGCTCAGCGTCAAGACCCAGCAGAGTTCAAGACTCAGCTCAGCGTCAAGACCCAGCAGAGTTCAAGACTCAGCTCAGCGTCAAGACCCAGCAGAGTTCAAGACTCAGCTCAGCGTCAATGATCCAGCAGAGTCGAAGTGAACTTTAGATAAAGACAGATCTGATCTGGACCATTAGGAACTCGACACCTCAGCACCTAGAAGTCAAACCTAGGATTGCTTTATGAGGAAATCAAGGAAGAAGACAAGTCAATCCTGTCAGAAGTTAGGTAAAGATTCAGAACGGCTCTTTCCAACGGCTAGTTCTAATCTCTCCCTATATATAGAAGTCTTCTTCATCATCAGAAAGAGAGAGAGAATTCACACAAGAAAGATCAACAAAGAAAGAAGTCTAATAAAAGACCAAGATCTCTCAGAAAAGCTTAACTATCCAGCAGTCTACATCCTTATGAGTTATTATTTATTCCCAGGCTGCTGAAGCTCTCTCCCACTAGTATCTAGGCATATAATCCTTCCCATCTTAAGCCTAGTTTGAACGAGTTCATCATACTCAAAGTTCTTCATTGTAAGAACTCGTTCATAGTTGGAAAACCCCCAAACCCAAACCCAGAAAAGGTTAGGTAAAGGTACGCTTGCTCGAAGCGCGTAATTCGAGTGTTGGTTCTGTAGTACCCGTAAACTACGGAGTTAGGCTTCGTTGTGCCCGTAAACGATCTGGTTACGTTTCGATACGATACGCGTAAACTTGTATCCGGCTTGAGGAACTAAGCCGCAACGCTTCTTGCGCGAAAAGTCAGTGGTATCCTTAGTGGATTACCAGAGGTTTCTGATCGTGGACGTAGGAGTAGTTTCTCCGAACCACGTTAAGTTGCTTTGTTCTTTCATGTTTATTTATGCATCCAGCTAACCCTTCATAAGCATTATTTCAAGCTGCATAAACTGATTAACTGAAAAGAGAAACTAAGCTTTGCAATATATTTGAAGCAACAGACGGACTTTCCAAAATCCCACCACATTCCGCACACAGCCAGCTGTGTCGATCAAGCTGCCATCCAGCTGGATCGAACACAAATTTCACTCAAAAGAGTTTTAATTGGAAAAGTTTTTAAACCTTGGTGTATTCACCCCCCCTCTACACCAAGGTATCCGTCTTGGGACCATCAATTGGTATCAGAGCAGTGGTTCAAAAGATCACGGTATCTGTGTCAAGTCAGCCTCTTTGCTGATAGTGGTCACCTGAACAGATCCTTCAAAGTTTCAAAATCTTTTTAAAAGTCATTATATTGCATACTGTCATGGAATCTTCCTTGTGTGCAGGAATCTTCCGACATTCTCTGTCGATGATTATCAGATCTGGATGTTCCGTCTCAAAAGCTTTCTGAGTGCGCATCACGACATGATGTGGGATGTTATCACTGACGGACCCATCATCATCATGAAATCAGAAAGACAAGCAGAAACCTTGCCTGGAGCTGAACCAGTACTCCGGCAAGTTGTGAAGCCCAAAAGGGAGTACTCTCCAGAAGAAAGAAGACAAGCTGGATTGGACAGCTACGCTCGCAACGTCATCTTCTCAACTGTGACGAATGCTTATCTCAGCAAGATCATCAACTGCGAGACAGCTAAGGGGATGTGGGACACTCTAGCCAAGCTGTGTGAAGGCTCAGAGGAAATTCAAGAGAACAAATTCTCAGTTGCATGTCAGAAATTCGACAATTTCAAGCAACTCCCCTATGAGTCCATCGATCAAATGGAGCTCAGATTCTCCAATCTCGTCATCGAGATCGAGACGATCCGAACTAGAAAATATACAGTTCGAGACAAGAACTTGAAAGTTCTTTCAGCTCTCTCCTCAGAATGGTGTACACACAAAGTGGTTCACCAAAGCAGAACCGATCTTGGCAGCATGGAGACAGAAAATTTGTTTTCCATCTTGAAGGCCAACGAATTTGATCTGGGGATCACAAGCAGAGATTCATCCAGCCGAATGAATGAAGCAGAGCTGAAGATCAAGCCGAGAAAAGAAGCTCAATCAGCTCAGCTTGGAAGGACCAACAAAGAGCTCAGATTTATGAGCAAAGAAGATTTGAACGAAGAAGTTGCCATGCTTGTACGAAGCATTAATCAGCTGGAACAAAGCAAGGAAAAGTACAAGAATATCGTGAAGGTTCATCACGACAAGCAACTCTACCCAAAGAGCAACCCAGCTGAGTCATCCTCCCGGAGAGAAGATAAAAGGATCGAATCGAGCGAAATGGATGATGATCAAATCTCCTTCTCCGACTCAGATGAGGATGATTGCTCTGATTAAGATGTCTGAAACATCTTAGAGAAGAAACCCGACTAGTGGCCAGGACCAGCTGTGAAATAAAGACAGCTGGATACAAAACTGAAGATTCAGCCAGTCATACAGCTGAGTACATTGGTCTCAAGAGATGATTAAAGAAGCAGCATTTGAATCAGCTGAATTTGGGACAGCTGACCTTAACAAATGAATGAGCCAATGATGAGAAAATCCGCTCAAAGGAAGTAGGATGCAGCTGAAGAAATAGCCACCTACTATCAAATCAAAGGGGAACTCTACGCAGCTGGAATGAGTGCTAATTCAAGTAGAATACCCAGCAGGATGCACTCTCCAAAAATAAGCTCAGCTGGAATCACCAGCTGAAGGAAAACCTGATCCAGCAGGAAAATCAAGATGATCCTCTAACCCAGCTGACGACATGAAAGCATCCAAGAGATATCTCAACATCTGAAAGAATCCATTGTTGGGAAAAGTCACGCAAAAGCACAACATGCTGAAATCTAAATCAAGATGATGTGTGGATCACTTGGACCGCTCAATCCAGATGAAGAAAAATCATCCAGCTGAGGGGGAACAAACTCAGCTGGATCCCAAAGCTAAGTCCAGAAGGATTACCCAGATGAAGGAGATTCAAGCTCAGCTGGACATCAGTCGAAGAGCTAAAGGGAACTCAGCTGACTAAAATTCAAGCAAAATCTTCAAATCTTCAAACTCTCAGCTGAGGAGAAATGTCAATCAAGCAAAGGAGAAGACCGCTGTGATATCAGCTGGATATTGTGTCCAAGCTGACCGGTCTGCATCTCATGCAATAATTGCTCTGAGGAATATGCTATATAAAGTCCAATTATTTTGAATTCATATGTTAAGCGGACAGACATTCCTTAGTTAAATTGTTTGATAAGTTTCCTTTCCCATCGCATTAATTATAAAGTCTGCATAGTACTGTAGCACGGCAGGATCGAGGCAGAACGTCAAACGTTTGAAATGCCTCACGCGCGGTTGTAATACACTCGCCGAAACCACGTCAGCAAAACGTGATGAGTGAATCTCTCCCAGCCATTGATCAGAATATCAACTGTTTCAATCTTAACCGTTGATCCGTTATGGCAGTTGATATATATGGAAAAGATACGCAGATTCTTTCATCCTTCATCTTTATTTCTGCAAATTTCAAATCTCCAGAACCTCCATCTATTGTCTGCAAGTTCTTCGCAAGATCTAAAATCAACAGATTGCAGAAATGGCTCCCAAGAAATCAACTGCAGGGATGAATCAGTTTGAAGCCCTAATGACAAAGCTGTCATTTGAGAGTATCCTGTCAACATCCAACCTCCATGTGTCAGAGTTAAAAGAGATGGTGGATATAGTTGCAGACTCCGGTCTCCTGCTGTGGGCAACCTCCATGCCCAAGCTTTTGCTAAAGAGAGATGCCGCACTGTTCTACCTCAACATTATCGACGAAGACGGCTTCTACTCATCTTCATTTGACATGAGTGTCAAAGGCGAAGACGGAAAGTTTGACACAGCAACCGTCACCATCAAACTCAATAAGATGCTACGAAAGGTGTTCAACCTTCCCAGAGAAGGAGGATTCATCCCAGATGATTACAGTCGGGAAGAAGTAGATGAATTCCTCAGCAGAGAAATGCTTATCTCCCCAGAGCCGTACAGAGCAAGCATGTCAAAGCTCCTGCTCAAGCCAAAGTACGGTGCTCTTGGATATTACTCAAAAATGCATCTTAGGGATAGCTGGATCTCAAGGAGAGATCAGCATTCCAAAACTCAAGCCGATGATTGCCATGATCAAAGGCGCAAACGTCAACTGGTTTGATTTCCCACTCAACCGACTGGTCAAGGAGTCAGAGAAGATAAAGTTCAACTCCACCAGGACGACGTTTTCAGCTTCAGAGCCACTGTATCTCTGCTCCAAAATTTCTTTCTTAATAGAGCAAGCAGTGAAAGGGCACACAGTAAAATGGGCTGATTCAGAACCGTTTCCAGAAACGAAGATTCTTTTCCAAAGAATAAATCAAATCAATGATCTTCTGAAGAAGCAGCCTGCTGTGAGTAAAGGCAAGAAGCAGCTGGAAGGAACAGAGGCAGATGTTCCAGCTGAGAAGAAACAAAGAAAGAGGAAGGCAGCTGACCCTAAACCAGCTGGAGGTCCAGCTGAGAAGAAAAAGAAAACAGCTGTCATTCCAAGTCAAGCTATGGTGATTCTCTCCCCACAGCCAGTGTCGGCCTTCGATCAATACGGATCAAACATCCTGGCCGAGATGGGATTGAATGATGGATTGTCATCCAGCTCAGAGGACGAACTGGATAATCCAAGAAGCTCACCCCAGCCCTCACCTCCTCTCAGCTCTCCGCCGAAACAGCCTTCCCCTCCTCCCAGCTCTCTAACCAAAGAGCCATCTCCTGCAAGAGAGCAGGAAGATATTCAACTGGCTGAAGCTCCTTCACAGCCAGCTGACACCCATGCTGAACCCTCTTCCACTTATCCCAGCTCACCCCCAAAACAGCCTTCACCCAAAGCTCAAATTCCCACACAGTTGGCTGATACTTCTTCACAGCCAATTGTGAACCCTTTTGAACCTGCTCCTCAAATCTCCACAGAATCAGAGGAGAGTGATTCTTCTACCTCTCATTCTCTCAACTCTACTGGCTCAGCCTTTATGGAAGCCATGTACGAGGACTTGCGCATTGCAGGGATCAAGAGTGTTCTAACTCAGCATCCAATTCTGGCACACCTGCCCATTGCCCTAGTCAAAGTTGGAGACCTCAAGTTCTATCTGGCTACCAAGATGGCAACTTGGTACCAAAATGAGCAGCTGATAGAGACTTTCTCCTTTGAGAAATTGAAGACGGATGAAGCACGCCTCCAGCACACTTTTGGCTTTGGAAGCCTGGAGGATGCATATTTGCATCAAGATGATCTCATCAAAGGAATAATTGAAGTGTCTCAGCAGTACCCCAAGCCGCACCCAGCTGAAGTCTGGGAATCTGCCAACAAGCTTCTTATAGCAGCGGGATGGGAGACACATTCTGGAGCTGACAATTCTAAAGAAGTCTCAGCTGAGATTACCAAGGAAGGCATGCACTGTTGAAACAGTGAGGTAATGATAATTGAAGAACCATTTGTTGCATCAAGCGAACCGAGAGGAAGGCGCACGAGTCCAATTGCCGATGACACTCGCTCACTGGTCGAGATCGAGGCAGTAAAACCCAGCCAAGCCGAATCCGGAACTCAGACGGATCATGTTGAGCTCTCTGATGCAATGAAGGGCGAGATTGCCAAACCAGTCGAGGAAATCCTTTTTCAGGATAGACTCAAATCAAATGTGGATACCCTTCTGCGCATCACAGCTATAGAGTCGCAAGTCCAGAGCAATGGACTGTCCATTGACGACGTTCACAGATTCGCTCTCAATGCGGAGAGCACCGAGCGAGATCTCAAACAATCTCTTGTTTCTCAACAAATTGATCAGTCAATTCTTCTAGAGAAGAGAGTCCCTGAGATCATCTCAAACCTTCAAGCTCCACTGGTTGACGACATTGCAAATATTTCAAGCCAGCTGGAAGCTCTCAAAAAGACCACTCTCTCCAACAGCTCTGACATCCGCCAACTCTTCAACTTATATAAAGATCTGGATGCTCAGTTCAGAGCTGGAAGCAGCAACAATGCCCAGCTGAATCTCGTCACAACTGACAACTCAGTCAAGATCGCTGATGTTGAAGGTATTCTCTCCAAGCTCAGCGCAACTGTTGCCAACCTCTCTACCTCCCTTGTTGATAATGCCAAAAAGGGGGAAGATCAGAATGAAGCTGGAAAAACAAGTGAGAGGGAAGGCTGCGGCTAAGGGGAACTGTGCGGCAAATACGAGAGGAAATCGACGATTTTGCAAAGAAATTTGGATGAAGAAGAGACGAGCCAACCGCTCCGGCCAAAGCTGTCAAAGAGACATGGAGAGAGAAAATGGTTGCTCTTGCCAAAGCATGTGGACACAAGCACGAAGAATACAAAGACTATCACCGGGCCGTGTAACTTCCACAACGAGCAAAGAAAAGAAATGCAAGAGCTGGATAAGATTGTTAAGAAGAAAATTTGAAGCTCTCAAGCCTGTGAGAAAAAGCGAGAAGAATAAAAGGCGAGCTACGGACAAGCAAAGAAGAAACAAATCCAAGCGGCCTCGAGTGACAAGAAGAACCCGAGATGATATAAATGAAAGCAGGAAAGATGCAAATCAGAATTCATCAAAGAATTCTACTACTTGAATCAATTCAAAGGCATGGATCCAGAAGCTGCTTTCCAGGACTATTTCCTCGAGCTTCATGAGACAGATCCAATGATGGCAAGGTCAATCGCCCTCTATGCCAAGAGCAACAACATCCAGCTGAAGGCTCCAAAAGTCAAACAGCTAAAGCCTCCATTTCTAGCTGGAACAAACCTTCCTGACAAGGCCCAAATCATCAAAGAAATTAATCACTGGGCTGGTGAAAGAGGAATTTCAAAATCAAAGAATCAAGCTGAATGGAAGGAGCTGGAAGAGTTCATCTTCAATAGATATGGTCTAAAGACTGACCATCAAATTGATGAACAAAGGAAGCAGTCAAGCTGAAGACCCAGCCAACTGGGAATTTTTATTTTGAACTTTTGTATTTAGATATTTGTACAAATTCTTCCTATTAATGAAAAGTTCATTTTATCAAAATCAACCTGAAGACAATCTCTCTTTGTCCAGGCTCTGAATATGTTTACCTGCTGTGAATGTTTAATTCGTTGAATCCCCGTTTCTGGGGAAGCAATTTTTGTTTTTCCAACTTGGGGTTTTGGCATCATCAAAAAGGGGGAAATTGTTGGGAAAATTAATAGAGTTTTGAAGTGATACCAAAACCCAGCTGACCCCAACCGAGTAGATGTTTGCACAAGCCCAAGTATTTTCCAGCTCACCTGTTTGAGCTTATAGATTTTCTATGTTTACGGGTGGTCGCTGAAGACAGCAGAAGACCCAGCTGAGTACACAGCAGGGTAAGCAAAGTCGAGTGAGAAGTAACGTTATCCAGATCCAAGACGATAAAGTTCTTCCAGACACAGCTGTAGGAAAGACCCAGCTCGTGTGACAACTCAGCTCAGCGTCAAGACCCAGCAGAGTTCAAGACTCAGCTCAGCGTCAAGACCCAGCAGAGTTCAAGACTCAGCTCAGCGTCAAGACCCAGCAGAGTTCAAGACTCAGCTCAGCGTCAAGACCCAGCAGAGTTCAAGACTCAGCTCAGCGTCAATGATCCAGCAGAGTCGAAGTGAACTTTAGATAAAGACAGATCTGATCTGGACCATTAGGAACTCGACACCTCAGCACCTAGAAGTCAAACCTAGGATTGCTTTATGAGGAAATCAAGGAAGAAGACAAGTCAATCCTGTCAGAAGTTAGGTAAAGATTCAGAACGGCTCTTTCCAACGGCTAGTTCTAATCTCTCCCTATATATAGAAGTCTTCTTCATCATCAGAAAGAGAGAGAGAATTCACACAAGAAAGATCAACAAAGAAAGAAGTCTAATAAAAGACCAAGATCTCTCAGAAAAGCTTAACTATCCAGCAGTCTACATCCTTATGAGTTATTATTTATTCCCAGGCTGCTGAAGCTCTCTCCCACTAGTATCTAGGCATATAATCCTTCCCATCTTAAGCCTAGTTTGAACGAGTTCATCATACTCAAAGTTCTTCATTGTAAGAACTCGTTCATAGTTGGAAAACCCCCAAACCCAAACCCAGAAAAGGTTAGGTAAAGGTACGCTTGCTCGAAGCGCGTAATTCGAGTGTTGGTTCTGTAGTACCCGTAAACTACAGGTTAGGCTTCAACTGTGCCCGTAAACAGTCTGGTTACGTTTCGATACAGTACGCGTAAACTTGTATCCAGCTTGAGGAACTAAGCTGCAACGCTTGCTGACTGCGCGAAAAGTCAGTGGTATCCTTAGTGGATTACCAGAGGTTTCTGGTCGTGGACGTAGGAGTAGTTTCTCCGAACCACGTTAAGTTGCTTTGTTCTTTCATGTTTATTTATGCATCCAGCTAACCCTTCATAAGCATTATTTCAAGCTGCATAAACTGATTAACTGAAAAGAGAAACTAAGCTTTGCAATATATTTGAAGCAACAGACGGACTTTCCAAAATCCCACCACATTCCGCACACAGCCAGCTGTGTCGATCAAGCTGTCATCCAGCTGGATCGAACACAGCCAGCTCACTCAAAAGAGTTTTAATTGGAAAAGTTTTTAAACCTTGGTGTATTCACCCCCCCCCTCTACACCAAGGTATCCGTCTTGGGACCATCATTTGCAATGCTCTAATGTTGGTCAGAGACGATCAACAACTCATCCGGAGGGTCGAAACACCTGCGCAGATTCGAAATAAACTAAGTCCACGACTCATCGTTCTCTATCGGACCAATTCCAATAGCTATAGGAAAGAGCTGCTCATTCCTATCTTTGCTAACAGCGACAAAAAGAACTCCCTTGTTCATTCCCTTAAGGTGGGTCCCGTCCAACACAATCACTGGCCTCAGATAGCGCTCGAAGGCACGAATACACTGTCCTAAGGGGAGAAACATGTGACAAAATACTCCTCACTACTGATATGCATGTTGTACTCAGTACCGGGATTACATCGCCTCAATAAATGCAGATACGACGGGACCATCTGATACGACTTGTCAAAGTCACCGTATGTCTTCTCTATCATTATATTCCTCGTTTCTAGAGCAAGGCTGTACAACATGTGAACACCAAACTCTCTGCGCATCTCTTCCATCATCTCTCTCAACTTCAAATACACACCCTCGCAAACCAACCTACGAGCAAAGTACATGGCTGCAACTTTAGCAGTCACCGTCCGCTCGGCAGTACGAATCATGTTCAAGTGGTAGTTGTGATCCAAAGTCAACTTCGTAATGTACCAATCGAGTCACCCTCATCTTTTAGCCCTTGAGCACACAACCTAAACGTGCAATTATTCCTACCGTGCTTGCAGAGAAAGACTATACGATTTCTGGCAGAACGATCAATGACATACTCTAGCATGTGCTCCAGGTGATACATTCCCACAGCCATCTTCAATTCATACTTGGACTGAAATGTAGCCCCCACTACAAGTTCACTGGTGAACGGTCCGGGCTACTCAACCCACCCAAGTGGCAGCGCGCAGTCACACTCGACCAGTGAAATGCTCCAATTGCCTAGGCTCCTGCGTAGTTCATCATCATCACGACCAGTCTAATGCTCAGATGTGAAATTCTGGTGCCCGAAGATCTTGTTTACTTGTTCTGGCTGTCTAATCCAAGCAAAAAACAAGTAGTCACAGATTCAAATATATTCTTACGGCGTTCATCTTCTTCGTCGTCGGAGATGTGAGCACCCTCTGCTTATGGTGGCATTCTATCATCATCATCCTCAAATATATCCCGTCATCTACTGCCTTCCACGTCCACCTCAGGGGCAAAAACACTGTCTCTTTCAAAGACATAAACCATCGGATCCGACCTTTTCTCTTGCACTAGCAATCGAAGTAAATCAGTATCACTATTTAATAAAGCTCTACATCTGCTCCCATCCCTCAACACAGATAAATAGGATAGCACACACTCGGAATCTCTTCGACCACACAAAGCATCTCTAATCAGATTCATGAGATGATCTCGATCATCATTCGTATCGTCCATGTGCACAACAACAGTACTCCCGCCTAAGTAAGCCAATCCCTCCCACTGACCTCCAGAACGTACAATAACACGCTGCCGCCCCATCTAAAAATCAAAGAAAGAAGAGAGATTAGGGTTACAATACGAAAAATAAAAATTTACATCACAAACTGTCAGGGCACGAAGGCACCAACGTGGGATTGATAGAAAGGCTCGATGGTGATCGAGCTGGCCATCGTGCACATCGTGTCCATCGTGCCCATCATGTCCATCGTGCCCATCGTGGGCACGATCGTGCCTTCCACATCGTGCCATCGTGGGGAGAAACCCTTCGCCCCCGACAGAAGAAAAAAAATCATAGTTTTCAACCCCTACAAATCACACAATGCGAGTTATTTCAACTATTTTTTCTCCTAAACATATTACTAAACTTCAAGTTATATTCGAATTTAAACAAATATCACTTAACATCTACATATTCCATGCAAATCGAAGACAATTTTGGGACACGATCGTACCTTGCCATCGTGAGTTAAATAACACGCACTAGTATATGCTTTTCGGACGGAGATTTCGGGTGCATACTTTCTTTATGAAGCCAGAAACGCGATGCCGGCCTTCCTTGATATCTTTTTCTTCTTTGGTTTCACGTTTCGAGAGATTGGAGTAGTTTTTTTCTATTCTTTCTCTTCTTCTTTCTTTTTAGGGTTTTGTGGTTTTTGGTGTTTTCAATTGTGGTGTTGTGATTAATTCGAACCCAACTAAGAGTTCTAAACCTCGTCAACAACCTCTCTTACGCAAACTTTAATGCACTACCTTCATTAAATTCCTAGTTTCATCCGAAAATCTTCAGAGAATCGGATTTGGTAGGGTTCAATAAATGAAACGCGAAAGAATCTACATTAAATATTACTTTCCATCGTATCCATCCATCGTGTCCACCCATCGTGCCCAGCCATCGTGTCTAGTCGCCCCATCGTGTCTTCCCATCGTGTCCTCCCATCGTGTCCAGAAGAAATCTGGCCTACGACGGGAGAGAATTGAGAGAGATTGAGGCTGTTTTTTTAGATTTTTTTTTTACTTTTTTAATTTAATTCATAGGTGTATTTTTTTTTTAGTTTTTGTTAAAGGGAGGGCACTTTAGTCTTTTAAATGATTTTGGTATAGAAAACTTATAGTTTTATGAATGGGGCTAAAAAACTTATGCTTATTAAGTTTTGATATTTTTTTGTCCAATTTCACTAAATTGATTCACTTCAAATTCAACATATCAACATATTTTTTAACAAAAAAAAATCAAATTACTAAATATAGTGTATATATGCTAAAAAATATTTAAAAATCTTGGGTTGCAACTTGCAAGCCCCCCATGTTTCATTATGAGGAAAATAAATATTAGTGCATGTCGTGATTCCGATTTCAACGTCAAATGATGTGGTAAGTCATACAGAAACTAAGTTGCCATTATACTATATAAATAAAATATTGCATCTGATTAAATAACAGAAAATTAACAAAAATAAAAAATCCAATGCAAATAAAATTGATAAATGCAAACGAAAGAAAAGTCCTATAATCTAAGAAGCATGGATATGGAGATAAAATACGAATACGATACAATACGAAAATATGCTTATTTTCAAAAAAATCATGATACAAATACGTTGAAAATACGTTTATATTTATTTATAATATATTTATATTTTATTAATAGTAATATTATGAAAATTATATAAACATATTCATCTCAAATAAAATAAATAACTAGTTGATGGGCCATACCAGACTTTAGTTAGAAGCTTTTTCTGTAATAAATAGAAAATAAAGATATCCAGCCCACAATATCCAAGTTCAACAATGTGGATAATTAGGGCATGAAGGTAATAGAATTTCATTTACTGTGTATTCTTTGCTCTTTCTCTCTCTCTTCTGAAAGAAGAAAAGAAACCAAGAAAATTGAAGTTATCAATCAAATCATAAACGAAATCAAATCAAGGGTGACAATAAAAGAAGAAACGGTGGATCTAGGCAGCAGTGCTAAACCCAGTGAGCGGTGTGACCAGCGACGACGGTAAGTATTGGAGAAGAGAGTTCTTGTATCACTTCAGAGAGACCAAAGAACGAGAACGAGTGCAGAGATGTACATTTAAATTAGGGGTAGAATGTATTTTGACTTCTTGAATGTATTAAAAACGTATTATAGTGGACAAAATCCGTTTACTTGGCCCAAGCCCAATAAGCTATAGATCAACCTGGACAACTTGGTTGGATACTTTATATTATGGCCCAAAGGCCCATCAAGCCGGTCGGCCAAACTGACATGGTTAAAACTTCAACCCTAAGGGCACATCACGCTGGCCAACCTGGTTGACACGGTCAGAGAACGTTTCTTGACGGTTCCAACAAAGTAGTAACGGCTTGGAAGTGTAGGGCACAGATGGATAAGAGTGGTATGCTAAACCCTAACGGCAAGTCGTCCTATGTATACAGCCTGACTAGGTCACAACCTGGCAGATTCCAACTTGCACGTATTGAACTCACTACTATCCATTCTTTCTCTGCCTCCATTTACCTTCTTAACAACCTGCCATATAACCTACATCCATCATACAACCTGTCATACGACTTACGCCCAAAATACAACATGTCGGACGGCTTACATCCACTTTACAGCATGTCATATGACTGACGTTCATTCCAACTTGCATAATTATTCTTACTTTCTCATACGCTTCTCTTCATCCCATCTCTACTTCCACCGCCTTACTTTCTTGCTCTCACAGACAGGAAATAGCCAACTTGGGTTATCTCCGCTATCAACCTTCTATTATCACATACTTACTGTCACCGTTTCCACCCTCCGAACGCCACAACCTGTGTCACTTCCCATCTACTATTTCTATTTATCTATTTCATTTACTTTCCATTTACGATATCAACTTACTAACTTGAGCGTCGGAGGCTCTACGGTCGACACCCCCACCGGTGCTCAACCTATGGCTCTTACGTATTCTGTGTTGACAGGTTGCTAGTGCCCTACCAAACCGGACGTACCTGACGTCATCATCAATTGTAGATTTAGCCTCTACACGTATTTTTATTTAAAAAAAATAAATATAATATATATAAATAAAAATACATATTTAATACGCATTTGAGCGTATTTTTTTCGTATTCGTATTAAATATATTTTTTGATGGATATGTTACCCTTCCCGGAATATCTATATTTCATAGCCTATAATTAAATTGTACTCTCTCTGTCCACTGAACTTGTCTTCCTTTCCGTTTCGGGCTGTCCCACTGAACATATCTTGTTCCAAATAAGTAAAATAATTAACTCTTCAAAAGTGATGAGACATGCTCACTTTCTATTTTTTTACATTTCTCCTTAATACCCGTATCGAACAGTAACATGACATGTTCAGTGGGACGGAAAGAGTAATATTTAGTTGTTGTGGAAAAAATTCGTCCAAATACACATTGACCTACTACCAGCCTAATGAGGCGCACATACTAAACTGTCCAATCCAATAGAACTTAAGTAAGCCTATAGCTATTATAAGGCCATAAAAATATGGACTCATATGAAGATCATGTGTCTACTGAGTCGAATGTGTGAAAGGAGTCATACATGATCTCTTCTCAAGAAACTTGGATAATACTATTATGGAGTAGATCCATACTACTCCATAATAGTATTATTAACTTGAGCATTTTTGTTTCTTTGGCTAACATCCCATCGATACTCCCAAACGTAGTTGGTGTATGTTTGATTTAATTGCAAGAAATCACTCTTATGGTAGTTAAATAGGAATATTATTTTCTAACATCGTCGCTGATAGTAAAAAAAATTATAAAATAAATATAGATTAAAGAAGAAAATATATCATACGACGTCGACCTTCAGTATTTGGACTAGTGATTGCTGTGAGTATGATGTAAAGGTGATCCCTTGTGGCCATGCCGCAACCCTTATTCAATTTGTAGTTATCTTCTATATTTTTAAATTTATTTTCATCGGAACTAATTGTGATTTTTCTTAAAAGATGTGCTAGTATGCTCATTGACGAGTTTATGGCTCCTTATGTGACACGGGACTATGTAACGTAGAAGACAATCCCTTGCAATCTTTCGCCATCAAATAATCAACAGCAATTCGTTCCACTCAGTCTCCCCACTTTAAAAGAACTCGTTCTCGAGTGATCCGAATAAATAGATGGCTCGGTAGGAAAATAGCAATATAAATCAGCCACATTAAAGGTGCGAGAAATACCCATAGATTCTTGCAAGTCTACAACATAAACATTATCATTTATCTTGTGCACAATCTTGTAAGGACCATACTTCTTTGGCTACAATTGATAATATTGTCCAATTGGGAAACACTCACGTCGAAGAAAAACCATAACTTCATCTCCAACCTCGAACACATTCAAACGACGATGTCTATCAGCAGCTTCCTTGAACTCTAATTAGTCTTCAACAACTTTTGACGAACCTTCGCCTGAATATCCAGAGCATCATTGGTCAAATTTGCAGTAGCTATACTAGCAATCTTTGACAACTTCACCAAATCTACAGCATGTCGAGGAGGTTTCTGATAAACGACAGCAAAAGGTGCCCTTCCTGTAGAGCTATGAACTGCATTGTTGAAAGCAAATTCTGCTTGAGGAAAAGCATAATCCCACTGCTTAGGTTGATCTCCACAAATGCAACGAACAAGATTTCCCAGAGTGCGATTAACGACCTCAGTCTGACCATCAGTTTGTGGATGCGTCGTGCTGCTAAAATTCAATGAAGTATCAAACATCTTCCACAATGTCAACCAAAAATGACTAAGAAAAGAAAAGATGATCAATGTGTTCTTCTTTCCATCCTTGAAGAACTGATAAATGTTCTTCCTACCATCATGAGTAGTACCCAAATCGAACTGCCAAGTGTTGGGAAAATTATAAGGTTTCGATTTGATACCAAAACCCAACTGATTCTCCAACCGGATAGATGATCGCGTCAACCTAAATAGTATTTTCCAGCTCGCCTGTTTGAGCTTTAGATTTTCTAGGTTTACAGGTTAAGGAAGCAGAAGACAGCAGTCGACCTAGCTGTGTCTACAGCAGGAGTCAGCTAGCGGAAGACAGCAATCGACCCAGCTGTGTCTACAGCAGGAGTCAGCTAGCGGAAGACAGCAATCGACCCAGCTGTGTCTACAGCAGGAGTCAGCTAGCGAAAGACAGCAGGCGTCAACCTTCAGCTGAGTCCTCCAGCAGAGCATGATCAAGCTGAAGAGAATTCGAGCTGAGTTCAAAACACAGCCGGTCCAGCTGTACAGAACAAAGGGAACTAACTGAAGAAATCACTTCAAGTCAGTCCAGCTCTGAATTCAAAAGCCAGCTCCAAAGGCAGAAGATCCCGGCGTCAGAGGAAGTCAACATGCCTCGACCAATGAGGGATTGTCAAATCAGCATCCTAGACTTCAGGACCTAGGATGTGATACAAATGAAGACAGGTGCAGATTCGCCCAACGGCAGATCTGGAATTTAAGAAGAGTAGGTAAGATTCAAACAGCTCCTCCAACGGCTAGTCTTGAATCTCTACCTATATAAACCCGTCTTCAACCTCAGGATCAGATAACGGAAATACGAAAAACTCTCTACAAGCTTTCATTCTCTGAAATCATCAATCTTTCAAAAGCTCTCAAGCAGTTCTACATAGTTCAAAGAACACTTTATCTTAAAGTGTTTCTAGTTCAGAAACTGTTTAGTTTTCGTCTGATCCCTAGGCCAAAATCTTTGTATATCTTAAGCCTAGATTTCGAACGAGTTCATCATACTCTAAAGTTCTGAATTGTAAGAACTCGTTCACAGTTAGAACCCCAAACCAAACCCCTCTTACCCAGAAAGGTTAGGTCAAGGTTACGCTTGCTTGAAGCGGGAAATTCAAGTGTGTAAGGTTTTTTCAGTACCCGTAAACTGAAAGGTTAGGCTTGACAGTGCCCGCAAACTGTTGGAACACAGCTCGGGTTAGAGTTGTGAAGTTGCTTGGTACTTGGAAACCAAATGGTAGTGGATTACCAGTGAACCTAGTCGTGGACGTAGAAGGTGTTACTCCGAACCACGTAAAATCTTGCGTGCACTTTACTTTATCTTTATATTCAGTTTTGTACTAACTCTTTCATAACATTGCATATTTGATCAAAACTGCATATGCAGCTGCTCTCCAAAGACTGATGTGTCTCTCTGAAAGTTGCACAACTTGACTAAGCTGAAAACCTAAAGTTAATCTTTTCAAACTGAGTTTTTCTAAGTAACCGAGCTAAGTTTTCAAACCACCACTTTCTGCACCGCCAGCTGAGTTATTTACCCAGCTGACCCTCCCCAGCTGGATCGATAACTGAGCTCACCATCTCTGTGATTTAACTTGAAAAAGTTTTTTAGAAATCTATTTGGTGTATTCACCCCCCCTCTACACCAAATACCTAGCTCAGGGACCATCAATTGGTATCAGAGCAGTGGTTCAACAGACCACCATTTCTATATCAAGAGATCTCTCTTGACAATCTGTCAGTGGTCATCTGAACAGATCCTCTTTGTGAAAAACTCATATTATTACATACTGCATATTTCTATGGATTCTTATATTAATAGGAATCTTCCCACCTTCTCGGTAGACGATTATGCAATATGGAAGTTCAGACTGAAGAGCTTTCTCTGTGCGCTTCACGATATGATGTGGGACGTCATCACAGACGGACCCATCATCATCTACAAATCAGGGAACGAGCTTGTCCCAACTCAAGATGGCGAACAACCAAGATATCAGCTCATTCCCAAGCCCAAGAGTGAGCACACCTCAGAAAAGAAGGAAGCGAGTGGACTAGACAGCTTCGCGAGGAACACCATATCTTCAACGGTCTCCAATGCCTACCTCAGCAAAATCATCAACTGCGAAACCGCAAAGGAGATGTGGGAAACCCTAGCAAAGCTATGCGAAGGGTCGGAGGAGATAAAGGAGAATAAATTCACGATTGCATGCCAGAAGTTTGATAACTTCAAGCAGCTGGTCAACGAGTCCATCGAAGGGATGGAACTCAGATTCTCCAATATTGTGGTGGAAATAGAAACCATCAGAACTGGGAAATACACCCAGCGAGAAAAGAATCTAAAAGTTCTTTCAGCGCTCACAGCTGAATGGAACACCTATAAGGTGGTACACCAAAGTCGAAGTGACTTAGGTAATCTTTCAACTGAAAGATTATACTCCCTGCTCAAAGCCAACGAGTACAACTTGAAGATTACAATGAAAGAATCTTCAAACAATCAGAATGATGGAGAGCTGACACCTACAACAAAGGAGATTGCGTTCAGAGCCAACTCTGACAAATCCGCATACATGCAGTCAGCTGAGTCATCGAAGAAGGATAAGAAGGACATGAGAAAGGAAGAGCTACTTGATGAAATAGCCATGCTGGTCAAAAACTACAACAGACTCAACACCAGCAAGGGCAAATACAAGAAGTTCGCAAGAACTTACAGAGATAAGTACGCAGCAGCTAATGAGAAGTCAGCTGACAAACGAATAGAAGAAGGTTGCTTCAACTGCAAGGAACCAGGACACTACCGGCTAGATTGTCCAAAGTTGTCCAAGAAAGACAAAGACCAACTGAAAGCTAAGGCAGCTGACAGAAGGAGAGCTTATATCGCCGATGAAGAATCAGAGTGCAACAAAATGGATGACATGCCATTTTCAGACTCGGAAGAAGAAGCCCTGATGGCCCATGATGAACCTGATTGGGATACATGATTCATGGGACAAACAGACGGCATCGATGAAGATGAGGTAATGTCTCGAACTCAAAATCTATCTAACATCTCACCATCACACGAACACTCTACACAGGTCTCAGAATCTGGACTACCTGATTGGAGTCTAGTGGAGAAAGTAATGAACGATTCCAAGGAGGTTCAAAAGATCCTTGACGTCATTATGTGTGAGAATGCTGAGCTGAAGGCAGAACTGGAAAAGACAAAGGTATCAGACGCAGCTGATACAACACAGCTCCAACAGGAAGTTGTTTCACTAAAAGACAAAATAGTGAAACAAGATCAGCTGATGAAGGAATTCTACTATGAGAAGAAACAGCTGATGGAAGATGTGGAAAATGTCACAGCTGAATCGGAAAAGAAGTCAGCTGAGATCATTGAGCTGAAAAGCACCGAAGAGGTACTATCTAAGAAGATAGTAGCTCTCATCAAAGCCACGTCAACAATGGACGAGATCATTAGTGCTCAACGTCCAGCAGCACTCAAAGCGGGACTGGGATACAACGAATCAAAGGATGCCTCAAACATTGCCTCCACAAGTGGAACAAAGGTTATGTTTGTACGTGCAAACGGACCTCCAATCCCAGCAACTCAGCATCAACAGTTGAGGACACAGCAGGCGTCAGGAAGACCAGCTGTGAAACATCCTCAAGATCCGTCGAAGACACAGCAGGCATCAAGAAGGTCAGCTGTGCGACAAACTCAAGCCCAACTCAGACAGCAACGTGCTCAACCTCAACGAAGACAACAGGCTGGATTTTACAGATACCAGCAATAGCAACAGCACGTTGAACGATATCAACCGAGATATCAGAGATACCCAGCTGGATATCACTCATATGAGTACCAGCTGGATAATCATTTCCAGCCACAGCATCACATGAGACAGCAGAGACAAAGGAACGTCTCAGCTAGGCACACAGTTGGAAACCAAAAGAAATCAAAACATCAAAACGGGAAGACACTGAGATCAAGACCCCGCCAGCAACAACCGAATAACACAAAGAATGTGTTCATCGACTCAGCTGGAAGAATTATCAGATCAAATGACCCAATTCGAGTCATCAAGCAGATCTGGGTCGTCAAAGGATCTCTGTCTAACCCACAAGGACCCAATTAAAACTGGGTACCTGAATTTTAATTTTTTATATAGGTTGCAAGGAATCGACGCATCTCTGAGGAGTCGATGAGAACGCTATGGTACTTGGACAGTGGATGTTCCAAGCACATGACGCACCTAAAGCATCTACTCCAGGAGTATATCGAGCGTACAGGTCCACAAGTAACATTTGGTGACAACTCCAAAGGCCTAACCAAAGGTTATGGTACATTTAAAACTAGAAATGTTATAATCCCAAATGTTTCTTATGTACAAGGATTGCAACACAACTTGCTTTCCATTAGCCAATTCTGCGACAACGGTTTTTCTGTCAAGTTTGATGCACAGTGAAGAACAGGAAAACCAAGCAGATACTCCTAAGAGGGAAAAGACAAGGAAATATGTATTTTGTTGGAACAGACGACCCTCCGGAGACTTGTCTTGTATCGAAAAGCGACAATAAAGTCGGTAGGCACAAACGGCTGAATCATCTCAACTTCAAGACAATCAACAAACTGGCTAGGAACCAGCTCGCTAATGGAATTCCAGATCAAGTATATGACAAAAGTCATATGTGCAGCGCGTGTCAACAAGGAAAGCAGACAAGAATTTCATTCTCTCTCAAGCCAGTTCAGTCAACTGATCGAGTACTTCAACTCCTTCACATGGATCTTTTTGGTCCAGTTACTCCAACAAGCTTCAATGGCAGAAAATATACTCTGGTCGTAGTGGATGAATTCTCAAGATTCACATGGGTATCATTCTTGTACCAGAAGAGCGAAACCAGGACTAAGCTGCCTATCCTGCTGGAAAGATTATCAACACAAAAGAAGTGCAAGATAATGTCAATAAGATCAGATCGTGGAACGGAGTTTCTGAATGAAACTATTTATGATTACTGCGAGAAGAACGGAGTTCAACACCAAACATCTGCAGTACGCACACCTCAGCAGAATGGTGTAGCAGAAAGAAGAAACAGAACTCTCAAGGAAGCAGCTACCTCAATGCTAGCTAGCTCTGCCATTCCAAAGAAGTTCTGGGCTTAAGCAATCAACACAGCTTGCTTCACTTAGAATCGCTCCCTAATCACATCAAGGCAAGGAAAGACACCGTATGAGCTATGGAACAACAGAATACCATACATAGGATATTTCAAGGTATTCGGATCCAAATGTCACATCCTTAACAATGAGAAGACACAGCTCAAGACGTTCGACGAGAAGACAGACCGAGGAGTATTCCTTGATTACTCCGCTGTGAGTAAAGCATACAGAGTCTTCAACAGAAGAACTCAAATAGTCAAAGTAACTCCACATGTTACCTTTGACGAATCCTCCTTCGAATATAGAGATTCTATCAAACGAAGAAATGAAGGAGAATCTTCAAGACTGATTTAGACAAGAGCTCAAGAAAATAGAATCAGGAATCTGGCCGAACCATTAATTTGGGACGATGAGCCAGAGGAGGAACTTCAAATCAACCAAGAAGCTCCACCAGCTGGAAATCGAGAAGAACCTCCAACGCCAAATCAAGGGGGAACATCATCAGCTGGAAATCCAGACACAGCTGAATCCCCAGCTCCATCTCCAGCTCAGCCTCTACAGAAGTCTCCTCAAAATCTAAATCAAAGAGAACCAATCTCTCAAGACTTAACTCCTGAGCAACTCCAAGTCAGACGAAATTTAGCCACGTCAAGCATCAATCAACTGGAAGAAGAAATTTGTAAGAGGAGAAGATGGATTGAAGATCATCCATCATCAGCAATCATTGGAAAACCATCTGACCAAGTCAAAACCTGAAGCTCAGCTGCTCAAGCTTCATCAGATCATTAAGAAGCAGCTGACACAGCTCAACTCTCAGTAGAGCTAGAACTGACGGTCTATGATGAAGACACAGCTCTAATGGCGTGTTACGTAGTTCAAGTGCCAGAGCCTCAATCAATTCTTGAAGCTTTGAAGAGCGTGCCTTGGACTAACGCCATGCAAGAAGAGCTGAACGAATTCCTCAGAAATTGTGTCTGGGAATTGGTCGACAGACCTCAAGAAGTCAAAGTCATAGGACTAAAATGGATATTCAAGAACAAATTGGATATCCTGGGAGTCGTCATCAGAAACAAAGCTCGACTGGTTGCCAAGGGCTACACTCAGCAGGAAGGAATTGACTTCGAAGAATCATTTGCTCCAGTAGCGCGATTGGAAGCAATCAGACTCTTTCTCGCCTATGCAGCACATCACAAATTCAAGGTCTATCAAATGGATGTGAAGTGTGCATTCTTAAATGGAGAAATCAAAGAAGATGTCTACGTTGAACAACCTCCAGGATTTGAAGTAGAAGGAAATAAAGTCTACAAGCTAAAGAAGGCTCTTTATAGATTAAAGCAAGCACCTCGAGCTTGGTATGACACTCTGTCAAATTTTCTTGTATCCAAAGGATTCAAGAAGGGCTCAGTAGACAGAACTCTCTTCACCATCAAGTCAGGAGAAGATATCCTGGTTGTTCAAATCTATGTAGACGACATCATCTTTGGATCAAGATCAAGCTTCTTATGCCAAAGATTTGGAGAGATGATGTCAGAGAAGTTCCAAATGTCCATGATGGGAGAAATGAGTTTCTTCCTAGGACTTCAAGTCAAGCAATCATCAGAAGGGATTTTCATAAATCAATCCAAATACGTGAAAGACTTGATCTCCAAGTATGGAGTTCAATCCAGCAGAACTGTAAAGATTCCAATGAACACCAACTGGAAGATTGAACCAGGAACTGAAGGGAAGTCAGTTGATTCCAGCAAATACAGAGGGATAATAGGATCCTTGCTGTATCTAACAGCAAGTCGTCCAGACATCTCTTTCGCAGTCGGAGTATGTGCCAGATTTCAAGTTGATCCAAATGAAGCACACATGCAAGCAGCCAAGAACATTCTCAAATATCTCAAAGGAACTCAGAATGTTGAGTATGGTACCCGGTGAATACAATCTACGGTATTTGGATACTCAGACTCAGACTTCGCTGGAGATCGGTTGGACAGAAAATCAACTTCAGGAACTTGTCAGTTCTTAGGAAGTAAGTTGATTTCATGGTTTTCAAAGAAGAAAACGTGCGTCGCAACTTCCACGACAGAAGCAGAATATATGGCATTGGAAGGCTCTTTGCTCACAAATTCTCTGGCTGAAACATCAGCTGGATAACTATGAAGTGAAAACTGGACAGGTTCCAATTTTCTGTGATAGCTCAAGTGCGATTGCCATTTCAGAGAATCCAGTACTTCACACAAGATGCAAGCATGTAGACGTACGACATCATTTCATCAGAGATCACGTAGAAAAGAGGGATGTGATTGTTGAGAAAATTCACACAGACATACAACGGGCTGATATTCTCACAAAACCGCTGATAGAAGCAAGATTCAAAATGCTGTGCGGATTACTTGGACTACTCAACCCAGACGATGCTTCACCCAGCTGAATGGAAGCAGACCCAGCTGAATGCAAACGAACGGTAATTCGAATCAACGTCAACGATATCGAGTGAAAGAATCCAGCTAAACTAGATGCTGAAATTGAAGGATTATTCAGCTGAGGGGGAACCAGCTGGAACCAAGATGACCCAGCACACCCACTCAACCGAGGTATCAGCTGACTACAATGATCAGCTGAGAGGTTTGCAACAACATTAACTACACCTACTCAATCTGTTTTCAGTCAACTCATATCTTGTCATATCTAATTAAATTTAATTAAAAGTCTGCAAAGAATTGAATCATGGGAGTTTCGAGGCAAAAGTCAAAACGCCTCAACCGTCTTCTCTCGCGCATTAACTCGCATCTTCTAATCAAGAAATTGACATGACGCGAGAATCACTCCTAGTCGTAGATCTTCTTATCAATAGACAAATCTTGATCGTCCATTCATCAAGAAAGCTCTATAAATATGCTAGAAGATTTACGTAAAGCATTGCATCAATCCTAAAAAGTTTTTCGGCATTCTTTCTTATTTCCATCAATTGGTATTATTTATTTCTACTAACAAAAGTTGCAGAAGAAGAACATGGAATCCAGAAAGATATCTCCCGAAGCCGATCAAACTTGAAGAATCTGTCAAAGCTTCAAGATAAGAGTTGCTTAACTCTCAGGAACCTCAAAGAAGACGGAAGTCCAGAAGAAGGTGAAGCCCATCGACAGATCCAGTCCAACACAGTAAGAGACTGCAAAGCTCAAGAACGTCATTCACCAGGAAGGTGCAGAAAACTTCCTGGGAATGTCAAAGGAAAAAAGACCTCATCCGCCCCACTGTTTCTCTCAACATAAAAGAGAGAACGGGACATACAACTCCCTGGGATGCAAAAATCAACGTCAACAGACCTGGACCAGATGTTGATAAAGCCGGAGTCTTCAAGAGCAGTCATGTCAAAGCTCTTGCTCCACCACAGGAGGCACAGAAAAAGATGCAGGAGACAAAACAGCATGCATCTATTTTCGTCCCAGCTGGGAATCGGAGACAACTTGAGGAGACAAAACATGCTGAAGCACCGTCTTCAAACAGAAGACTCAAGTCAAAGGTGCTCAGTCAGTCAGCCGAGAAGCCAGCTGACATTATGAGAGAATTCGTAATTACTCTCCGAGGAGCAGAAGGCCCACAAGCGGTCGTTTCTTACGGTGGAGGAGAAGTTCATGCGCCTGCGTGAACATCATCGTCATCAACACCGCAACGGAGTATTCCAGCTGGTCAACTAAGCTTAAACCCCATGACATGGAATACTTCAACCTGGCCTCTCCTCAATTTCCTTCAGCTCCACAGGGACACCAGCTTCGAGATCTTTCAATGAAAGATGCTCAAGCCCCTGCACCAAGCTCAAATGAGAAACATCACCCAGCCAATGATCACCTGCAGCTGGATGATGATGATATGAGCTGAACCCAAGTCCCTCAAGTGCTGAATCAGACTTTCTCATTCAATCTAAGAAGTCTGAAGAAGCAAAATTGCAAGGAATGAAGTTGTGCCCGACTCAGAAGATGCTATCTCCCGTGCCAACTCATCCCTCCAAGCACTCGGTGGGCCCCTTGGTGAATCAGGCCAAGGACGTTGTGTCTGCAATCACAGCTGAGGCTAATGCTACTGAAGAAGAGCCAGCTAATACAACAGCTGAGCCACCTAGACTCCAAACCTCGCTGCTCAGAGCTGAAGACCACAGTTTCACCAAACTAAAACATCGCAACAGCCGATGGTGTATCTCTCCCACCCTGTTTGATCATGCCAAAAAGGGGGAAGTAAGGGAGAAGAGACAAGTCAAAGAAGAGGCAAACTGTTGAGCTAGAGGAACCAGCTGAATCAGAATCAGCTGAAGAAGAGACGAGCCAAAAGAAAGAAGCAACGGATGCAAAAGAGAAGACCCAGGCAACTGGGATTGAAGACTGAAGATTTGAAGAATTTTTTTTCCTTCTTTCTTTTTCCTGTGTTATAATGTATTTTTTTTACATTAATAAAACACAAGTTTTTCTGCATCATAAGTTGTCTCAGTTAGGTTTTGGCATCATTAAAAAGGGGGAAATTGTTGGGAAAATTATAAGGTTTTGATTTGATACCAAAACCCAACTGATTCTCCAACCGAATAGATGATCGCGTCAACCTAAATAGTGTTTTCCAGCTCGCCTGTTTGAGCTTAAGATTTTCTAGGTTTACAGGTTAAGGAAGCGGAAGACAGCAGTCGACCCAGCTGTGTCTACGGCGGGGAGTCGGCTAGCGGAAGACGACAATCGACCCGAGTTTGTGTCTACGGCAGAGTCGGCCTAGCGAAAGACGACGGACGTCAACCTTCGGTCGAGTCCTCCGGCGAGCATGATCAAGGCGAAGAGAATTCGAGGCGAGTTCAAAAACACGGCCGGTCCGGTATGCAGAACAAAGGGAACTAACTGAAGACATCACTTCAAGTCAGTCCAGCTCTGAATTCAAAAGCCAGCTCCAAAGGCAGAAGATCCCGGCGTCAGAGGAAGTCAACATGCCTCGACCAATGAGGGATTGCCAATCAGCATCCTAGACTTCAGGACCTAGGATGTGACACAAATGAATCAATCTTTCAAAAGCTCTCAAGCAGTTCTACATAGTTCAAAGAACACTTTATCTTAAAGTGTTTCTAGTTCAGAAACTGCTTAGTTTTTCGTCTGATCCCTAGACCAAAATCTTTGTATATCTTAAGCCTAGATTTCGAACGAGTTCATCATACTCTAAAGTTCTTAATTGTAAGAACTCGTTCACAGTTGAACCCCAAACCAAACCCCTCTTACCCAGAAAGGTTAGGTCAAGGTTACGCTTGCTTGAAGCGGGAAATTCAAGTGTGTAAGATTTTTTCAGTACCCGTAAACTGAAAGGTTAGGCTTGACAGTGCCCGCAAACTGTTGGAACACAGCTCGGGTTAGAGTTGTGAAGTTGCTTGGTACTTGGAAACCAAGTTGTAGTGGATTACCAGTGAACCTGGTCGTGGACGTAGGAGGTGTTACTCCGAACCACGTAAAATCTTGCGTGCACTTTACTTTCTCTTTATATTCAGTTTTGTACTAACTCTTTCATAACATTGCATATTTGATCAAAACTGCATACGCAGCTGCTCTCCAAAGACAGCTGTGTCTCTCTGAAAGTTGCACAACTTGACTAAGCTGAAAACCTAAAGTTAATCTTTTCAAACTGAGTTTTTCTAAGTAACCGAGCTAAGTTTTCAAACCACCACTTTCCGCACCGCCAGCTGAGTTATTTACCCAGCTGACCCTCCCCAGCTGGATCGATAACTGAGCTCACCATCTCTGTGATTTAACTTGAAAAAGTTTTTTAGAAATCTATTTGGTGTATTCACCCCCCCCCCTCTACACCAAATACCTAGCTCAGGGACCATCACCAAGGCCTGCCAAATAGTAATTGACAAGCATCCATGTCCACAATATCACACATAGATAAAGGTACACGACACCTCTCCTTTACCTTGATGCCCTCACCATTATTAATCCACACAATACTATATGGTTCAAGATGTTTCTCCACAGGTAATTGTAATGCTTTAACCAAACTTCGAGAAATAATATTATCACAATTGCCACTATTAATAATTAACTCAAAGATTTGATTGAAAATTGTGCACCTGGTTTGGAATATTGCATTCTGTTGGGAATCATCCCTTCGTGGTGCGAACAGAACCTTACGGACCACAAACGCCTGTTGTTCATCATACTCTTCTCCATCAGGTTCGCAGACTCCATCTTCCTCATCAACTTCATGCTCAGCTATTTCATCCCTACCATGTTCAGTCACATTTACCGGACGACGTTGTGGGCAATTGTTGGATCGGTGCCCAATCTCGTGGCATCTGTAGCACTTATCTCCGGTTGGCCGAGCATATGATTTTTCAGCTTGTTTCTTTGCAGGCTCCTTCGCAACAATCTCTCGCCTTTCGGAGCTAGAAGAAGCTTCGGGATTAGGATTTGGTATGGATGTGTCACTTAAATTCCTGCGATTCTCCTCTCTTCCGTAGTAATTCCTAAACCCCATAGATTCAGCTCGTTGTGCCATATTCTGGGCCTCGCAAAGGGTGAGAATAACTTGACACCCAATTTTCTCACGGATTGTTGGCTTTAACCATGAATATATCTCGAAACTTGTTGCCCTTCAGTCTCCATCAGATTATTGCGCGATGATAGGCACAGAAAATCCGTAGTATAACATATTTCTGTCCCTGGATTAGCGTATGGTATTGATGGAATAGAAACTGTTCGTAATCAGGAGGAAGAAAACGAGCCATCATCATCCTCTTCATCTTCACCCATTATCTCACTGGCTGTTTTTCCAACGCTGTCGTTGGTTTTGCACTTGTTCACACCAAGACGAAGCTCCTCCTTTCAGACGATATGCCACCCGTTTCACTTGCTTATTTTCAGGAATCTCTGGGAAATCAAATAATCTCTCAACTTCAGCAATCACGTCTAGGAAAGCCTCAATATTGAAGTTTCCATTGAAGGATGAAAGGTCTGTCTTCATACGAAACTTATCATGTCTCTCATTTTCCCTAGGGTTAGGGTTAGGTTTAAGGTTAGGGTTTTCTGCAAAAAAAAAAACCCTTCTGCTTCTTCATCAGATGACTTATCATCATGGGTTTATCTCACGATGATCTGTTGGGGATCCCTATGTTGAAGGTCACGAGCAACTCTCTTGTCTCCTTCTCCATTTCTTGGATTGCCCTGTTGTATCTCTATTCGTTCAACACGAGTAGTTAACATTTGAACGAATGTAGTCAAACGTTGCATCTCTCTGAGCACGTCAGCGAGGATAGCTTCAGGTTGTTTGTATTGCCGAGGAAAAATCTTGGCTCTTGATACCAGCTGACACAGAATGATATAACGTAGAAGACAAACGCTCTTCGTACGGGAAACAAAGATAATTTTATTAACCAGAAAATATCAAAGTATTATCTCTCAATACATCATAGAACGTATTTATAGGCCTAAAACAAATCCTAATTGAAAATGGAAACAAATTCCAAAAGGAAACAAAAATGAAAAATAAACGAAAATAAATAAGAAGGCCAAAAGTGCCTGAAAACAAAGAAATTTAGGACCAGGACCAGCGCGATGAATTCAATCCGAATCATCGTTCCACTTTCAGAATGGTATAATAGAAATTCTGAACTCCGAAACGAAAGTTACGCCCATTTTAAATTCTGCCGACGACGATCCTTTTCGCGATCTTTTGCCATCAAATAATCAACAGCAACTCGTTCAACATCATTATTACAAGCAAACTACGTACCTTAGTACAAACATGTGCACTTTTTATCATGCATATGCCATATCTAGATGAGTTATTTGTACACCGAAAGCTTTGTCATTATGTACTGTGAAAAACAACAATTCTAGATCGTCAGGTCTAGCATTCGAGAGTTTATAGCGCTCGATCAGCCGTTGAGAGCTTGTCCAACATGCGATGACAAGTTTGCTCATGATGTCAAGATGTTGGCCACAAGGCCCACAACAAATGCATTTGCACGCTTTATATCCCCTACTCGTGTAGAGTTTAATGTCTCATTGGAAAAGAGAGGATAACCTACCACATCTCAGAGACGTCAAAGAAGAAATATAGCATATGTCGCGATGCAACCATACACGAACTAGATGTCCAATACGAATGTTTGCATAATAAAGAACATATGTAGGATCAATCATTGTGTATCCAAAATGCACTAAAATAAATTCATAGGGTACAAATATAAAAATTAAGGGCAAAATGCATTTAAATTCCTAACTTTTGGCCAAATTCTAGTTTATTTCCCAACTTTTTTAAAATTTGTTAGAATTCCTCACCTTTTAGTTTTTCTGATTGTTCTCCCGAAAATAATTTGAGGAAAAAATTAAAGATGACATGTCCAATTCAAAGTGATGTGGCGTTCAAAGTGACTCCGTTTTGATTTAAAAGTTAAAAAAAATTCAATTACACATCAATGGCTACCTCGTCATCCTCTCTCTCTCTCTCTCTCTCTCTCTCTCTCTCTCTCTCTCACATCGCATCCCTCCTTTGGCTCGACCGACGATCCCCTCTCCTCGGCTACTGGCTGTATGACACCCTCCGACCCCGATATCCGCCTCATCGTCATCTCTAACCTCTCGCACATCGCCTCCATTAACATCTGCATTGACTCCTTCAACGTCATCACATTCCACTCCGCCGCCTCCAACGCCGCGCTAAGAGACACTAATAATTAAAGAGACAATAACCTTAATCATAAAAGCTTTGCCCAGAAATGACCATGGATGTTTCCGAATCCATTATTGGATCCTTGTTTAGAGAGTTGCCCTCACAAACACAACAACTTTCTCCCTCTTCTCCCTCCACCGTCGCCGTAGACGGCTTTTAAAAATCTTGCCTCCTAATTGGCCCAAAGACTGCCACCAGTCAAATTTCAATCTCACCCATACTGTCAAACTCATCGGGAGTCCTCTTCTCATGAAGCGGAGATCGAAGTTGGAGGAGAGATAGGTGTTGTCGGTGGAGCCCAATGAGAGAACAGAGAGGGCGGCGCAGAGAGAGGTGTAGGCGACGACAGAGAGAAGGAGGGACGGGCTAGCCGAGAGAGAGAGAAATGAGAAAATAAAGGGGATGATGAGGTGGCCATTGATGTGTAATTTGATTTTTTTTTTAATTCTTAAAAGTAAAATGACGTTGCTTTAGTTAAAACGACGTCATGTTGAACGCCAAATCACTTTGAATTAGACATGTCATCTTCGATTTTTTTTCCAAATATTTTCGGGAGAATAATCAGAAAAATTAAAAGGTGAGGAAAAATAAACCATAATTTAGTGAAAGGTTGGGAATTTAAATGCATTTTGCCCAAAAATTAAAATAGTACATACAATTAAATTCACATACATTTATCCTTGATGCGGGCACAACCGTGAGCATAACACATATTTCACATACAACATTTAATAATAATCAAATTAAATGTCGTATAAAGTTTCACCGTGGGTATAAATTAAAAACTTTACTTTTATCTTTGGTCAAAATCCCAGCATATTTCACATTCAATTGTGTGTGTGTGTGTGAGAAAGAGGAACGAAAGTAGGGTTATGTGAGAATTTATTCTTCAAAACTTTAAATTAAAGTATATTAGAATTTTGATATTTTTCCACTTATTTGTGGTCTCCTTAAAGGCCGTTTTGATTTTACAAGATAGAGTGAGTATAAAACTCCTTTTTTTGGAGTAGTAAAGAGAGGGGACAAAAGTGTAGTTGGGTGGAGTAACTGGGGTAGGTGGGGTAATTTATTGTTCAAAGCTTTAAATTAAAGCAGGCGAGAATCTTTTTTATTTTGGCGGATCTCTCTAAAGTTTTTTTACTTTACAAGATATATAAAATCAAATTTAAACTCTATTTTATGGTAATCATCACATCAAATAGTAATTTAACTCCAATCAACAAACTCTTTCTCAAGCTCAAAAGAAAATTTTCTATGTAATCATTGCCATACCATTTTTTATACCTTTTCAATCATACATGTTTATTTTTTTTATTAAAGTATACACATTAGTCCACTAATAATTTTCAATAACTAATTTTCATACAAACTAAAATATTACTAGATGAGCTTGTGGGTAACTTGCTCAGCTACCATGCTATATTATATATTTATAGTTTCATTTTCATTTTTGATATGGTTGAGAAGTGTGAGAACTTTTTAAGAGTAGTGGAATGTATTGTCATTTCATTTTAAATTGTATTGAGAAACGATTATGTAGTCATTTTCATTTAAAAAATGATTAAGAGGTGTGAGAATCTTGTAAAAGTAATAATATTGTGAAGTCACATTCATTTTAAAAATCATTGAGAAACGCAAGAATCTTGTAATAGTAGTGGAATATGCAGTAATTTCTGTTTTAAAAGAGACTGAGAAGTGTGAGAATCTTGTAAGAGTAATAATGTTGTGAAGTCACTTTCATTTTAAAAATGAAATGTGAATCGCGAGAATCTTGTAATAGTGTGGAATCAAATAATTATTTTCATTTAAAAAATGGTTGAGAAGTATGAGAATCTTGTAAGAGCGGTGAAATCGTGTCTTTTCATTTCAAAAATGTTTGAGAAGTGTGAAATTACTGTAAGAGTAATGATATTGTGAAGTTATTTGCATTTTAAAAATGGTTGGGAAGCATGAGAATTCTGTAATAGTATTGGAATTGTGTAATCATTTTCATTTTAAAAATGTGTGTGCATTTTGTAAGATTAATAATGTTGTGTAGTCGTTTTCATTGCAAAAATGGTAGAGAAGTGTGAGAATCTTGTAAGAGTAATGATGTTGTGTACTCCCTCCATCTTTCTCTAAGTGTCCCCTGCCATAAAAAAAACGTAGACCAAAAAAGTATATAAATTTACTTTTATATCCTTAGTTATAGTTTTTAGGCACAATTTTCAATTTTGATATTATTAAATAAGAGTAAAATGGAAAGTATTTCAACATTTTACTATAAATTTTATAAAGGGTTAATTATAATTTATGGTCCAACCTTTCACTCCATAGTTACTTTATGGCCCGACCTTTCAAAACATACAAATTTGGCAAGACCTTTGCTCTATTGTGACACTTATGGCATGAGAGCTAAAATCCATCAACAGAAAAATGAGTAGAACGATCGGATGCTGACGTGGAAATTACTATGTCCAAATGGATATCAAAACGATGTCATTTTGATGCCCAGTTGGAAAAAAAAGAATAAAAAAAAATTAATACAATTTTGTTTTTCATACCACCACCACCGCCACCATCCTTAACATCGGCGAATCACCTTCTTCGTAGAATTGAAAAGAGTTTGAGATTTAGAGAGAGAAGAGAAGAGGGAAGTGTGAAGGGTCTGAAGCCATGGGAGGAGCTCCAATTTAGAGATATGGGTTTGATGTATTTCCAATTCAGTCGAATCGGCAATTAGGCATATGGACTCGCCGGATCTGAAGTCGGGTTGGGGGATTGGGGAATTGAAAATGTCTGTTTTTTAACTTATTATAACATACGATGAAGCGGGTGCCTAGAATGAAGATCAAAGACGAACATCCAAGGAAGAAATTTAATGGATACCACTGTTGCAAATTAAAACACATTTAAAAGAAAAAGTTGTCAAGAATTCGAAATTCTTGAAAAACAAAAAGCTTATCCATTTTTGGGAAAAACTAGTTTAATTAGTTGGTGATGAAGGGCTTCGACTACAGCTCCAAATACAGAAATCATATCCATTTTAGAGGAGAAATTGTTGATTCTGAGCGATCCCTTGAGCTGCTGCAGGCCTATAACAATAATGGTTGCGCCTCCCATGAATTCGACAATCGCGGCATGAGAGAGAAAGTCGATGAGAATTCCCAGCCTGAATTTACCGAACATCGCTTGGAAGGCGCCCATGAAGATTGTTCGTCCGGATAAAGGGCGGTGGTGGTTGTGGCTAAAGGGTGGTGGCGGCGGCGGCGTTGGCTATGCGAGAGAGAATGCTGAAGAGAGAGAGAGGGAAAATCAAAATTGTATTTTAATTATTTTTTTTTTCCAACCAGGCGTTTTGATGTCCATGTGGACATAGTAATTACCACGTCAGCATCCAGTCGTCCTACTCATTTTTCCGTCATCGGATTTTAGATCCAGTGCCATATTTGTTATAATGGAGTAAAGATCAGGCCAAATTTGTAATTTTTGAAAGGTCTGGACCATAAAGTAACTATGGGGTGAAAGGTCGGGCCATAAAATATAATTAACCATTTTATAAATATGACACTTGTTAAAAGACAAGAATAAAATTACTCCCTCCGTCCCATGATAAGTGGCTACTTTCTTTTGGACACGGGTATTTAGGAGAAGAGTGTTTAAAGAGTAAAAAGATAAAAAGTGGTGGAGCCCACATCTTTTGTGTGAGAGAGGGTGTTTCCATATTAGGAAAGTGGCCACTTATGATGGGACAGCCCAATAGGAAATGTGGCCACTTATGGCGGGACGGAGGGAGTAAAATGGAACACAAATAAAAAGACAGACTGGGTAGCTATTTCCTTTTAAAAAATAATCAAGTATGATAATCTTGTAAGAATAATAATTTTGTGCAGAAGTTGTGTTGTGTATTTGCCATTTGGGGTTTGGATAATTTCAACTCGGGCTGCAGCTTGAGATGGAGAATCGGAGACAAAATCTAGAGAGAGGATACCTGGGCCAAACTGTTGTTCCCCACACTTCTATTTATTATTATTACTATTATTATTATTATTATTATTATTATTATTATTTGGATGTGAAGGCAACAAATAGTCGTTGCCTTAGTGTCACAGCCCCAAATCCCGAAGGACGGCTAAGCCGGGGTGTGACTAGGGGTTGGAATTAAGAAGCGGGGAAGAAAGGGGATTAATGAATAACTGAGGGATAAATCTTGAATCATCAAGGAAATACATAGAAGTAAACTTTGATTATATAACGCGAGACAATCTCGAAGGATTTCTCAAATAGAACTAACAAGTCGTTTCAAGTTTCAAGTACAAAATACTTAAACAAAAAGTGTTATAACATATTAGAGTGTTTGCAGCGGAAAAAGAACGTAGATTGACTCCACATATGAAGATGTGAAATCGAGGCTCGACTAGCTTTATTAAGGATTTACAACCACGTACTCAACTCCCGCCGTCACCCGTCACTCAACCTGCATATTTAAAAACATATACAGGGCTAAGTACAAAGTACTTAGTGAACACATGCCAAAAACATATAATAGATTTAATGGTTTTATCAGGCATTTCAACAGTAACACAACGGGGTTTTTCATTAAAGGCCCGTGCTTACTAAAATTTCTTTTCATAATCGCTTGCAAGCATTTTCTTACTTTTAATTCAATATGACCAAATCTGAATAACGCCGGGGAAGAATGCACTCTTCCGCGGTCGCTTCTCACCGTGGCGGCTACTCCTCAGCAGTACCACACACTCCGGCTACCGTGTACACTAATTAAGAAAGCACCCCTCTTGGCTAACTCAGAATCCGATCGATTACTAGTTGGCGAACCAACTCAGATAGGCATAATAGAACTCACAAAACAAATTCTTTTATGCCAAGACAATCACTTTAAAACATGCTTTTTAAAGTGATAAGAAAAACAGAAGCTCGAGTTATTCAGTAAACTGAATATTCACATTTTATTTGTATAATAGAAAAGCCCACCTTAATGGTTTACAGAACGGAAACCCAGCTTCAATCTTCCGTCCTTTCTTCTATGTATGATGTCCTCCTTTAATCGTAAATAATCAAATCTTAGAAAAAGATCGAGAGGGAAACCATACGATAACGTACTTGATAACTTGATTAATCTTTAATATATACTTTTGAGTTTACGAAAGAAACAACTGAAAACAAGTTGATCATAAATCAGCTGGATAAAACAAGTCAGGAAAATCAAGCTAGCCGGAAAAGCGAGTTAGTTGGAAAACCGAGCCGGCTAGAAAAACAGAGCTGAAAACAGAATTTTGGACCAATTGAGTTAATCCAAATTGAGGTCCATTGAGTTAATCCAATGGTCATTCCAAATAATTCCAGTGGATCGGGTCCACCTGAGTTAATCCAATGAGTCCAAATTGGTAATTCCAATTGACGGGTCCAAATTGAGTTAATCCAAATTCGGCCGAGTCCAAATGGGTAATTCCAGCTGACTTAATCCAGGAATTAAACTCTCAATTTCACCAGCCTCTCTCTCTCTTAGAAATCAACAACGATAGCAGAGCACCACCGCCGTCGTCTCCTCCTTTTTCCGGCGGGGGCTTCGCCGTAGCTTCTCACCGCCGCCGCCTCCTCCTCCTCTCTCTTATCTTTCTCACTTCTTGGTCTCTTTCTATCTCTATCCGACGGCAACAGAGAGCACGACCGCCGCGTCTCCTCCGACGAACTTCACCGTTCGCCGCCTCCGTTCCATCGTCGTCGTCGTGGCGCGTCACCACTACCATGGTAAACTCTCTGCCTTTTATCCTCTTATTTCTTATTTAATTGCTAATTTCAGATTTTAAGATTTTAATTTTAGTTTTAAATTTTAATTCTCTCTTTTCTTTTAAAACCGGCAGTGGTTGCCGTTCTTTCGCCGTCGTCGTCGATGTCCAAACTATTCCGACTCGGCCTTATCATCGGACTCGACAACAAACCGTAACCAAGACTCAATAATTCGAGTTTGAAGGAAAAGCAGAAATGTAAAGCGAAGGAGTTCTACAATTTTATTCAAAGTTTCTTATTTGGCAAAACGGTGTTTCTAGAATCAGCTTTGTGAATACTGGACTCTGGTTTCTTTGTTGACTTGCACTTAGTTCATAGATGGATGATTCTTGAGTTATGATCATGCTTGTGTTAATATTGCTTTGCTGGTAAAAATTAAAATAGGTTATACTCTTATTTTATATGATTTCGGTTTGAAGTTCTTTAAGAAAAGGAAACAGAGTTTTTCGTACACATAAATTAGATGTTGAGTTGTATAAACTTACTGGTTGGATTGATGAGCGGATGGATGGTTTATGAATGAATTGAAATGCTGAATCTTGTGGCGAAATTCCCTAGCTTCTTCTTCCTTTACTTTTTCTTGGGTGTAATTTGTTTGTGATGAGAGAGTAATTAACTCAGGAAAGTTATATTTAAGAGGAATGGTTGATCTTATTTGCTGTAATGATTCAAATGTAAATGTGATGGACGTGTATTACAAACTTAACCACAAGATTACTGACAAGATTTTGGAGAAGATTTACTCCTATCATCGGCACATTCACAGCTGTAAAAGATAATACTTGGTGCATTTCTGGTTGATTAAGGGCCTCACAGGCTTTTAAAGTTTTTCATGGTTGGGCTTTAATTTGGGCTTTTATTTATTTAACAAGATGGGCTTAAATTTATTTAAGCTCATTGGGCTATAAATAAAAGAAAAGGTTCGGCCCAAGTTACAAAGATATAAGTCGGCTCACTAAAACATATATAAGATTATTAAGTCTTTTATTACGAAGGATTTGATCGCCGATAATTAATTATAAATATAAACTGTTCAAACATTCAAAATTAATTTCTTAATTTCCCTATTACTTAATGACGGCAACAATATAATCAAACCTTAGAAGAAAAAAAAAAATGGAAATGAAAAAGTAAATCGTTTTAATACTCGACTCTGAACTTTAAGAGTATTCGGTTAAAATAACTTAAGGCTGCAAAAATTGTAATTAATTATATAAAATTAATTATACGCAAGTTTAGAAAAATCGGGGTATTACATCCTACCCCTCTAACAAGAAATTTCGTCCCGAAATTTGTATACCTTCTTCGAAAAGCTCAGGGTATTTTTCCAGCATCTTTTCTTCGAGTTCCCACGTAGCTTCTTCCTGCCCGTGGTGATTCCATAAAATTTTTACAAGCGATATCGTCTTAGTTCGGAGTTCTTGTACCTTTCGGTCCAAAATAGCTTGCGGTCTTTCTTCATAGCTCAAATCCGGACTAAGAATAATGTCTTGCTGGCGAACCACGTGTTTAGGATCGAACACGTATTTTCTTAATTGAGAGACATGGAAAACATTATGAACACTCCCTAGACTTGGCGGTAAAGCCAATCTATAAGCAACGAGTCCTATCTTTTCCAAAATCTCAAAAGGTCCAATAAATCTGGGTCTAAGCTTACCCTTCACGCCAAACCTAATAATTCCCTTAGACGGAGAAACCTTGAGGAAAACCTTATCCCCAATTTCGAATGATAACTCCGATCGACGTACGTCGGCATAAGATTTCTGTCGACTTTGGGCTTCCTTTATTCTCAGTCGGATCTGTCGAATGATCTCTATCATTTCACCGACTGAATCGGCCCTAGATTTTTCCTTTCACCTACTTCATCCCAATAAAGCGGTGATCTACATTTCTTTCCATACAATGCTTCATATGGAGCCATGCCTATTGTTGCTTGATAAGCTGTTATTATAAGCAAATTCGATTAGTGGCAAAACATTTTCCCCACCTTGATCCAACACCACGCTTCTCAACATGTCTTCTAGTGTTTGGATTGTTCTTTCAGGCCCGACCGTCCGTTTGAGGGTGAAAATTGCCGAAATTGAGTTTGGTACCTAATTCTTTTTGCAAGCTGATCCAAAATCTTGAGGTGAATTTTGAATCTCTATCTGATGTTATCGATGTTGGTACTCCGTGCAGACGTACGATCTCACGGACATATAATTGGGCTAATTTCTCCGATCCATAGGTAATCGGAATTGGTATAAAATGAGCTGACTTTGTGAGACAGTCTACTACAACCCATATTGCAGTGTTTCCTCTTTTTGACTTCGGCCGACCGGTCACAAAATCCATTGTTATACCTTCCCACTTCCATGTTGGAATATCCAACGGTTGTAACTTTCCATAAGGTCGTTGGTGTAAGGCTTTTACTTGCTGACAAGCCAGACATCGTTCTACGAAGGAGGCTACATCTCGCTTTAAGCCGTTCCACCAGAACTTTCTCTTTAAGTCCTGATACATCTTCGTACTTCCCGGATGAGCAGTGTAAGGTGTATCATGAGATTCACTCATGATGTCATTTTTCAGTTCGTCATCATGAGGAATACAAAGTCTTCCATCGAACTCGATTGCATTATCTGTTGCTTCAGAGTAACCGCTAGGGTTACTCGATCTCACCTTCGTACGTAGTTTCTCAAACACCTCATCTTTCCTCGAGCACTTATTATTCTTTCTCGCAAGTCTGGTATAGCCACTAGGGTTGCAACACAACTAGTTATTGTTTCTGGTGAATTGATCACCTCCAAACTCATTCTCTCAAAGTCTTGAATGAGTTCTCCTTCTTCGGTAAGGAAACAAGCTAAGTGTATTGGAGTCTTGCGACTCAAAGCATCTGCTACAACATTTGCTTTGCCTGGATGGTAATTGATACCACAGTCATAATCCTTTACTAATTCGAGCCATCTTCTTTGTCTCATATTCAATTCTTTTTGCTCGAAAAAGTATTTTAGACTCTTATGATCCGTAAAAATCTCAACCCTAACTCCATATAGGTGATGTCTCCAGATTTTTAACGAATGCACAACGGCTGCTAATTCCAGATCATGTGTGGGGTAATTGACTTCATGTGGCCTAAGTTGTCGTGATGCATAGGCTATCACTTTTCCATCTTGCATCAGCACACAACCTAGTCCATTTTTAGAAGCATCTCGTATACACCACATATTCTTTATTTGCTTCGGGAGAGCCAAAACTCGGTGCCGTAGTCAACTTGTCTTTTAGTTCTTGGAAATTTGCCTCACACTCGTCCGTCCACTTGTATTTGATTCCTTTCTTGATAATTGTGTCATAGGTCTAGCTATCTTAGAAAATCCTTCAATGAATCTTCTATAGTATCCGGCTAGACCTAAAAAGCTCCTAATCTCATTAGGGTTGGTTGGTGACTTCCAGTCACGTACCGCTTCCACTTTAGCGGGGTCCACCTTGATACCTCCTGCTGACACAATGTGCCCAAGAAACATCACTTCACTCACCAAAACTCGCACTTACCGAACTTGGCATATAGTTTCTCGATTCTCAAAGTTTCCAACACTATTCTCAAGTGTTCTTCGTGCTCTTTCTCATTTTTGGAATAAATGAGAATGTCGTCAATAAATACTAAGACGAACTTGTCTAAGTATGGGTGAAAAACTCTATTCATGAGATCCATGAATACCGGGAGCATTAGTCAATCCGAATGGCATAACTAAGAACTCGTAGTGGCCATATCGTGTTCGGAAAGCCGTCTTGGGTATATCTTCCGGTTTGATTTTCAATTGATGATACCCGGACCTAAGGTCTATTTTTGAAAACACACATGCTCCCTCGAGTTGATCAAACAAGTCATCTATCCTTGGTAAAGGATATTTATTCTTGAGGGTTATCTTGTTCAACTCTCGATAATCTATGCACATCCTCATTGTGCCGTCCTTTTTCTTTACAAATAGAACGGTGCTCCCCATGGTGAAACACTTGGTCTAATAAAACCAAGATCCAACAACTCTTGTAGTTGTATCTTGAGTTCTTGTAATTCCTTCGGTGCCATTCGTATGGTGCTTTCGACAGGGCTGACCCGGGCTCCGTGTCAATGTTGAAGTCCACTTGTCGATTTTGTGGCGATCCCGGTAGTATTTACGGAAATACGTCCTCGAATTCTCGACGATCGCCACATCTCCTATGGTCTTTTCGACTCCGGCTTCCCCGTTCGGGTAAACAAGGAAAGCTCGATGCTCTTTCTTTTTCATCATCTTCTTAGCTTGAAGGGCGTAGATAACCGGCACTCTCCTACCCATTGTAATTCCGTGAAATTCGTGGGCTCTTCTCCGGTAATTGAAAAGAAATTTTTCTCTCATTACGGAGAATCGTAGCATAGTTCTCGCCTAACCAATCCATTCCTAGGATTATATCTACGTCCCGCATTACCATGACATTCAAATTGTTAGCTATAACCTTAAAAGTTCCTAGTTCCAATTCTAGGTTAGAGCAAACAAGTGAAGTGGTTGTGATCTCTCCGGATGGTGTAGTTACTCTCATTTTATGACTAGCTCGTTCTGGTATGATATCTAAATTATCAACACAAGAACTAGAAATAAAAGAGTGTGATGCCCCGGTATCGAACAAAATAATTACAGGAAAGTTAAGAAGTTTGCCCATACCTGCCAAATTTCCTTTGTTCTTAATTGGCGGCTTTTGTTCGATGGCAAAGGCCCTAGCATTCCGCTGTTGTGGCTGTGGTTGAGGTTGCGGTTGCGCCTGTATAGCCCTCAGAGGTTGGGGTTGACCATATTGGTTCGGCCTAAGTGCTTGGGGTGGTCTCGGGCACTCTCTCTTCATGTGACCCTTTTGGCCGCAGTTAAAACAGTTTTCGGTGCCCACGACGTACGCCGAAATGTACCCTATTACACTTACGGCAAGTAGGGATTACAACCTTTCCCTGACCGTTGCCTCCTTGATTCGGAGCATTCTGCCGCCCTTGCCATTGCCCTGACTGGTTGTTTCCTTGCCATGGCCTCTTGCCAAGGTTGTTATTGTTCTGATTGCTATTCTGATTAGGCTGTTGAAAGCCACTTTGATTACCACCCTGATTACCCTGACGGTTGTTGTGTTGATAGTAACCACTGTTATTTCCGCCTTCCCATTTTCTCTTGCCCTTGTAGTTATTGTTGAAATGGTTCTGAGTCTGAGCTTGAGCTTGTACCGGTACGTATACTGGAGCTCGTCTTTCTTCCGGCATTACTGCCTCCATCTCTAGAGCTCTCTCTAGTGACTCAGTGTAGCTCAGCCCTCCATGACTAGCTAACGACACTCCAATCTCGTGTCTTAGTCCAGAACGGAACTTCTTTGCCATTTTCTCATCCGTATCAACTTGATCCGGTGCATATCTTGCCAATTCACAGAATATTCCATCATATTCCGTCACAGACATCTTTCCTTGTTTCAAATTATAGAACTCAGATTCCTTCTTTGCTCTATAAGTCTTTGGCACGTATTTGTCAAACAGTGCCTCTTTGAATTCATCCCAGGTATACTGAGCCAGATGCTCCTCTGGAATGATTTTCTTGCGAGCCTCCCACCAGAAGTCAGCAGGTCCAATGAGTTGAAAGGCTATGCAAGAAAGACGCTCCTCATCAGTACATCTGAGAAGGCCGGAAAATTCTTTCAATAGCTCTTACCCAAAGCTCAAGGCATCGCTCGGGTTTCCGCATCCATTGAAAATAGGTGGATTTCTTTTGAGGAATAGATCCTCGATATCACGGCGATGTGGTGGTGGAGGTGGAGGTGGTGGTGGGGCTTCCTGACGCTCCTGATCTTCTCTTCGAGGTCTACCCCTACCCCTACCTCTTCCTCTACCTTTCCCACGTCCTCTTCTTCCTCCTTCATTTTCAGCTTCCATTTTGAAGATATTCTGGGATTTAGAAAGAAACTTATTAGAACACAACTTATCAAACTGGTATACTCGATGACAACTTTAAACAGATTGGCCATCATTACTTGAACAAAGATAAATGGATTTCGATTGTACAACTTTTCAAGTTGACAAACATAAAAACAGAATATAAGAAGATTGCAACATAAGAGTAAAAGCCCTCACATGGGGTCATATATATATATTAGAATAACCAAAATTTGCCTCCACGAGGTCTTACATCCAAAAGATCTAGACTTTATCTCGTCCAGACTAGGCTATCTGCCTATCTATAATATGCTTCTAGAAATTTAAAAGACGGGATGCCTTAACAAGATGCATTGCCGTCAACAACAGGGAAAGATGCTAGACTCGGGATTATATTTACATTAACTCCCGACTATTTACACCAAAAGAAGTCTAACACATTCCAGATCTATTTACAAAAGCAAAAACTAATTCCCACAGCTAACTGGCCCTAGACGGGTCCATGTCTGACTCTCGGAGACGCTGCTGTACTCTCCTCACTGCCCTCAGCGGGCTCCAACCACCAAGGAAACTCCTCGGGGTCCTCTTCCTCCTCTAGCTCTACGCCGAAAACTGCTCCCAAGGTCCCTTCGACCTCGGCATCGGGCAGGTGCTGATCCGGTATTGCCAGCTCTGCTACTCCCTGGTGTGGCTCGGCCGGTGCTAGCTGCTCGGGCCCCAAGTACAACTCTGGTGCTGCCATCTCCTCAGCAAGGCTAGCCCAGTCGACAGTAGCCATCGGCTCGTCTAAAAAGACAGGGTATGGGAGCTCAGTAAGGTCCACTGCAGTTAAGGGCTGGGTTAGGTGTGCAGGGTACGAGGAGGTGATATCTTCAAGAAATCCATAGTCAAGTGGGACCGCAGAAGGTCCAGCTGCAAACTCGTCGGCCTGTCTAACCCCAAGAAAGGGTAGGTCAGTAGTCGACCCTGCCTCCTCTGGTAGAACTCCAGGAAGAAAGTCAGTCACCGGTACTAGGTCATTCAGTCGACGGTACGAAGCGTGCTCCTCAAATTCAACTCTTGGACAACTACCCACTGTGACAAACTGTCTCAACAAAGCGGATGCAAACAGACAAAAGTCACCTGTAGGTTCCGTGTTAGCCCCCACCAAGACAAGGAAAAACCATGACTGTTTTTGCGCCCATCCCTTCCATTTCTGGGGCATCATGGCGATACAGTCCACCATAGCTTGTCTATCGTCCACTCCAAGTTGCTTAACAGGTTTCCAGTAGTGTAGAAAGTCTATAACATACTGTCCAAAGTCACAACCCGAGCGTGGGATGAAGTCATGGTACAGCCTTAATAGTACCTCAGGCCTAACGGGAGGCTTGAACCGGTTGCTGAAGAAGCTCGAGAAGCACTCCGTACTCATCCTAAGAGAAGAATTTGCAAAACACAAATCAGTAACTGGTAGGATAAAAACTAACACAACTTAAGGGATTCTTAAAGCACTTAAAGAATAAACTGTGTATTAACAAAAACAACTTAAGCAATAAATAGCACCACTTAACTTAAGCACTTAGCAATTATCTCAAAATTGCATATAAATCCAAAAATAAAATAAAAAAAAAAATTTCCAAATTTTATAACTCTATACTTAGAGGTTCCTTAACTCTAATAAAGGAAGAACTCAACTAAACTTTACTTAGCTAGATTCGACCAGCAAAATCTAAACGGTTCTCTATAATGGAAAGCAAAGTCAACTTGAAGTTCCGTCGAATAATGAACTTCAATGAAGATGACTGTGCTCATATCACTTATACGCAAGTGACATTCGTTCTCTTTTGCTTTCGTTTCTCTTTACTTCTTCATTTCTTCGTTGATTGAGTTCTTCTTTATTGCTTTGAAACCAACACTTCTTAAAAGTCTAAGTTCTCAAAAATCGGGAAAATGCCTTAGAAAAATTCTTCTAAGTTCTCAATCCGACATGCTCTTGAAAACGGAATTATAAATCATATAATTCCAAGGAGATAAATTCTAGCATTAAATTCAAGCTTAGAATAATATTTAAAACATATTTTCAAGATGTTTTTAAACTTTTGCAAAGAACGAGAACTTTTAAAATTTCTTACCTTATTATTGGTTGAGCCGGCGTAACGGGGTGTTGAGTTCGTGACTAGTTTCTCAAGTTTAGTGGTTCGAACTAAACTTTTACTCAAAAGAAGACTCAGGCTCAGAGCAAACGAAACGCTCTGATACCACTCTGTCACAGCCCCAAATCCCGAAGGACGGCTAAGCCGGGGTGTGACTAGGGGTTGGAATTAAGAAGCGGGGAAGAAAGGGGATTAATGAATAACTGAGGGATAAATCTTGAATCATCAAGGAAATACATAGAAGTAAACTTTGATTATATAACGCGAGACAATCTCGAAGGATTTCTCAAATAGAACTAACAAGTCGTTTCAAGTTTCAAGTACAAAATACTTAAACAAAAAGTGTTATAACATATTAGAGTGTTTGCAGCGGAAAAAGAACGTAGATTGACTCCACATATGAAGATGTGAAATCGAGGCTCGACTAGCTTTATTAAGGATTTACAACCACGTACTCAACTCCCGCCGTCACCCGTCACTCAACCTGCATATTTAAAAACATATACAGGGCTAAGTACAAAGTACTTAGTGAACACATGCCAAAAACATATAATAGATTTAATGGTTTTATCAGGCATTTCAACAGTAACACAACGGGGTTTTTCATTAAAGGCCCGTGCTTACTAAAATTTCTTTTCATAATCGCTTGCAAGCATTTTCTTACTTTTAATTCAATATGACCAAATCTGAATAACGCCGGGGAAAGAATGCACTCTTCCGCGGTCGCTTCTCACCGTGGCTGGCTACTCCTCAACAGAGTACCACACACTCCGGCTACCGTGTACACTAATTCTGGAAAGCACCCTCTTGGCTAACTCAGAATCCGATCGATTACTAGTTGGCGAACCAACTCAGATAGGCATAATAGAACTCACAAAACAAATTCTTTTATGCCAAGACAATCACTTTAAAACATGCTTTTTAAAGTGATAAGAAAAACAGAAGCTCGAGTTATTCAGTAAACTGAATATTCACATTTTATTTGTATAATAGAAAAGCCCACCTTAATGGTTTACAGAACGGAAACCCAGCTTCAATCTTCCGTCCTTTCTTCTATGTATGATGTCCTCCTTTAATCGTAAATAATCAAATCTTAGAAAAAGATCGAGAGGGAAACCATACGATAACAGACTTGATAACTTGATTAATCTTTAATATATACTTTTGAGTTTACGAAAGAAACAACTGAAAACAAGTTGATCATAAATCAGCTGGATAAAACAAGCTGTCTGGAAAATCAAGCTAGCTGGAAAAACTGAGTTAGTTGGAAAACTGAGCTGGCTAGAAAAACAGAGCTGGCTGGAAAAACAGAGCTGGGACCTACCGAGTTAATCCAATTGATCGGGTCCGAGTTAATCCAATTGGCTGTCCACTGGTAATTCCAATGATCAGGTCCAACGAGTTAATCCAATTGGCCGAGTCCAAATTGGTAATTCCAATGATCGGGTCCAACAGTTAATCCAAATTGTCTGAGTCCAGCTGGGTAATTCCAGCTGACTTAATCCAGGAATTAAACTCTCAATTTCACCAGCTCTCTCTCTCTCTCTTAGAAATCAACAACAGTAGCAGAGCACCACTGCCGTCGTCTCCCTCCTTTTTCCGGCGGGGCTTCGCCGTAGCTTCTCACTGCCGCCGCCGCCTCCTCCTCCTCTCTCTTATCTTTCTCACTTCTTGGTCTCTTTCTATCTCTATCCGACGGCAACAGCAGTAGCACGACCGCTGCGTCTCCTCCGACGAACTTCACCGTTCGCCGCCTCCGTTCCATCGTCGTCGTCGTGGCGCGTCACCACTACCATGGTAAACTCTCTGCCTTTTATCCTCTTATTTCTTATTTAATTGCTAATTTCAGATTTTAAGATTTTAATTTTAGTTTTAAATTTTAATTCTCTCTTTTCTTTTAAAACCGGCAGTGGTTGCCGTTCTTTCGCCGTCGTCGTCGATGTCCAAACTATTCCGACTCGGCCTTATCATCGGACTCGACAACAAACCGTAACCAAGACTCAATAATTCGAGTTTGAAGGAAAAGCAGAAATGTAAAGCAGAGGCAGGTTCTACAATTTTATTCAAAGTTTCTTATTTGGCAAAACAGTGTTTCTAGAATCAGTTTTGTGAATACTGGACTCTGGTTTCTTTGTTGACTTGCACTTAGTTCATAGATGGATGATTCTTGAGTTATGATCATGCTTGTGTTAATATTGCTTTGCTGGTAAAAATTAAAATAGGTTATACTCTTATTTTATATGATTTCGGTTGAAGTTCTTTAAGAAAAGGAAACAGAGTTTTTCGTACACATAAATTAGATTTTGAGTTGTATAAACTTACTGGTTGGATTGATGAGCGGATGGATGGTTTATGAATGAATTGAAATGCTGAATCTTGTGACTGAAATTCCCCTGCAGAGCTTCTTCTTCCTTTACTTTTTCTTGGGTGTAATTTGTTTGTGATGAGAGAGTAATTAACTCAGGAAAGTTATATTTAAGAGGAATGGTTGATCTTATTTGCTGTAATGATTCAAATGTAAATGTGATGGACGTGTATTACAAACTTAACCACAAGATTACTGACAAGATTTTGGAGAAGATTTACTCCTATCATCGGCACATTCACAGCTGTAAAAGATAATACTTGGTGCATTTCTGGTTGATTAAGGGCCTCACAGGCTTTTAAAGTTTTTCATGGTTGGGCTTTAATTTGGGCTTTTATTTATTTAACAAGATGGGCTTAAATTTATTTAAGCTCATTGGGCTATAAATAAAAGAAAAGGTTCGGCCCAAGTTACAAAGATATAAGTCGGCTCACTAAAACATATATAAGATTATTAAGTCTTTTATTACGAAGGATTTGATCGCCGATAATTAATTATAAATATAAACGGTTCAAACATTCAAAATTAATTTCTTAATTTCCCTATTACTTAATGACGGCAACAATATAATCAAACCTTAGAAGAAAAAAAAAAAAAAATGGAAATGAAAAAGTAAATCGTTTTAATACTCGACTCTGAACTTTAAGAGTATTCGGTTAAAATAACTTAAGGCTGCAAAAATTGTAATTAATTATATAAAATTAATTATACGCAAGTTTAGAAAAATCGGGGTATTACACTTAGTTTTTAATTAATTGTTTTTTTTTTAAAGGAAAAAAAAAACTTAAGTTGTGTATTTTTGAGGATCAAAACAAGAACTTACACTTAAAGAAATGAAAGAAGAAACTAAAATTTTATTTTAAGACTTGAGATCTATAGAAGATCCCCATGTTCGTACATTTATTCAAGCTGAACAAGTAAGTATTTTACAAAAAATACATCAACAACAAGGTCAACCGGATCCTTTCGCAATTGCTACATATATTCCCTTCGTACACGATATACAGTCCTACTTACCCATTTATATTTGTCCACAAAAAAAAAATCCTATTTCGCTTGTTATACCATCACACCACTATTTTCTCATATATTTACTTATTTTTGTCATTGATGGACCCATAAAAATTCTACTTGTATTCCTACAAATTGTATTTTATTGTACCTTTATTCCTATAAATTGTACTTTTATCCCACAAATTATACATTTAACACTACCCTTCAAATTATACTTTTATTCCACTCACAACAACTCCAACAACTTTCTTAATCTCCGTGTCCAGCACATTATGAAACTTTATATCGTGGACGGAGGGAGTAATTAATATTTCAGTAATATTGAAGTATTTGACAAACATCATGTCTGTTGTGGTAATTTCGTTGTTTTTTTTTCCCAATGTTGTGGCATGTGGTGTACTTTTTATGTCACCGTTATTGTATTTCATTTAATTAAGACTTTGCTAAATTTCCTAGTACTATGTCATGTGTTATTTATGCGTTAATGTCGTTATGGTTCTTAGCTATCTTCGATTTTTTTAGTGTACACATATCATTTTATTCTTATATAAATATTTCCAAATTTATAATTTGTAATATTTAATATATAAAAATTAAAACATAATGAAACTAAATCAATAGCTCACACTTAGGGTATGATAGAATCTATCTATCATATCACCCAAAGTAAACACCCTTAATGACTTAATATAAACACTTTCAATCCCTTAATTGAGCGTAAAAAACTAATCAATAGCCTAAAATAAATTAATAGCCCAAACTATATCAAAGACACTAGATAATTGGCGCCAGTTATTCTTCTTTTTCTTCAGTCAACTTCTTATAAATATTTGAGGCTTAGCTGTGATTTCCAAATTTAAAAAAAAAAAAAATCAGGATGCATTGTCATGTACTAATTAATATAAAGAGAATTATCATTTACAGTATTAAAAAAGTAGCATTTGTTATATACTCCCTCCATCCCATATTAGTGTAGTTCAACTAATATTTTATACCTCACAACAAATCAAATATACATCATATTTTGGGGGACGGAGGGAGTACAAAACTAGTATTTACTATACAAAAATATCATTACAAGTAAACTAGTTTAGCACAAACATATGCTCTTTTTATCGCGTACTTTTTTTTTACATGGGAAATGGAGAGCGGTAGAATTTGAATTCGAAACCTATCTGTTCACATACAAGATCTATTATATATGTTGCATCTAATCAAGTGAATTGTGCTAGAAGTTTTATCATTCTTTATCGTGGGCACTAAAATTTCGTGCCATTTCACATAAAACAGTTAATAATCATCATATTTAACCTTCGCATAAAATTCCATCGTGGGTATAAATTAAAACTTTACTTTTATCGTTGATCTGACATATTTCACATTCAATTATATTAGAGAGTAGCTGAGGCACCACAAGATTCTCATTAGTGAGAGGTCTTAGGTTCAATCCCGTCTGCGTGCGGTGTAATATATTTTCTATCTTGCTTGGTGGTATAGTTGTCCCACCCTGCGTGGTGGTGTAGTGGTGTCACCTTTGTGTGGTATAGTTGTTTCACCTTGTGTGGTGGTGTAGTGGTGTCACCTTTGTGTGGTGTAGTTGTTCCACCCTGTGTGGTGGTGTAGAAGTCCCGCCTATATGATGGTGTAGTGCTTGATTTGATTATATATATATATATATATATATATATATATATATACACCTTGTAATTCTCTAAAAAAAAACTTATGTTAGAGATGGTGGGAGAGAGAAGGTGACAAAAGTGGAGTTAATTTGGTGAGGTAATTTATTCTTCAAAACTTTAAATTGATATATTTCACATTCAATTACCTTAGAGAGAGGGGGGTAGAGAGAAGGTGACAAAAGTAGGGTTAATTTGGTGAGGTAATTTATTCTTCAAAACTTTAAATTAAAATAGATGAGAATCTTGATATTTTTTTTCACTTATTTGTGCGCTTTCTTAAAGGGAATGTTCATGCTAGGTCGACCTCTGTTAGGTTGATTTATAAAATAAATCATAACAAATCGAAATTAATCATAAAAATATTTCAGACAATTCAAAACTAATATTAGAAATCATTGAAAATATTGGGATATAAAAAAACTTAGAAAAATTAGTATTGTCCACAAATTGAGCTCTCGCAATTTTTTATTTATTTTTTATACAGTCAAAGTTATATTAAGATTGTCTTTGATGTGTGGAATCATTTGAAAACATCGTCTAATACTTTTCGATTGATTTTCATTTATTATGATTTATTTTGTGAATCGACCTACCAGATCGCGACCTAGCATAGACGTTATCGCCCTTTTAAGGTCCTTCTGATTTTACAAGATAAAGTAGGTATAAATGTCCCTTTTTTTATAAAATGGTATAGAGAGAGAGGAGAAAAGTTGGTTTGGTGGGGCCATTAAGACAGGTGGGATAATTTAATATTCAAAATTTTCATTGTTTTGCAATTTTTGTGTAGGCGGGATCATTTCATTTTATAAATGATTGAAAAGTGTGAGAATTTTGTAAAGATAATCATGTTGTGAAGTCATTTTCATTTCAATAAGTTATTGAGAAGCGTGAGAATCTTATAATAGTAGTGAAATCATGTATTATTTTCATATAGAAAATGATCGGTAAGCGTGAGAATCTTGTAATAGTAGTAGAATTATGTAGTTATTTTAATTTCAAAAATATTTGAGAAGCGTGAAAATCTTGTAAGAGTAATGATATTGTAAATCCTTCTATTCAAAAAATGGTTGAGGAGTGTGAGAATCTTGTGATAATAGTGAAATTGTGCAGTCATTTTTATTTAAGAAATAATTGAAAAGCGTTTGAATTTTGTAAGAGTAATAATGTTGTGTAGTTTAGAAGTGTGAGAACCTTGTAAGAGTAGTGATGTAAATGTTGTGTAAATATTTTCATTTCATAAACAATTGAGAAGTGTGATAATCTTAAAGAGTAATGTTACACGGTAATTTTATCCAAAAATGATTGATAGGATCCATGCACAATGAGAATTGTGATTTGGAGGCTATGCCAAACTACTGTTCCTATAATTTTATTTATTTTTTGGGAATGTTTGTGCCTTTTTTATAATAATGTTCCAACATAAGAATAATATTGTTAAATTAAGGCCCAATGTTTTCAAAAAATTCACAATTGTGTCCCGACAATAATTGTGAATTTTTTGAAACATTGGATAGCAATTGACAAAAATTGATCGTTGGGATACAATTGTATTTTTTTATTTTTTGAAATGTTTTTTTTAGAGGAAAAAATTCATTAATTATGAAGAATCAAACTTAACAATGTCAATTAGCCAAGAAGGACAATTATCATACCACACAGATGTAGTATCTAAGTTTTAACTAAACTAGCTAGAATATGAGCGGCCATATTAGCCTCTCGACGAACGTGATCAATAGACAAAACATGAGTCTCTTGGACTTCTGCAAAAAAATTTGAAAAACTCCTCACCCAGAATACTATCAGCGGCATTCGTCTCTGCAATTACGTGAACAGCGAGTAAAGAGTCTATGAACACCTCCAACGGGAAAAGCTCCGTCTTCACACACTGACATATACCATACATAAGAGCCCTTTGCTCACCATGCAAAACAGAGAACGACTTGGAAATAAGTTTATTCATTGCCAAAATAATAGCACCACATCATCTCGCACAATAGCACCTACACCACCTCTTCCGCTCACCTCATCCACCGCATAATCAACATCAAGGCGATAACATCCACGCTTTTTTCTTAAAATGTTAATTACTAATAATTTTACATTATTCTTAAGGTTGGATATTATTGTAAAAATGCGCAAACATTGAGACAATAAATAACATTTACCTTTTTTTTCATTTTTCTTTTTTTTAATTTCTGGGTGTGAGGGCAACAAATAGTCGTTGCCTTGTTTTTTAATTTTTGTTTTGCTTCTTTTTTTAACTAGTGTGTATCCCGTCGAAAATCGATGATGAACTATATTATTAAAATAAAATATATTAATAAGGTTGTTTCTTCGATTTTATTGTACTTCCTTAACAAATATTTTTATTTTTATTATTATTATGCAATATATAAGCATGAACATTAAAAATAATTTAATATTATTTCGGAGTGATAATATTTCGATAATATCAAAAAGAGTGTTTCTTTGATTTTATTTCACTTTCTTTAGTTGCAAGAAATCAATAGAAATCAAACTATTTTTTTTACTTCACAATCTGTCAAATATTTCATTATATACATCGTTAATTGTATTTCATTATATACATTGTTAATTGTTGTGTACGTCTGATCATTTCGTCACAAAGTTAAATTTCGAGAATTATTCCTACGTGTATATATATACAAATCCAAGAATTATAATTTAGAATACGTATTTTTGAGATTTTTCTTTTATTTACGTCAATTTAAAAATTTGTTAAATTAAACAAATTAATATTGACAACTACAAAATTGATCAAATTAAAATTGTCAATAAAAATAAAACTATTTATTTGGCCAACAAATTAATTTGCCAAATTATATTGGTTGTGCAAAATAATTGCGGAATGAAAAAATACACATGGATTGTGAGTATTTATATAGGTTCTCCAAGAATGAAGTTTTATTAAGAATCAATTTGTGATGAGAAAATCTATATTAAATATACATAAAATAAATGAATAAAAATGTTCAAAATAAGGATTAAAGATAAATAAGAATAATGAAAGGAGAGAGCGCCACGTAGGACCTCGAATTAAGGAGAGATCTCGAATCCACAGTCGTTTTAATAATATACTAGTAAGTAGCCCGTCGAAATTCGACGGAAAATAACTTTATGTTTTAATTTATATGTATATATTTTAAAAATAATTTTATATCTTATTAAGAAGTTGTGATATTATTCGCGTTAATTATTAATCAAACTTAACAAATTAATTTTATTTCACGTATCTAAATTTATAATTAGGAATGACAATGAATCGAGTATACTCATTTATTATGTATTTTCTAAATCTAAATTTGTTTAGAATTTTTCTACATGTGTCGCAGCCCGGCCTAGAAATTAGATGACAAAGCCGGTGGGTCCCACGACTTACACAATTTATGATTAACAAAAGGATTAAGATAGCGACCCTGCTATCATTTAAGAGCAAACAAGGCAACTCATGCTCGACAAATCATCAAACTTAGGATAATTATGACATGCGTAACTCGAGATTAATGAAACGAACATTTGATCTCTTTTTAAAATATGCATATCATCAAATACAATCTCAAATCAGCTCGGAAATCAATAATCTCATCAACCAGATTAATGGCAACAACCATGAAGGAAATGAGCTGATTTTCAGGATCAAGAAAACACGATAAAATCAGTCGTAATAAGACTGAACTTCCAATATAACGAACAACTATTATATAGATAATTAGATTGGCTAGACTTCAAAATAAGATAACAAACATAGTTCGAGACTTCAGACTTCAACACTTCATCAACTTATACTAATCTCAATATCATAATCTTGCAGCGGAAAAACGAGAGAATATATGTGTGAAGACATATATTCTAGGTTCTAAGCTCATCAAAATGACTCTTAACATTAATAAAATAAAACAACAACAACAAGTCCGCCAGCACACGATCATCTTCATCCCAAACCTAACTCCGCACATTTTAGAAATAATAGGCGGGGCTGAGTACTTCGTACTCAGTGGGCACATGCCAAAATATTTTGAAACTTACTTCTTAGAGTTAGAGATTAAACTTGCCATAAAGCATAAGCACAAGTAATTTTTGTCTCTCAAAAATAAACCTGTGCATGCTCAACTTCTTCTTTTCTGTAAATCATGTTTGTCTGGCCAGACATATACTTTAGGATGTATGTACCAGATCTATAATCACATAATGATAGTGTTGAGAAGGAGGCCTCCTTCTCAAACACTTGTAATCGTCCATTCCTTTCGGAAGGCTCCCGATTACAAAATAGTGTACACAAATCCTACCTTGCGTAGGACCGAATTCGTCTTGCTATAGTAGATGGTAACATACAAGAACTTAAACATTTGGCAAGTCAATCATTTTTAAAACATCTCATATATAATCATATAACTTCATTCGTCATTTCATTGGTTAGAAAGCCCACCTGATACACTTAAGCTTTTGTCTTAACTTTAACGCTCGCTAAATTTGTGCTTTACACTTCAGCTTCCACTTCCACTTGCTCCTTTAATCGAAATGGAAATACGAACTTCAAAACGAGAATAATTTCTATCGAATAAACAACTTCGATAATCTTAACTTAATTCGCTTCGGAATTCTACGTCGAAACTCGAGAATTTCTAACTTAACTTCTTAAACTCTCTTAACTAACTTAATTAACAGTTAAAATCATACTAATAACTTCATTAACCACTTAAGCTTGCCATCTATCATACTATCGTATCATTATCACATAAACATTTCCTTTACAAATAAACATCTCATTTAGTCATATAAACATCTGATTAACACTTAAGCTTTTCATTTAATTATTTAAGCATAATATAAATGCTTAAGTTCTTTGGTAACATTTAAGCTTAACATTATAACTTTTGAGTTTACGAAAGAAACAACTGAAAACAAGTTGATCAAAGATCAGCTGGATAAATTAAGCTGTCTGGAAAATCAAGCTAGCTGGAAAAACTGAGTTATTTGGAAAAGCTGATTGAAAACCGAGAAAAAGGCCGGAAAACATTTGGAAAAACAGATTGCTTGAAAACTGCATTGGAAAACAGAGCCGGCCGGAAAACTGACTGGCCGGAAAACAATTTGAAAAACAATTATTGACCATGAGTTAATCCAAATTTGACTGTTCAGTGGTAAATCCATTGTGGTCCAATGAGTAAATTCCATTGTGAGTTCAAAGTAATTCCAATTGTGGTCCAGTAGGTAATTCCAGTGATCGAGTCCAGTAGGTAAATTCCAGTGATCGAGTTCGATTTGATAAATCCATGACCGGGTCCATTCAATACCGGATCAGTGACTGAGTTTCAGGAGTAAATCCACTGATCAAATGTAATTCCACTGATTCCGAGTTCAGCTGAGTAAATCCAGCTGACTGGGTCCAGCTGGGTTAATCAAGGAATTAAACTCTAGAAACTCTCAATTTCAAAACTTTGTATTAAAATTCTGAAAAATTCTACGTCACTTAATTTTTAACGTAGATTCCACTTCTATCATTATTTTCTTCATTAAAATCAAATACATGGCTTTATTGTACATATATATTTCGGTCCTTTTGATAAATTAAGAATTTAAAATCCAAATTTCATTCTAATCACTTCCAATCATGTTAATTTAAATTGAAATTTCTCAAATCTTAATAAATCAAACCATCAAACATGTTTATAATCATCATAGGAGCTCATAGAAATCATCAATTTGATCATAGGATCAAAGGATCAAAAACCCCTAATTTTAATTAATATTTTCGGCTATTTTGAAAATAATAGAAGGACTTTGATTCTTTGATTACTTCCAACATCAAACATGCTCAGAATAATTATCTAAGCTCAAATAATCAATTAATTTGATCATCCATCATCAAAATTTAAAAACCCCTAATTCTTCCTTCATTTTTCGAAAATTCAATTAATTATGGGTAGGGTTTTAATTAAGCTTGAATCAATGATCTATCATGCATCCCAAGCATGAATTAAACATCAAAAATCAAGATCATAATCATCTACTAATTAAATCCTAATTTTCGAAAAATCTGGAATTTAAAAATAAGATGATCAAAGCTTATGTTTAAGCTATAAACTTGAATTAAACTTATGTCTTACCTTGATTAATAACTTGGAAATGATTTACTCTTGATTTGAAGCTTGAAAATTACACAAAAATGGAGTTTAGAGAGTGTGTGTGTGTGCTGGAATTTTCAGCCGAGAATGGGAGGGAGAGAGTGAGAGAATGATGATGATCATCTTATATATATACTAACACACTAATTAATAGATAAGGCTAAGTTCAATGTATTCTAATTAAATAATGCATGCTAATCTTGACTATATCTTAAAATCATTATTTCATGTTGGATAAGCTGAGGTGTCCCTCATTTAATTATTTATTCACCAAAGTCAACAAATCATATGTCATGGCTTAGGTAATAATTAAGATTAATTAATTAATTAAATACTCAATTTAATCAATTAATTACAAAATTTGCTAATCAAAACTTAAATCTCTAATTTCTCACTTTAGAAAAATCAATTAGGGTTTCACGAACCCTAGATAAAAATCTCACAGAAAGAATCGGAGATTTGAAACATTTTCAAATCGACCGAAACTAAAAATTTAAGTGATAAATTACGCAATAAATCACTTAAATAAATTAAATTCTTCTTTTAGTCAATTAATGACTAATCATTTATCACTTAATGATAAATGTAAAAACTTCTTCATTTCGGATTAACCGAGACGATAAAAATTAATTAAAACTCATTTTTACGGCAAAATATATCTACCGGATAAAATTTTCGAAAACGAAAATTTTTCTTTCACTGGAATCTTATCTTTCTTATTAAATTAATTAATTTTAGTACGCAAGAAAGACGGGATATTACAACATGTTCGTCCTAATCTCGGTTAAAATAGTGACTTTACTGTACATACTCGTCTCAAATCCGTTGAGTAATACTCAATAAAAATATTAACACTCCAAGTAATATTAATTAAAATTAGTAAAAATCCTTCTTTCTATGTTATTTGAACTATCTCATTGGTTTATTCTAAATTACTCGATAAAAATATAAACAAAGTTAATATTAATTAAAATTAGTAAAAATCCTTCATTTTTAAGTATATTTGAACCGTCTCGTTGGTTCATGTTAAATCGATATATCTAATCTTTGCCAAAATGCGAAAAAATATGTTTACATCTTCAAAGTAATATTAATTAAAATTAGTAAAAATCCTTATTTCTATGTTATTTGAACCGTCTCGTTGGTTTATGCTAAATTATTCAATAAAAATCTAAACAAAGTTAATATTAATTAAAATTAGTAGAAATTCTTCTTTTTAAGTATATTTGAACCGTCTTGTTGGTTCATGCTAATTAAATCGATATATCTAATCTTTGCCAATTTTATAATATTAAATATATATATATATATATAGATTATTATATATGAATTAAGAATGTACAAAATAAGGATTTATAAGAATGTATTCCGAAATTATTATTATTTTAATATGTGTAATAGAAGAAATTAATTAAATAGAGGGAAAGATAAATATGAGATGTGATTAATATATAAACATGTGATATTTCAAGAATATGAAATTAATAAAATTTTAATTAATAAAAATTAGAATATATATGAATTAAAATTAGACAAATTACCAGATTAAAGGAAAATCTGAACGGAGTACCGTGGAGGGGCAGCTTTATTTTCGTATTAGTAATAGATATGGATATTGTTTCATTTTTCACTTAAGTTATGTATATATTTTGACTAGGTTCCAGAATTAAGGCTATGCACTTAAAGTAATGACGGAAAAAAAAAAATATATTTCAAGACTTGAAAGCACAAGATCTTCACGTTCGTGGATTTGTTCAAACTAAACAGACACGTATTTTGCGAAAAATATTTCTCAATAACAAGGTCAACCAGCTGATTATTGTGCAACTTATATGTATCATTCATATTTCAATAATATTGGTGACCAATTATCCTATTTGTTGTGGTAATTTTGTTGTATTTTTTTTTTAATATTGTGGTACGTCATATGTTTTTTTACGTCATTGTTACTGTATTTAATTATGACTAAATTAAATTTTAATTTTTTATGTATTTTTATATACTATTATTTATGTATTAATAATGTCGTTATGGTTTTAAGCTAGCTATCTTCATTTTTTGGAAGTGCACCTGTTATTTTATTCCTACATAAATATTTTAAAATTTATAACTTGTAATATTTAATAGATAAAAATTAAAACTTAATGAATCTAAATCAATAGCCCATTCAATCCCTTAATTGAGTTCAAAAACTAATCAATAGCCCAAACTATTACATCAAAGATACTACATAATTGGTGCCAGTTATTCTTCTTTTTCTTCAGTCTGCTTCTTATAAATATTTTATTTGAGGCTTAAACCGCTAAAGTGAGATTTACATAAAAATAAAAAATAAAAAAAAAAAGAAGAAGAAGAAGAAGAAGAAGAAGAAGTAGTAGTAGGATGCAACTTTCCAAAAAAAAAAGTAGAATGCGTTGTTACTAGTAGAAATGAATCGTCCGGTTTAAATTCAAAAATATATTAAAAAAACACAGTGACATTTTTGTAATGATTTGGATCGAAAATAAAATATGGTTTACAGTATTGAAATATCATTTCTAATATTGAAAAATGCTAGTAGTTTTTATTTTTTTTGCACAAAAAAAGCCTCTTCTGTAGTTCTTTGACTTTGAAAAGAAAGTTAATTATATTATAGAAAAATATATTATACACAAAAGTACCATTTACAACAAATAAAAGTATAATTTTCGTAAATCAAAATATCTTTTTACAATACTAAAAAATATCTTTTTGTATACAAATGTATGGTTTACTATACAGAATACCATTTCGTAAAAAATATCCCTTTTTTATAAAGATTAGTGTAAAAAAATCATTTACATTAACAACAAACATTATTTAATATAAAGAGAAGTATCACACGAATAAAAATATTATTTATATTAATGAAAATATCCTTGTTCTTGTTGTTTTTTGGCTGCAACCCAAATGCGACTGACAGTGGCGGAGCTAGAGGTGGCCAAAAAAATCGGAACCGCCGGAACCGAACAGAAATCGAACCGAAACCGGCGGTTCCGGAACCGGAACCGAACCGCTGGTTCCGGTTTGGAACCGAAAACCGCATCGACGGCGGTTCGGTTTTGATTCCAAAGTTGTGGAACCGAGAACCGCCGGTTTCTGTTCGGTTTCGGTTCCGAACCGCCAGTTCCTCATTATTTTTTTTATTTTTTATGTTTTTATCTATATTCTAATGCCCCTCTCCCATCCTACAAATATTTCTCCCTGCTCCTGTCATAGTCTATATATTTAATTTAAGTATAATAATTTAAATAAAACTTAATTTACTTATTATATTATTATTATATATTTAATTTAAGTATAATGATGTAAAATAGTATATTAATTAAGTTTATAATATATGTAATAATTCATTAGAAACTAAAAAATAATTTAAGCTTAAATTGAATTTGGATTTGTACTTTTTGAATTAGGCGGTAATGTTAATCATGTTATCAGATCTATTAAGTATTTTTTAGTAGCTTTTAATACTGACAAGTCTCCCGGACCTGATGGTTTTAACCCAATGTTTTATCAAAAATTTTGGGATATGATGAAGTGAGATATTTTTAAAGATTGTGTTACTTGGTTGGATGAAACAGCCTTCCCGAAGAGTCTTAATAATACAAATGTTGTTCTAATTCCGAAGATCGAGAATCCTACAACTATGAAAGAGCTTTGTCCAATTGCCTTGTGCAATGTGGTTTACAAGATTATTTCAAAGGTCTTATGTAATCGCCTAAAGAAAACACTTCCCTATCTTGTTGATATTGCGCAGTCGGCTTTTGTTGAAGGAAGATCAATACAAGATAATGTGTTGATTGCATTTGAGGCTATCCACACAATGAAGCGTAAAACTAGAGGGAAGTTTGGGGATTTGGCCATGAAGATCGACATTAGCAAAGCATATGTGTGGATTGGCGGTATCTGGAAGCAATGCTGAGGAAATTGGGTTTTTGTGACAAGTGGGTACGGTGGATTCAATTGTGCGTGTGTACAGTTGAGTATCATATTTTGGTAGATCAAGAGTTGATAGGTCCGATTAAACCGAGAAGAGGATTAAGACAAGGTGATCCTCTCTCACCTTATCTTTTTATCCTCTGTGCAGAGGGTTTGTCGTCCCTTATTAATCATGAAATGGCAAGAGGTGCGCTTCATGGGATACGTATGGGAAAGAATGGGCCGCCTATTTTTCATCTCATGTTTGCGGATGATTGTATGTTTTTTTGCCGAGCTTCCGAGCAGGAATCCTTGATCCTAAAATAGCTACTTTTGCTGTATGAGAAAGCCTCTGGGCAAGCGATAAATTTCCAAAAGTCAGGGATATTCTTTAGCAGAAATGTTTCAGAAGAATGTCGAGATGTTGTGTCGGGGATTCTGGGAGTCTCCCAACCTTTGAACACAGGTCGATATTTGTGGCTTCCTTCACTCATTGGGCGAAACAAGAGAGACATATTCAGTTTCTTGAGAGAGAGATTATGGAATTGTATTCAAAGTTGGCAAGGCAAGAAATTGTCCAAGGCGGGAAAGGAAGTGCTCATCAAATCAGTTGGTCAAGCAATTCCGGCTTATTGTATGACTACGTTTCTTCTGCCAGTTTGTCTCATTGATGAGCTTGAAAAGATGATGACTCATTTTGGTGGGGCCATCAAAACGAGCCTAACAAGGGTATTCATTGGATGCGTTGAGAGAGACTATGTGTGAGTAAGAAGTTTGGTGGTATGGGGTTCAAGAGTCTCCAATTATTCAATTTATCTATGTTGGGAAAGCTTGGTTGGCGTCTATTAGCTAATCCTGATACTTTGATTGCAAGAGTGCTTAAAGCTAAATATTATCCCACGAGGGATTTTTTGAATGCCCGTTGCGGGCAAAGTCCAAGTTTTACTTGGAGAAGTATTTGCGCTTCCCAGGACCTTTTGATAAGGGGTTTACGTTGGAGAATAGGGAGTGGTGGAGGTGTGAATGTGTATCGGGATCCTTGGCTAAGGAGGGATGACGGTTTTCATATTACTTCTGCTCCTTTTGAGGAGATGGAGGATTTGAGAGTTAGTGATTTGATGATCCCTGGGGTTAGAATGTGGGATGTGGATTTTGTGAAGGATCTCTTTAATGAGGCTGAGGCTAGAGCTGTACTAAGTATACCGCTTAGTCCAAATATTCTCGACGATAAGCTTATTTGGCATTTCTCTAAGTCAGGGATGTATACTGTCAAGTCGGCTTACACATTAGCCTGTTCGATCGCCATTGAGGAGAATCGTGCAATTCAAGGCAAGTGGATGGATATTTGGAAATTGAAAGTTCCCCATAAGGTTAAGATTTTTCTGTGGAGGGCGGCTCACAATTGTCTTCCAACAAAGGAAAACTTGCTCAAACGAGGCATTCAAGCGGGTGGGGAGTGTGGAATATGCCAACAAGGTTATGAAAATACGTGGCATGTGTTCGTGGCATGTCCTTTTGCAGAGAGCTGCTGGATAGAAGCAGGATTCTTGAATATCTTACAGGCAGGAGTAGAAAGGTACGATAATTTTGTTTCTCTACTTTTCTATCTTCTAGCTCGACAAGAAGATGATGGGGGAATAAGTCTGGCATGTTGTTATGGCAGATTTGGAGGGATCGTAATATAGCTGTTTGGGATAATAAATTTCCTATTCCTCACCGGTCTCTTTTACAAGCCCGATTGCAACGTCAAGACTGGATTGTTGTTCAACCACCTATGAGTATGCATGGATCGAGAGAAAGAGCTCAAAGTAGATGTATAGGGTGGCATGATCTTTCGGCTGGTTGGTTTCGGTGTGGGGTGGATGCTGCATTTTTTTCAATGAAAATCTTACTAGTATTGGGTTGATACTTCAAGATGAAAGGGGTGGCTTTGTGGCAGCAAAAGTAATTTGCCTTCCTGGTTGTTTGCAGGTTGTAGAAGGTGAAGCTATGGGCATCCTTGAAGCTCTTTCATGGTTAAAGCAAAGAGATATATCAAGAGCGAGCATAGTGTCAGATTGTAAAATTGCTGTGGATGCTATTGTTTCAAGAGGAGAGAATATGTCAGAGATGGAGACTATTGTTAGCAGCTGTAGAATTTTGATGGAGACGAGTAATAATTTTATCAAAGTTAATTATGTACGTCGGGAGGCCAATAAGGCTGCTCACCGGCTAGCTAGAATCGCTAAGGATTTTCCGTTTTCGTATGTTTGGAATGAACCTCCAACGTTTGTGGAGGGTCTTTTCCATTTACCATGCTCTTGTTGATTAATAAAACCGAGTCTTCCTTTAAAAAAAAAATACTGAAGCAACATTCATTTTTATATATTTTTACTTTTGATCATGGTTTTTTATTAGATGATAGACAATAGGCTAAATGCATAAATTCAGGCCGATAAATTTACTTTGTGACAATTTTAGCCCCAATTTAGCACAATACCAATTTTTAGTCAAATAAATGCAAATTTGTGACAATTTTAACCAATTACTATTTGCTGACTCCGGAAAGTGATGTTGGCACCTTTAGTTGACACGTGTCGGCCACGAATCTGAAACGACATCGTTTTTTTTTACATGAATTAAATTAATTTTCCACCTCATCTAGATAAAACTGTGTCGTTCAGTTTATTTATTTTTAAAATTTTTGAGAATTTATTCTCTTCCTTCATAAAATACACAAATTTATTCGGACATATGCATATGCATAAAAAGTTATGAGTTGTAATCCCGGCCCGTGTATATATAGTCTGAATCATGATTTTAAAATCGATGTCGGAATAAGTTAGTGTTTTAGGAAGGAAAATAATAATTTCTCAAAAAATTTAAAAAATAAATAAAGTGAACGACATAGTTTTATCGTATCATATCGGACTAAAGGTGCCAACGCAACTTTCTGTCGCCGGAAAATAATAATTGGCTAAAGTTGTCACAAATTTCTATTTATCGGGCTAAAAAATGGTATTATGCTAAGTTCGGATTAAAATTATCACAAAGTGAATTTATCAAGCTAAAATTTGTGCCTTTAGCCTAGATAATTTTAGAACATAAATAAAGAACAATTAGTTTTACATATGGTTTTCAACCTACATTTTTGAATATTAAATATTGCTTCTATAATTATTAGTACTCCATCCGTCCACGACCTATTTGCCACAATTTTCATTTTGATGCGTTTACCAAAGATTTGCCTATTCTATTTTTAGTAGCATACCCCACACAACTCACTTAATTATCAGCCTCCACATACCCTATTGTTTACTAAAAATATTATTGTTGGACACACATGTTATCTTCAATTATTTAATTTAAAACTACATAAAAAATGATATTCTTATTTTACTCACAACACAATTAACCAACTTATTAAAATCCGTGCCTGTCACAATGTGACAAATATGTCGTGGACCAATGGAGTACAAAATTAAAAGTGTAATTAAATCGAATTAATCGGAGTACCATTAAACCCAGATCTTATATCACTAGTAGAATTTTTTGTTGTAATAAGAAAATCAGAATTAAGGAAGTTCAACCCCTAGAAATTTAATTATTTAAAATGTACACGATGAACTCAAAAACACAAACATTTGGTAAAACCACCAAGAAATACACCATTAAATTCTTATTCCATAATTTGATGGTAAAAATAGTGATAACAGTAATTGGCTGAAAATATCCACACATCCATTGGATGAGGATTCAACATCCAACGTACCCAGTGTTAGATAGATTTGGTCTCTTCATTTTTTCTGTAATTTTTGTCTTTACATTTCAGTTCAAGTCTGACTTTATAGGCTGAATATAATGGAAATTTAGGTGGGAAATGTTTTGGAATGAATGTTCGAATTTTCAGTTTATATGGTGTGTTCAAGTATAGCCTGAATTTTGAAATTTTCGTAATTTAAGTTTTTGAAATTTTCAGAATTTCAACTTTATGCCTTGCACCTGCAAAACTCAAAACTGGCGCCAGCAAGAAAAACTTTAGAATTTTAATGTTTCATGTAGTTTGGCTCCTTTAATTAGGTGTAAGTCATTATGGACAACAAATGATTTTTATATTCATTGTGACAATTGGGCCAAATCCCTTTATACACTAAACACTCATTTCTAAAATTGCGTGTCAAAAAGAAACAAGATACTTATTTTAGGACCGAGGAAAATATCACTCACACTAAGATCATGTTTATCAACCACCAGGCAGACCACCCAACCAACCACATTTTTTAATATTTAATTAATTTTTCTTTCTTTCACATTCTCAATATCATTTTTACTTTTCTCTAGTTTATCAATGACCATCCCAACCAGCCAAACCACAACATTATATATTTTTATTTTGCATTATTTTTAATACTAATATAATTATTTGTAATAAAAATAATTAAAATAATCTGAAATTAATGTAAAATTATAAATAAAACATAACATGACAAATTACAAAATAAACAAACCAAAATAATAAATTACTTCAATTCAAATACAAAATTGAAAATACATATGTGGTACTTAAAACATAGACGAAACATCACCAAATTTAATTACGATTGCCGAATTTTTGCCATATATGCTCTATCAAGTCGTTTAACAGAGCTTTGTGAGCTTCTCTATTGAGAAGTTGTTCTTTATTTCTCATATAGCTCGTTAGACTTGCAATCATATCGGTGGAGTAAACGTAACCATTATCTCTTTCTTTATCTTCACTCTGACGATTTTTCTGCCTAAGTCGATCTTCTATAAATTCTGTAGGATCACGATAGTTCAGGTAAGTGCTTCTTTCATCTTCTACTATCATATTGTGCATGATAATGCAAGCGATAATTATTTTTCATAATATCACGATCCCAAATAAGACATGGACGTTTAATAAAAGCAAAACGACCTAGTAAAATGCCGAAAGCTCGTTCAACATCTTTTCGGGCAACCTCTTGATGTTGAGCAAACAACTGGTGTTTATGAGTTTGTGGACCTGGAATAGATTTGATAAATATTTCCCATTGAGGATATATGTCATCAGTGAGATAGTATCCCATATTCTTTTCGTGGCTATTTACGATGTAATTGACCTTTGGTGCTCGACCTTCCAAAATATCATCAAATACATGAGATTGATCGAGTACGTTAATATCATTTCTCAAACCTGGAACTCCAAAAAATGCATGCCAGATCCATAGATCTTGTGAAGCAACTGCTTCCAAGATGATTGTCGGCGTCCCGCTTCTTCGGCGCCAGCATATTGCCCTGCCCATGAAGTGGGACAATTTTTCCATTGCCAATGCATGCCGTCAATACTGCCCAACATGCCTAGAAATCCTCGTTGTTCTCCAATATGCAGAAGATATGACATGTCTTCTTTGGTGGGCTTCCTCAAGTATACATCACCGAAGCTAGAAATTACACCTTCAATGAACCTTACGACAGACTTACGAATGACTCGTGCGCTCATTCTTAAGTATTCGTCGTGCAAGTCCGCTGCTGTTCCATAGGCCAACACCCTCATAGCTGCAGTACATTTCTAAATCGATGACATACCAAGCCGACCAGCAGCATCGCACTTTTATGCAAAAAAAATCGTCGGTTTTGACGAGCTTCCTCATTATACGTTCGAACAAATGATTTCGCATGCGATACCTTGTTCGAAAAACTTCTAGAGGATATATTGGATCTTCAGCAAAGTACTGCTCGTAAACACTATCATGGCCCTTCTCACATTTTCTTTCAATATACCGCCTCGTTGCTCTAACACTATGGTTAGTAGGTTGTAAAGATAGAGTTGTTGCATGAATGGCTACATTTTTGATGATTTGATCAAGTTGTCGATTTTGTTCAGCAATTTTTTCTTCCCATTCATCATCTTCGAGAAGATTGAAAGGATCAAAACTAGAACTTGAAGATATTTTTTAGGAGGGTAAACTCAATGATTGTAAGAGTGAAATTTTGTGTGTAGTTTTAATGAAGCATATAGATTAATATATAGGAGTATTGTGAGCATAGGATTCTTCTAACAAGCTTATCTTCTTGTTTGTACGCATCGAATGCTTTATATGCTGGTTTGTTTTGTTAGATGAAACTATTCAATTATTTTGATGAAGCATGAGATTCTTCTGACATCATCATATCTTTCTTGTCCAACTTGTTCAAAACACCACGGGTGAATAAAAGCATGCATGTGAGCATATGATGCTATATATTAACCACAAAAAATAAGGAACATCTAGTTTGCTTTTATCAAGATCACATGTATCCTGACACGCACAACAAGTAGAAATTTGAAACGTAACATAGACCACATTAATTAAATATTACATAAACTACATAATAAAGCATAGGAATTACAAAATACATAATAAGGAACATAAATTTGAAAGTTACATTACATAATGAGGAACATAAATTGCAAGTTACAAAACATACTTAAAAACAAATAAAATATCCCATATAGATCTGCCATTAGATGACGTTTCAGAGCTTCTTCTTCTGTAGATAAGTCCCTTTTGCTCATCAAAGTATTAAGTGTAGATGTTTTCATTTTTCGTTCTTGTATTTCACATTCTTTTTCACGTGTGAGCCTCATTTCACGCAGTGTTGCAGTGAAATCATCAGGAATTGACGATGATTGTGATGCCGCTTCTTTTCCTTTTCTTCGAGCATTAGCTTTAGCTTTATTTCTCCCAATAGGATGTTGTAAACTTGAAGAATCACCTCTAGGAGTGGAGTCGATTTGTGGTTCTCCATCCTCACTTGTCTTTGATCTTTTTGAGCTCCCACAATTTTCTTCAAGACTATATTCTTCTGGTTGGAAACGTGTCGAACCAGTACTGTTTAATTTCAATTCTCACTTGGGATGGTGACGCATAACTTTGTCAACACCTCATGGTGATTAAATTTATGTTTCCAATAAATTGTTTGAGCTTCATCCTCAATATTCTGTTTGGACTGGCCGCTCGTAGCTCGATCGTGTGCTTTTTTGTATGCACCAATCCACTTGGTTACGGCCGTATTGAGTCATTTGTAGCGCGCCCTCAATGATTCCGAAGTCCTTTGCTCGCCCAGTCCTGACTTCTCTTTTCTCCCTTCCTCATATTGCTGCAGAACTTTTTTCCAGTGCTTGTTCCCGGTTTGGTTGGTGCCGACGATTGCATTCGTACTGACAAAACACCATGCAGACATTAGTGTTATGTCTTCTTTCACACTCCAACCTTGCTGAGTGTTTGAATCATTCGTGTCAGTCTGCACCTCATTTTCATATGAGCTTTGGGAGATGTTTTGAAATGAGCTCTAATATTTGTTGGAAATTTGGAAAATTCTCAAAATGGGGATAATATCCTTGAGATGGATCGAAATTTTGGGATGAACTAAAATTATGAGAATTGTAGAAAGAATAATTGTCATCATCCATGGTAAACGAAAATGGATGATAAAGAAAATAGAGGGTGTGATAAAATGAAGGTTATATGTAGAGAAAAGAAGAGATTTTTTGTGTGTGTAAAAGTATAGCAAATTTGGTCTCTATTTATAGAGTATGAAAATACGAATTTTGGTATACTTTTTATTTATTTTTAAAATAATATGTAAAAGATATGATGATTTTATCTCAATATCCAAAAAAAATCTTATAAACCAATGAAATGGAGACAAGTGTCTCCATCCCATTAGTTGTTATCTTGAAATTGGAGAGAGGTCACAGGTCATATTTGTGAAATAACCGAAATGTGGTGGCATTGCTAATGATCATTTTTCTTTTTTTTTTATTTAATTGTTGATGTGGCAGCAACCACATTAAAGCAAGGGCGCCCATAATCTTGGTCTAAAGGAAAATATCATTTGGTATTATTATTAAATTCATTTTTACATTAAAACGAAGGGATAATTATAGTTTACAGCCTAACTTTTCGGGCAATTTTTAAATTTGGTATGACTTTCAGTTTTTTTAAATTTTTTTTTCACTTTTGGACGAATTCCAAATATGTACGAGATGTATTTTTTGGAAACAGAAATATGACTCAACTCGGCAGAGACACTTGTACCGCAATCACTAAAGTTTAATTATAATCTTCTTATAATTTCCACGAATATCTCCATCAAGTTGAATCAAATTTTTGTTTTCTAAAAATATCGTTCTTGCCATATTTGAGATTTCATTTAAAGGTTAGAATTTTTTACAAATAATTTGAAAATCATATCATTTTTCGAAACTTACTCTAAAAATCATGCCATAAGCTATAACTATCCCTAAAAAGAATACTCCCTCCGTCCCAAGTTAGTATGGTTCAACTAATAATTATACCTCACATATAATCAAATATGTATCATATTTTTGGGGAACGGAGGGAGTATAAATCAGTAGGAAGAGAAGTTTTATTTATAAAGAAGATAAAATATCATTTATCATAAGGAAAATTACCACATTAAATGGTATTCCTGTGTATGATATATATTTCTATATTTAAACTATTATTTTTCAAATTTAAATAATTACAAAAATACCATCGCCTTTTATGTGAAAGACAAATATAATACTTCATTCGTACACGATATAAAGTTATACTTACCCATTTATATTTGTCTACAAAAAAAAAAAAAAATCCTATTTCACTTTTTATACTATCACACTCTCCATTCTATCCTATATTTACCTATTTTTGTCATTTATGGATCCTACAAATTCTACCTTTATTCTTACAAATTGTACTTTTATTCTTACAAATTGTACTTTTATTCCATAAATTGTATCTTTAACACTACCTTTCAAATTGTACTTTTATTCCACTCACAACAACTATAACAACTTTATTAATCTCCGTGTCCAGCACACAATAAGACTTTATATCGTGGACGGAGGGAGTACTATTAATTTTCAATATTTAAAATAATACTCCCTCCGTTCACGAAAAATAATCTCATTGTGTGCTGGACACGAGTTTTAATAAATTAGTTGAAATTATTGTGATCGGAATAAGTGTCCCACTTCTTTTGAGTGAAAAAAGTGAAATGAGAGTTAAAATTGTTATGAGTAAATTATTATGAGTGGAATAAGGGTCGCACTTACTGTGTGTGGATCCCACTTACTGTGTGTGGAATAAGTGAAATGAGAGTTGAAATTGTTGTAAACGGGGAATAGGATCTCACTTGATGAGAGTTGAAAACGTAAAATAAGACTTTTTTTTATAGTCGCAAAAAATGGACAATTGAGTCTCTCTCTCTTTTTTGTTTGGAATCAGTATTTTTTATTTAATTAATTACAAAATCACTCTCTTCCTTTTGTAATGACTGCAATTATATAAATCCTCACCTGTCATAAAGTGTGACAGATAATTGTATTTCAAACGCAAGGTAAAACAACCATAAAAGCAAATAATAACACATCACCAAAATCCACATAAAATTATCTCTAGTGCATTTTCGTAAATGAAAAACACACACTACACAAACTGCCATTCCTCAATTTTTTTACAAATAATTTAAAGATCATATCATTTTTAAAAGTTCAAACCATAAACTAAAATTATTTATGAATAGAATACTACTTTTTATGTTCAGAGTTAGTGTGGTTTAAGTAATATTTTATACCTCACAACAAAATCAAATACACACCACACTTTTGGGGGGACGGAGGGAATACAATTTAGTACTCCTTGCTATTGGAACGGAAGGAGTATAAAGATAAATTTTATTTATAACAAAGATTAAGTACTCCCCAAATCCACGAAAAATTTGTCACATTGTGAATGACACAAGTTTTAATAAATTGATTGATTGTGTTGTGGATGGAATAATGGACTCAGATTTGATCTAGTTTTAAATTGATTAAAGTGGTAATTTTGGTAAATAATAGAATATGAGAGGTTTTTTTTTGACACAAATATGAGAGATAATAAGTAAGTGAGTTAGTATGACGTTTATTATTATAAATGAATGAGAAAAATTACCATATGCTTTTCAATATTAATTACAATAATACTTTTTTATTCAAATAATTATAAAATCGCTATGCTCCTTTTATAATAAAAATGAATATATATCGATGAATCTTACCCGTCAAAGAGCGTGACATAAATTTTTGAATTTCAAACAGCCATAAAAGCAACAATAATACTTTTTGGACATATATGTCCGGATATAAAAGTGTATATTAATAATTTTAACTTAAGATTTATCTAATAAAATTATTTTAATCAATCATTTTATCTAATATTTTCATAAATACCTTTTATCATCAATAATTTTATCTAATATTTTCATAAATATCTTTTATCATCAATCATTTTACATTATTGCCGTTTCGTTTTCTACTCAAAAGTATGCAACTTTTTACCTTATTTCACGATTAATCTTTTTTAATATTATTAATTTATTACGACTGACAAAATTCTCAAATATGCATCTACCCAATTTTCTTTTTCATATTTTCTTTTAATTATAAAATTTTTGTCCGGACATTTATATTCGAATAGCATCACTCTAAAAGCAAATAATACATCACCAAAATCCACACAAAATTATCCCAAGGGTATTTTCGTCACATAAGAAACACACATTACACAAAGTGGCAGTCCTCAGTTTCACTATTTTTCACAGCTTTTCTGCTTACGCATTTACATCAGTTTCCATTCTTGTTTCCTCCATTTCTCACCTCCTTCAACCACCCCCGCCATACACACACAACACACACTAACCCCTCTCCGATTCTCACCCTTCGCCGGGAAGACTAAATTCCCCAAAATGGGCTCTAATTCTTTGGTACCATTTCAAGATTTGAATCACCTCCCCTCCACCTCCTCCGCCGCCGCTACCTTGCCCGCCCCGCTCGTCGTCCCCAAAATCGAGCCCAAACTCGAGCCCCTAGACGAAACCTTACCGTCTCCGCCGCCGTACTGCCCCTCCGCCGTAGCGGCGGCGGCGGCAGCAGCGTCCTCCCTCGAGCTCTTCTCGGAATTCAACCGTCTCTACGGCCTCTTCCAATCCAGCATTCCCGAGGGCTTTCAACCCAACGGCGCCGTTTCAGCTCTGCCGGATTCCCACCCCGATGCACGCGCGCTTGTCTCGGTCCCGGACCCGGACCCGGACCCAGAGTCCAACCTCGTCGTCCTGACGCCACGTGGCGGGCGGAAATACCAGACCCGCTCCTCCGAGCTGGTTCGGATCATGGATCTCAAGCCCGAAGACGAGCTGTACTTCCGCGAGACGGTTCGCAAGACCCGGATGCTCTTCGACTCGCTGCGCGTGTTCGCAGTCTCGGAGGACGAGAAGCGGCGGGACCGGGACGTGATGGCCCCACACCGGCGGACGAGGGGAGACTTGAAGGCTGCGGCGATAATGAGGGAGCGGGGGCTGTGGCTGAACCGCGACAAGAGAATCGTGGGGAATATGCCGGGCGTTTTGGTTGGTGATGTGTTCTTTTTCAGGATGGAATTGTGTGTGATTGGATTGCACGGGCAGGCGCAGGCCGGGATTGATTACGTCCCATCCAGCCAGAGCTCGAATGGGGAGCCGATTGCGACGAGCATTATCGTTTCTGGTGGCTACGAAGACGATGAAGATGCAGGGGATGTGATAGTGTACACGGGCCATGGAGGGCAGGACAAGCATAGCAGGCAGGTGGTGCACCAGAAGCTCGAATGCGGGAACTTGGCAATGGAGAGGAGCATGAACTATGGAGTCGAGGTGAGGGTTATTCGTGGCTTTAAATACGAAGGTAGTGCTAGTGGAAAGGTTTATGTATATGATGGATTGTATAAGATTGTTGATACTTGGTTTGATGTTGGGAAATCGGGGTTTGGGGTTTTTAAGTTCAAGCTTATTAGGATAGAAAATCAGGTGGAGATGGGGACTAGTGTGATGAAGTTTGCCGTGAGTTTGAGAACGCAGCCGTTGGAGGCTCGGCCTAAAGGTTATGTTTCGCTTGATTTGTCCAAGAAAAAGGAGAATTATCCGGTTTTTTTCTATAACGATGTTGATGAGGATCATGACCCGATTTATTATGATTATCTTATCACTACTGTTTTCCCACCGTTCGTGTTTAATGTTGGGAACACTCGGGGTTGTAATTGTGCCGGGGGGTGCCTGGATGATTGCTTATGTGCTATGAAAAATGGGGGTGAGTTTGCATATGACTTGCAGGGAATTTTGGTGAGGGGCAAACCTTTGATATTCGAGTGTGGGCCACATTGTAGTTGCCCTCCCACCTGTCGGAATCGTGTGACACAGAAGGGGGTTAGGAATCGGTTTGAAGTGTTTAGGTCGAGGGAGACTGGTTGGGGAGTGAGGTCACTGGACTTGATCCAGGCTGGTTCTTTTATTTGTGAGTATACAGGAGTTGTTCTCACTCGCGAGCAAGCACACATATTTACAATGAATGGTGATAGGTTAATTTACCCTAGCCGTTTTGCTGGAAGCTGGAAACAATGGGGCAATTTATCAGAAGTATTCTCCGACTATGTCTCTCCTGAAGTTCCATCGGCCCCTCCATTGGATTTTGCCATGGATGTTTCAAGAATGAGAAACGTTGCGTGCTACATGAGCCATAGTTCGAGCCCAAACGTCCTGGTGCAGCTTGTGTTGTACGATCACAATAACTTGTCTTTCCCACACCTCATGCTGTTTGCTATGGAGAATATCCCTCCCCTGAGAGAGCTCTGTCTTGATTATGGTGTAGCCGATGAATCAAATATGGGAAAACTTGCAATCTGCAACTAGTTCATCTTGTTAAGTTGGCTCAATGGTAACTTGCCGGGGAGCTTTTTGTGGAGAGCTTGTGCTAAGGTAACTTATTTGTTTGTTTTGGCCGATACTACATTTATTGCTTTTGATTTCTATCATTTAAACGGTTAGATTCTTCTTGAGTTATCTGACATTGAATTTTTAATTTACGTTGTTAACAATTTCTTTTGGTGAACACTTAATGAATGTGCCTTTCTAATGTGCTTTTACTTTCATATGTGACCGCGACATACTCACTTCTTTAGCCAATTATGACTTGCATTAAGATGCAAGTTGGGAATAAGGGGAGACTCCTTACTCAAAAGGAGAGATTTTTCAAAAGTTTGGTTTTGCTTTATGGATTTTATCTATTGATCTTGTCAAAACCAATTTAATCTGATGTTTAAATTTTCATATCTGAGAGGAAAATTGTGTGGTTTCCTTTACTATTTGCATGTTCTTGCGGATTAAGTTCTTAGGAAGGAAGATGACGGAATAAAGTTGTCTTTCCTTTATAGGCTTATAATGCCATATTGCCATTCCCTGAATTTTCTCTAAATATGATCAGGTTGTTGAGGGTTTCTAGAATCCATCAGCCACTGTAGCACAAATAATCATTAAAATGCTCTAAAATTATCTATAGAATTTTTATCTGCCTTTGGTTAAAGACCACAAGCGGCAAGCCTCAAGGTCTGTCTAAACAGAGGGGAACTTCTTCATCATTTACCAGATTACTGTGATGCTCCTCATAGTATTTCCATCTTAGTTCTTACAGTTAGATTGATATAGTTTGTCCACTCGGAAGGATTGTCAATGTGAAATAGTATTAATGCTCTTTTTTTTGAATAATCCTTCCTTTTTAACATTTTTAATTGATTGGGAAGAACTAAGCAAACATCTTTATATTAATTGGATGTAAGTTATGGGATTGGGGCCTCATTAAAAAATCCGCCAAATAGGTGGGAGTCAGTCCATCTACACATGTTGCTTTTCTACAAATCTGATTAAACAGAGGGATTTTAAGATTCAAAATGTGCTAGGGTGCTGGATTGATGCGGGGGGGTGGGGGTGCTAGGGTCTGCTGAAGCACCCCCCCCCCCCCCATTTCAATTTTAGCACCTCTCTTTGTCGGAAAATTTCAATTTTAGCACCTCCACAGATATGTTTCTGCCTCCACCCCTTATATACTCGAACCCTATTTTGTAGCTTCCGCAACTTCTTCGAAGGGGCTTCCTTCCACGACTAATTTTAGGGAAATAATAAAGATTTGATTTGTTTGTGACGAAACATTCTTCGCCATCAATATATTTAAGAATTCAATAAATCTCAATAAAAGCTGACAAATTTTGCAAAACATTTTATTCATTCAGAAATATTGATTCTCATGGGAAATAAAAACAATCTTCAAGGATTTAGGTGTTGTGGATACGAGGTAATTTGCATTTTTAGTTGATCTTAATGAAATAAGAGGTTAATAGAAGAAGAGTTAATTTAGTTTCAAAGAGTGTGAGGTGGATACCTTTTTTAGTAATGTTCGAGCTATAGACTTCAATGTTATTACATGGCAACGCTAACGCGGATGGCGGTGGCGGTTTGTGAGAACTCTGCCACACCGCCATGAAATATGGCAGTTTTGTTGTGGCAGTTCATGGCAGCCGCCATCGCTGTGGTGTTCATGCGTTTTTGTGAGAACTCTGCCACACCGCCATGAAATATGGCAGTTTTGTTGTGGCAGTTCATGGCAGCCGCCATCGCTGTGGTGTTCATGCGTTCATGGCGACTGCCATCCCTGTGGTGTTTATGGCAGTCGTGGCGGCGCTGCCATATCAATAAAAAAAAATAAAATGAACTAATTCATGGTTCAACTCGATTGACCCGACCCTATTGAAAAACTAGGGTTCAACTTAATTGACCCGACCCTATTGAAAAACTAGGGTTTAGTCACCTGTCGATCTCTCTCTCCCCCTCCATTATTCACTTTTGCTACTTCTATCTCTCCACTCTCCACGGACACCAGTGATCCACGCATTGGCGACATGACTTACAACACCGGCGACCGCCAACAGCATAAGGTATTTGATTTTTTTTTTAGAGATATTGCTTGAAGACGAAGAAGAAGTTGAAGATGATGAAGACGAACATGTTGAGATTGATGAGGAATTTGAAAAGGAAGAGGGGTTTGTTTCATTGAATGATAAAGAAGAATAAGATGATTATGTTGGGATCGATGCGAAGGATAAGACATTTCATAGACATATCTATTAATATGTTATGGTTTAACTCAAGATATATCTTTTTATTACTCCCTCCATCCCACAACAAGTGGCTCATACTTTATGGGCATAGTTATTTAGGTGAAGGGTAAAAAGTGGTTAAAGTGGTATGGCTCACAACTTTTGAAGAGACAATTATTTCCTTATTTAGAAACGAGCCACTTGTTATGAGACAACCCGATATGGTATATGAGCCACTTGTTATGGGACAGAGGGAGTACTTAATTAGTTTTTGTTTATGTGTATAATTTTTTTTAATTTAATCTGCATGTATCAGCTATAACCCGCCACACCAACTGCCATAACCTTACGGCGGTTTTTTGGCAAACCACCATAACCCGCCATTCTCCATGATTACATTGATAGACTATCGTAGACCCCAAGAACGCAAAATATTTATATTAATGCTAAGAAGATATGTAACCAAACATAAGAAGATTGCCATTAATAAAAACTTTTATCGATCTTATTAGACTATGGAGAGTCAACTTTATGCACGGCGGAAGACGATGAGGTGTAAAATCAGCTTATCCTTCATAAAGAATTCCTCACATCATACTACAAGGCCATGCATAAATTTTGAAAGCATGTCAGGCTTCATGGTAGAAGCCTATAGATCAAATATTAGCTTGAAACAACTTTAGTTAGCTCAACAACTCTAAGATAGAAGTGAGTAGGCCCAATTATGCTTCAAATGCCTAGTCGAGCCAAGAATATGAAAATTAATTCCTACAACCTATACTATCCCGAAATGGGATCCAAGGCTAAATTAGGCGAATTTTATAGCTTTACTAACCTTGGTTTTAAAAAGCGTGCCTAGGCGCGCCGCCTAGGCGAGGCGCACAGTTGGGGCATTTTTTAGGGATAGGCGCAAATATATACTTAAAGCCCACCGAGGCGCGCCTAGGCGCAAAAGCCCTGAGGCGTGCGCTTTCGGTATCTAGGGTTTAGGATATTATAAATGCTTAGCACACATAATTTAGAATATAAATATTATTGATTAATGATTAGTTGCTTAGTTGATTTGATCGTACTTTAATATTTACGTGACGTACTTTAAGACTTAAGTATTTGTGTTTGTTGAATATTTGTGTGTTTTAAATTAAGTATTTGTGTGTTTTAAGTGTTTGTGTTTTAAGTATTTGTGTTTTTAGTAGAAAATATATTATAGGTAAATATATTAGAATTTTTATACTTTAGGTGCGCCTCGCCTACGAAAAGCCCGCGCCTGAGCTTAAAGCTCTGCGCCTAGGCTCCAGGCCAGTTTGCGCCTCGGTGCGCCTTGCGCTTTTTAAAACCAAGTTACTAACATTGACCATGTTCAACGACTAATTTAGAAACTTCATCATTCACATTATATCACTAGAAATTAGTTAGTTTAATATGCTTGTCCTTTCTGGTTGCATACTGGAAATTGCCTTTTCATAAATGATTTTTTTCTTCTATAATTTAAAAGCACAAAATTCATGAATTAACATTAAAGTAGAACTTGTATATTCTTCTTATAATGTTCCTCAGCTTGAAAAATCCCAAAAATTCTAAATCTTCTCAAATCTAACACGCAGAAGCATTCTGTGATGAAGGATCTTTCTATTCGATCAGACTGTAGTAACTTCTTAAAAAGTACTAGTACTACAAATGATGGTTAGCTAAAAATCAGATGGCGTGACCGCCTATGGCGGACACATGGCAGATTAAATAAAAATATTTATATATAAGAATTAATTAGTTAAAGACTGCATAAATTGATAATAGGAAACTTCCTATCTTAAGATCAGATTATTTGCCAAGTCTCCTAGGGGTTATTTTTTTAAATTGAAGAGGTGGTGAGCCTCTTAAGTCTAAACACTAAATTTATCCCAAAAATGGGTCAGTCGCCGGATTTTATTATTATTTTTTGTCATGGCAGTGCTGTTTCTCTTTTTTTTTTCCACCATAACCGCCATGACGGCTGCCACGGAAAATCTGCCATGCTACAGGTGGTGCAGTGGAATTCCTAAAAACCGCCACCACCATCTGCCATGGCGGTTATTTGATAACATTAGTAATATTAACATAAACTCAATTGCCCTTCGCTCTTGTCCACATAAGTATGCATTTCTAACCCCCATCGCTCGAAACACATCGAGCCTAATCAAACTTGGATTAAAAAAGATGCAGCCCCTTCAATTTATTTTTTACCTTTATCTTGTATGCCAAAAACTTCCACATGTTCGATGACTTAATCATGATCTAGAGCAAGAGTTATTTAACAGGAAATATCTCTCAAGTATCCTTTCTTGATGGGGTTCTTTTTTTACATTCTATAATAAGCTATGTATAAGAAAGTCCATGTACTTGCTCATCCTTAATTAAATTATTGATATACATTTATATTTTTAGGTAAATTGTAATTTTGATTTTAAGCATTTAGTAAATGATAGAGGAATGTTTTAGGAAAAATCTCAAACCTTTAGGAATGAATTATCAAAAATTACTTTACCTAAATACATCTTTTAGCTAGGTTCTAATGGCCCATCTTGTAAGATCGAAGTTTAACCACAAGAAGCATTATAGCAAATCCAGATTACTTATATGAGTAACAAAATTGGGAAGTTACATATTTTTCAGCCTCTTGCTTTTGTTATTGGTCTGAATCTTTGGATTTATAAATACTGTTATGCTGCCTTTTTCTGTATATTAACTAATGATTATTTTATCCTACCATTTCCATGTCAATAATGAACAATTGTGACACGCAAAATCAAAGTCAGTAAATGATTTTAAATGCAAGAACGAATCTAAAATTTGTACTCCGGAATTTTGGAAATTTATATGTTTATTATAACCTCTGATAATTATATTCCTGCAACATTTATGGATATCATATGATTGCAAGTAGGCCTTTTACGGTTTTACCCTAAATGGAAACTTAGGGATGTTTGGTTTTATTTTGGTTTTCAATTTCCAATTTTTTAGTATTTTCAATGCAGTTTACGAAGCGTCGAAGCGTAATGGTTTTTTGTTTGATGGTTCTAGTGTGACGAATTATTTGATAATTAGAGGTATAGGTTTGGAAAATGAAAGTATGTTTGTTTAACTATTTTTCCACTTTAAATGCGTGGTTGATATGAAAAGATGAATACTTTCATGGTTAGTATGAAGAGATGTATAATTAAGTGGTGGGGATTTATGATTATGATTGATGATAAAGGATTGAAAAAAGTGCAAGTAGAAATTGGAAAGGAGTAATTCAAACGTCTTTCCAGTGCTTTTGTTAGTTGAGAATTGGGAAAAAGAGGAATGGAAATAAAAACAAGCACACCCTTAATGTTGACAGTTCACACAATCTATAAGTTCCAAAATCTTACTGAATTGAGTTGTTGTCTTGATAAAAGTCTGAACTTAATTACGTAGGATAGTTGTTACTACTCTTTTTGTTTTACGAGTGCCTGCTGTCACGTGATAAATTACACCTTTGGTTGAGGCTTGTGTGTGTATGTACAGAACTCCTTGCATAATTTGACACTTGGAATGCTTTTGATACGCCATATCCCCTTAAGAACATTTAAAGACGAGGTTTATGATCATTTAGTAGGTAATTTTCAATAAATGCATTTATTAAAAGGCTTGCTTGATTAATTATGTCTTAAAAGCTTCGCTTTTTGTTTATTAAACCATGACACCTGTTTTTCTGATTCTATATGTCTTAGAAGCACACTATATAATATATTTTCTTTGACTAAATGTAGAATGGTCTTGTATTCCGAATCAGCAAATGGTACTGTACTTACTCCTACAATGTTTCAATACAAATTTAATTCCTGGATTGAGTTTAATTCTCATCATGCTTGTAGAAGAGTCTGGATATTATGACTTGATCATTCTGAAAATGTTACGTAGGAAATATTTATTTTTACTTAACTAATTTTTGCTTACTCTAATTTCCTTGTGTAGATATGATTTCACTATTTGGAAAACAACAGAGGCAAGGCATGGAACAAATGCTGCTTGGCATGTAAATGGAAGATTACTTCACATACTTTTTCTGCTTGTTTTTTGATGGATGCAAGGTGGCTTCTGTTTAGGGGCCTTGGAGCTTGCTGCTGGTTCTGTGACTCGACATGTTTTGATCTTCTTGCAGCATATGATTATGCAAATAATAGAAAAAATATGATTATGCAGCTTAGCTCAGCTTGATGGAATTCTATACAATATGCGGGAAGCAAATGCTGCACAGTCTACTCTAAATAATAGAAGGTTAAATTAGATCTTTGGCGAGATTATCCTCGTATCATCAGCCTGTATATATGAAACTCTGACCTACTTGTTGTTGTACAGGATATAGGTGTTTGTTCATGGATATTATCTACATCTAACATCTAATCTTTTAACGAGCTGTGGGAGCCATTTTTCTTCTTCTGTAACAAAGTCGAGGTTCCCAGTTTTTGCACTGTACAATTTTATAGACCTATCTTTCTGATATGTAACTTTCATATGTAAGTTGTAGATAATGATGTGTGTGTTTGTGTGTTGTTTTTTTGAGGGAAGTTGGTAGATGATTATTCATCTGTTGTTGGTTAACATTCTGTTTCCATGAACAGCAAGAGGTATTCATGGTCTGAATGCAGTCTCATCCATATAATTGGAATTGGATTTTTCATCACATTCTACAGTATATCTGGTTAAATTGACTATGTAAACTTCTTAGGCGCCCGATTCAGAAAGTTATCTTCGTTTCTGGATATTCTGAATCGGGCATCCAAAGAATTCCTAGCCAGAGTTCAATAATGCTACGAGGTCCAAATTCTGGTATGCATGTTTTAAGTGTATGAATTGCACTTTTTTTTAGGAAAAAGTGTATGATTGCCTGGTATTGTATATTCATACTAAAATTTATGTCCCAGTGGGGATGATCTAGTGGTGGAGTGGTTGCCTGTTGACCAATAGGTTAGAGGTTCGAGTACTCTCGGCCACAAAAAAACCCTAGGTGGGGTGTGTGAGTATTAATATTTGTAATGATATTAAAAAAAAAAAATTATATTTAGTGCATTATACCATGTACATAATCTGGAACTTAAAAAGAACCATTATTTAGCAAGTTCAAAAATGGAATTGGTAAAAGTACGACAAAACATAACAATATGACATCAATTCACATCCACATCAGCGTATTTTTCAGTGTCTCAGACCATCAAATAAAAATAGTTCAAGTATTGCTAAATCCTAAAACATTAGTTAAAATGTTTTAGAATTGCATTGTGAACATATGCTCAGTTTCACAAGGTCATGTTAAGATACATCAAATCAAAATATAATCCCAAAAACTAGAAGAAAATAAGATTAAAGTATAAACCTTTAATTGGAAGGTATTGATCTAACAAAAGAATTGGATCATTATTTTCAAGAAATACAAAGGCCAACAACATAATCTACTTGTCAAATACATAATGAAGCTGGCTTTATCTGGGTACAACTTTCTTAATCATCTCATTATCTTCCTCCAGTTCTTGCACTTGATCAAGAAGCATTGAAGCCACAATCCATCCATAAGGATATTATATGAGATGATATCAGGTTTAACTCCTCGCTTTCCTTCTTCCATTTCGTGTACTAATGAACTCACATCATCTAGCCGATGAGCATTGGACAAGCCATCCAACAAGATATTATAAGATGATAAATCGTGATGTACTCCCTGAGGTTCCATATCACCGAAGAGCTTCAAGCCATCGGCCAATCTACCATCACATAACAATCCATGTATCATGGTGTTATAGATGCACGTCGTATGCTGCAAACCGTTACAAGGAACTTCAAGAAAGATACGCCGAGCTTCCTCTACTTTTCCATTCTTGCAGTATCCACGGATCAAACTGCCATAGCAGAATATTATAAGGCTTAAGTCCTTTGTCAGCTAGGGAATCAAGGAGCTCTTCTGCTTTATCCATTTTCCCTTCCGAACAATACCATCTATCAACGCAGTGTAAATGTAAATATTAGGACTAACATTTTGCTGCACCATGATTTCCAAAAGATCCTCCCACCTCTTTCACCTTTCCTTTCTTGCAATATCTAGCGATCAAACTGCCATAGCTATACACATCAGGCTTAAGGCCCTTGGCTGGTAGGGAATCAAGCAATGCTTTCGCTATATCAATTTGCCCTTGCAAACAGTACATTTCTATCAGCGCATTGTAAGTGTAAATATCGGGGCTAACATCTTGTTGCATCATAATTCCCACAAGATCCTCCGCTTCTTTCACCTTTCCGTTCTTGCAAAGTATTTTTATCAATGCATTGTAAGTATAGATAGTTGGGCTAACATTTTGCTGCATCATAACTTCCACAAGATCCCTCGCCTCTTTCACCTTTCCTTTCCTGCAAACCATGTTGAACAATAGAAGTATATGTGACAACATTCGGGAAAACACCCGAACCAACCATTTTCCGGGATAGCTGTAGAGCCTCTTCAACCATTCCACCCTTTCTCAAACTATCAATTACAGTGCTATAAGCATGAACATTATTAGCATTGTAGCCCGTTTTCGCTAATAGCTCAAGATAACGACATGCTGCACGAGTGTTCCCCACTTTTGCCTTGAATATCTTGTAAATATCTTTTGCATTATCCAGCGAGGCAAGAGTAACTGATAATCAGCCAAAGCTTCTGCTCCGAAGCAAAACCATGAAACAATTTGGAATTTCTATCACCATGTGCAACCAGTTAGTCCGAGCTCTAACTTTACAGTGGCTCTTCTCCAAGTCCATCAGCCGTTCAAATTTTTTTATCTAAGTTAGCAAAAGCTGCCCATCATCCTGCATGAACTTCAATTTTCCATACTGAAATATGTACATCTAGCAGATTTCAGTATCTAAAAAGAAAATGTATGTCATTTATAGAACTGAAAGCATAAATACAAAAAGGCCTCCTACCTTTGTGTTTGTGGCCAACATCACGAAAATCTGAACATAAGAGAGAGAATGGATGAGAGATCCGTTGCAGAAGAGCTCACCTTCTTCAATTTATTCAGAGAATGGTCCCTTAATTTGAAACAGAAAGAAGTGTAATAGGCAGACTATGAGAGAATAATGTTATATACGGCATGCATTAGTTTAAGTAGCTTTTACTACTCATAAGAGTCTTGCTTCGCTCACATATGCTTAAGTTTTCTTTAACTTCTAATCAATCCAAATATAACCCTGAAAATCCTAGTAAAATAAGATGCAATTATACAATAGCCCATCATTTGGAACATATTGATCTACTAAAAGAATTGGAACTTTAACAGAGGACAAAAGCATACTCTATTTGTGGATACAAAATGAAGCTCGCATTTTGTCTGGCACAACTTTCTTAATCACCTCCACAAAAACACCATCTTTATCTTGTTTTCGCACTTGATCAAGTAGCACGGAAGCCATTGATGAATTGACTGAGAAACCCCTCCGGCTCAAATCCTCGAAGAGTGGAATTGCCTTGTAAAGATCCTTATCTTTTAACAACTCTTCAATCATAACATAGTATGTCACCCCATCAGGCGAGCAGCCACTTTTCTCCATTTCTTTAAGCAACTCTATCGCCACCTCTGTTAGACCTTCTTTACAAAGCAAGCCAATAACAGCAGTATACGTTTGAACATAAGGTTTCAAACCTTTGGAAGGAAGTAGGTCGAGAAAGTCTAGCAAGGTCCAATCTTCCTTCTTTACACAATCCATTGATGACGATATCATATGCGATCATATCAGGATTAACTCCTTGCTCTTCCATTGTCCATACTAGTGAAAATGCATCAGCCATCTGACGAGCTCTCCGCAATTCATCCAACATGATATTATATGTAAACACATCACGATGCACCCTCTGAGCTTCCATATCATTGAAGAGCTTCCGGGCATCATTAAATTTGCCTACACGTAACAACCCATGTATCATGGTGTTTAAGGTACTAGTGGAGTGCTGTAAGCCTCTACCAGGAACTTCAAGAAAGACGCCCCAAGCTTCATCAACTTTTCCGTGCTTGCAATATCCATTGATCAAACTACTATAACCGAGCATGGTGATCAAGCAACTCCTTCGCTTTATCCACCTGGTGATCAAGCAACTCCTTCGCTTTATCCATTTGCCCTTATTTGCAGTACCCATCTATCAATGTAGTAAAAGTGTACGTATCAGGACTAACATTTTGTTGCATCATGATTTCCACAAGCTCCTCCGCCTCTTTCACCTTGTCTTTCTTGCAAAGTATGTTGACAAATATAGTAAACGTGGCCGAATTCAAACACATCTTGGCATCATTCATTTCATACAGCAATTTTCTCATGTCTTCCCACCTACCAGCACGGCACAATGCATGAATCATCGAAGTATAAGTGATAGCATCCGGAAAAATGCCCCTATCAATCATTTTGCCCAATAGATGCAGAGCATCATCAACCATTCCACCCTTGCACAAACTATCAATCACAGTTCTATAAGCATGAAGATTAGCATTGTAGCCCGTTTTCGCCAATAACTCGAGATAATAACACGCTGCGCGAGGGTTCCCCGCTTTGCTGAGTCCATTAGTTAGAGTAGCAATCATAACATCATTAGGCTCACAGAGTTTATGAGCCAACACCTTTCTAAATAGATTTTCTGCCTCAAATGCCTTATCATCTAAAAATAGTCCTTTGATGAGAGTGGTAAAAGTCACGATATTTGGTTCATAACCAAGCTTGAAGAAGCTACCGAAGACAGCAAACCCAAAATCTACCCGTTCCAGAAGGCAATAGAAATTAATCGTGATGTTAAACGTGTAGTTATTTGTAGGGACACCCGAGTGACGCATTTCATCAAACACATGGAGGGCAATCATGTACTGTTTCATCTTGACGATCACACTTAACAATTTGTTGAATACAGTATCAGAAGGGTGTGGACTAACTGATACGGCCAACAATTACGCGGAAGCAAAGACTCGAACAACGTCAACGACAAGGTTGATTCAATCCAATAACAAACTGAACTAAAAAGAGAATAAAACACCTAATATACTGATCTAAATAGAAAATTGAACAGAAACAAGAACAAAACACAAACAATGCCAAAACGAAGACTAAAACCCTAACAGAAGACTCGATCAGGAACTATAGCAAAACAACTCCGATTAAGCTCAAATTTTAACACGAATTATAAATTGAAGTCAGTAACAACATATCAAAAATTCAAGCAATTCGCACGAGGGGTTCAAGATTTGGCACGGGACGGACTTTTGGATCGATTTTAGGTTAAAATTTGGGAACAGCGAATTTGCGGGAGAAGATCTGGACTTGGCGTGAATATATGGATGATATGGACAGTATATGGAGGATGGAACAAGGTCGTGATGGCTGGAAACGAAGGGAACGAAGATGAAGAACTTACCCGAAACGAACCCCGGATCTACTTGAATCCGAAACGCGTCTGTGGAGCGATCTTCGTGGCTTGTCTAACCCAGATACGACTGGATATCACGAACGAGACAGTTGATTTCAAGCTTGGAGTTGCCAACAACAAACTCTACCAAGAACCGATGGAAAAAAACGTGAACCGAAGCACGAAAAGTGAGACAAATCGATCAATTAGATTTCTGATTCAAAGTTGTCTACTGAAAATAGTGTTCTCCAAAGACTTAAATACTAGGGCTAATCCCTTGACCAATTCGAACTAGGTCTTATAATTGGGCTAGGACTATTGGGCTTAACTAATGAATTAAATTACATACCACAAAGTCTGAGCCCAAATAAAATAAAACATAAAAGAATTACACAAACAAGAGCCCAATTTTCGAAACATCAATCCTGGGCACTGGTCAAGTTCACCAACTTGGACTGCTTACTCCCGATATCTTCATCTTCCAATTTCTTCCGGACAATGCACTGAAAATAGCCTTGCGGTTTCTTGGCTCTCAATCTTGTAACCGGACCTCTCGGTTGCAACTCCGGGCTTGACTCATCGATCGTCGGACCCGACTCATCATTCCCCGCCGAAAAGAATTCGTCCTCGAATTCGGCTCTTCCTCAACATCGAAATCATCTACGGAAAAGGAGATAAGACAGAGACATTAAAAGTATTAGAACACTTATACTCTCCGGGAAGATCAATGCGGTAGGCATTGTCATTGACTCGGGCAACGACAAGATCGGTCCATCTCCTCGAGGCATCAACTTAGACTTCCTCAAGTTAGGAAAGCGCCACAGGATCGAAATGGATCCAAACCCTATCGCCCTGGTTTGAATATCACTTGCTTGCGATGTGCATTAGCCTTGGTTGCGTTTTTCCGGCCTTGAAGCTCGATCCCGTCCTTGACCTTCTTGTGCATCTCTTGAACTGTTCGGCTCTACGAGAACCTTGCAAACTTGAAAGATGATCAATAGGCAAAGGAATAAGGTCGGTAGGAGTAAGGGGATTAAAACCATACACAACCTCAAATGGAGACATGTTAGTGGAAGAATGTACAACACGGTTATAAGCAAACTCAGCAAAAGGTAAACACTCTTCCCATGACTTCAAATTATTCTTCACTAATGCACGAAGTAAAGTACCTAAAGTCCTATTAACTACTTGGTCGACCATCGGTACGAGGATGACATGCAAGAGAAAATAAAAGTTTAGTACCTAACTTTCCCCAAAGAACACGCCAAAAATGTCCCAAGAACTTAGTATCTCGTCGGAGACAATAGTCCTAGGCATGCCATGCGGTCTAACTACTTCACGAAAGAACGAGTTAGCAACATGTACGGCATCATCGCTTTTTAAGCAATAAAATGAGACATTTTGGAAAACCTATCTACAACCACAAACACGTAATCTTTGCCGAGACTTAGACCTAGGTAAACCAAGAATAAAATCCGTAGAAATGTCAATCCGAGGTACGGATGGTGCGGGCGGTGGAGTGTACAAACCAAATGGACTAGAACTAGATTTAGCCTTTCTACATGTAATACATCTAGCACAGATTCTCTCTACATCTCTCTTCATGCGAGGCCAATAAAAATGCTCATGCAATAAACTCAAAGTCTTAGCAACACCAAAATGATCCATCAGACCACCAGCATGAGACTCTAACACAAGTAAATCTCGCATGGAACAAGTAGGAACACACAACTTCGCATCTTTAAACAGAAAACCATCAGTCACATAAAATGAATCAACAGACCTAGACCTAGACTAACAATTCGCGAAAGTATCACCAAAGTAAGGATCAGATGCATAAAAACTCTTCAAATTCTCTAACCCTAAGCACTGGGCATGCATCACAGAAAATAAGGTATACCTGCGAGAAAGTGCGTCAGCAACCACGTTCTCCTCACCTTTCTTGTACTTAATCACATATGGGAAAGATTCAATGAATTCAACCCATCTGGCATGCCTGGAATTCAAATTCTGTTGCCCTTTCAAGTGCTTCAGTGATTCGTGATCAGTGTGAATCACAAACTCCTTCGGTCTCAGATAATGCTGCCAAGTCTCCAAAGACCTCTTCAATGCATACAGCTCCTTGTCGTACGTAGAGTACCTAAGAGCTGCTCCATTCAGCTTCTCACTGAAATAGGCGACCGGCTTCCTATCCTGCATCAAAACAACACCAATGCCTATACCCGAGGCATCACACTCGATCTTGAATGTCTTAGCAAAGTCGTAAAACCAAAACGAGCATTACATAATTTTGACTTTAACAAATTAAACGCATGCTCTTGGACTTTACCCCACTCAAACTTCTTGTCTTTCCTACTCAACTCGATCAACGGTGCAGCAATGGATGAAAAATCACGCACAAAACGACGGTAAAATCCAGCTAAACCATGGAAAGACCTAACTTCAGAACTAGACTTAGGTGTTGGCCATTCCTCAATGGCTCGCACCTTAGCTCTATCAACTTCTACACCACGACTACTAACAACAAAACCAAGAAAAATAACCTCATCCATGCAAAAGGAACACTTAGACGAGTTGGCATACAACTTAGCATCACGCAACAACTCAAAAACATGCCTAAGATGTCTAACATGCTCGAAACACACGTACTATAGATAAGGATATCGTCAAAGTAAACTACAACATATTTCCCAATAACATCACGCACATGATTCATCAAACGCATAAAAGTACTAGGAGCATTAGTAAGTCCAAAAGGCATCACAAGCCATTCATACAAACCATGCTTAGTCTTAAATGCGCTTTTAAACTCATCCCCTTCGTACATTCTAACTTGAAAATACCTAACGTAAATCAATTTTAGAAAAAACGGTACGCTCCGGACAACTCATCTAGCATATCATCTAACTCCGGGAATGGGAAAACGATACTTTACCGTGATCTTATTGATAGCTCAGTAGCCCATACACATACGCCAATCATTTGTCTTCTTCGCACTAGATCACAAGTGATCGCACACATGGCGACATGCTCTCTCTCGATCTCGTTTCTTCTCCGAACTCCCGAACTTGTCGGTCTATTTCTTTGGTCTCCTCGGGGCTGGTCCCGTAAGCCGGTCTCGCTGGGAAGAACGGCGCCGGGAAGTCTATTCGGTGCTTTCTATTCCGAATGGCGGTAGACCACTTGGTATCTCTTTCCGGAAATACATCCTTAAACTCCTCCATCAATGGCTACAAAATAGAAGGAATAACAATATCGGGAGTATCATTAGCCTTAAAAGTAACTAGAACGATAGGCTTACACTCGGATTGCTTTCGATCTCCTTGCACTAATAAACAAGTTCTTGTGCACCGGTTCGAATTGATCACTGGAACTCGATGAGTGGCATGAACGGACTTAGCAGACCCTTTTAGGCGTGGAAGAGGCTGCCTTGGAAGACTTGGGATCACCGAACTCATTGTAGGGCTAGGAGACGGCGTGGTCGTGTTATCTCGATTTCTTCTTCTCCCGTTCTTCCTCGAACTTCTCTTGCATCCTCTTCTCGGTCTTCCGCAACATCCTTAGGCGCCAATGGCCATAATCCGTGGTCCGCCCATCTTTAGTCACGAATAAGTGTTGGCGAATCCATCATGTATCGCCTTCCTCACAAACCGCCAAGGACGACCAAGCAAAAATACGTGCCGCATCCATAGGGATAACGTCACATAAAACGTTGTCGCATATCTATCAATCGAAAATGTAACATGTACCCGATATCCAACTCGGATTTCGCCTACGACAACCACCGTAGACGGTAAGGCTTGGGATGCTTCGTGGAATCAGTTCGCGCTTTTCCTACCGCATATCGGCCGATAGCGTTCACAACGCTTCCAGTCTATGATCATCGAGCATGTCTTGTCTAGAACCGAACAACGAGTGTAAAAGATGTTTTCACGCTCGTTCGTTCTTCTCGGAAAAGGCTCAAAGCTCGAATAGAAACAAGACTAGGGTAAGTCTCGCTTCGGTTTTGCATCTTCAACTTCGACGCGGTGGACTCTTCAAGGGGCTGTTCGGCGTTCATCGCTTCAACCGGATCATCGAGTTCATCTTCACTAGCCGATTCTAACTCATTCTCGCTTCTAAGATTATGAGAACTCGGCGATTTGGACACTCGGGCTTGAAAGTGTCCCCATCCTTTGCACTTGTGACACCGTACGTCACGTGTTCTTCCCGGAGTACCATTCCGAGGCCGACTAGATCGCATAGGACGATTCGGGGCATTTACGTTTGGTGCGGGCGAGCGTAGTCGTCCGCGAGAGGCCGTGGCGCAGATCGCTCGAACGGCGAACGGCTCGTGTGGGGTCGGCTGGAGGACGAGCAGGGGCTGTCCTAGGTGTGGAAGAGTCACCTCGAACCCAAGGTCCTAGCGGGCGTCGGCCGGAAGATCGACGACGTCCATCTCTCGAGCCGCCGTTCTACAATAGACATAATGAACCATTGCGTCAACGGAATTACCAAAGTCCCTCAATTCGACTTCGCAAGCAATATCGTGGTTCATTCCTTCAATGTACCGGTTGAGTGTAGCAATCAATGTCTCTTCTTTCCCAACCCGGTTCAACGTCGTTTCTAATTCCTTGTGATATTCCTCAATTGATCCGGTTCCTTGACGAATCCGACCGAGCTTCTTCTCCAATTCTCTCTCATAGTGTACCGGAATGAATCCTGCCTCTCATCACATCTTTCATTTCTTGCCAAGTGTCAATCGTCGAGGATATCTATCTCTTCGCGCCTATTCCCGCCGAAACTCCCACCAAGTTGCGCATATCCAAGTGAACTTCGCGAAGCTAGCCGCACTTTCTTAGGCTCGGGAAGTCATAACACTCGAAAATCTTGTCAACTTTACGCTCCCGATCTAAATAGGCATCCGGATCATGTCCGTCAAATTCGGAATGGTGGTCTTGATGTTGTTGAGAAGACCATCTCGCATTACCATATCTAGGTCGCCCGGGTAGACATTCTCGAGCTCCCCCGGAAACGTGGCCGGAATTGATTACCACGACCCCGGCCTCTACCTCGAGCCGCAAAGCCGTTTCTCGTCCCTACGAGGCGGGAAGAACCGAGCCGTATTATCCTCAACTCGTTCATCCTCAAAGTGTTCGACTCGGATACTTCTTCATGCGGTTCGAACTCATCTTCTCGATTAGCAGTGAGTCGGCCGCGGATTATTAGCCTGGTGGTGTCTCGAATCGGCTTGTACCGAATTCCTCAAATTTGGCCAACAATTGTGCCATTGTGTTCCGAACTTCTCTCGATCCGGCCCCGTACATGACCACTCAAAGCATCAAAGTGGTACTTGGCATCCCAACTGACCGGGTGCCCGAAAACCGGCGGTGACTTTCCCGAATCCATTAAACCCGCACAGCCGAACAAACGTAAAGAAATAAAAAGGGACCTCGCTTCCTCACAATCACTCGTTTGTTCTCTCAGATTTTTACCACTCGTGTATGTCACTCAGTGTATAAGTATGAAGGAAAAAAAATGGAAACTGTAAAATCTGCACAAAATGTTCCGGTAGTATCTGTCGTCAACTCTTTAGCTTTAGTCAAGAGCTCGGACTTGACTTCCAAAGAACCACGGGATAGCAATGGAACCACGAAGATGGATGTAATGGGAAGTAAAGGCAAGGTGGGGGTGTAGGAGAAAGGGCTTGAACAAAAAAAAACAAGAAAAAATTCAAAAATCAGAAAAACCGAAAAGTTCGGAGGGCGATTTCACCTAGAAGATGAAGGAATTTGGCCAAACAAACCTATAGGTCACAGCGAAGCGGTGAGTCTTGCTCAGAGCGTCGTTCCGCTTCCGGAATGGTATTATGGGCAAAAAACGGGCTTCAGAAGCAAAAGTTATAGTGAAAAGATGAAAAAAAAAGCCTATAGAATGTTCGGTTATGAAAAAAAATCGAAAACTGAAAAGGAATTGGATGGGATGGTATTTTCGGTATCAAGGGCTATAGGATGTTCGGTTATGCAAGGAAATAGGTAAGGAAGGTCGATAATCAGAAGCAAGTGGATGAATTTCAGATGGAAAGTTGTTACGAATTTGACTTCAATTCAAATAAGGAAACAAATTTGAACGAATCAAGAAAGTAATAACTCCAAATCCTAATAGAACTAGGACACAGAATTCAACTCTATTAAACAAAGATGACCGAATATCTAAGCCACCAAAATTCGACAACCCCAATTCGAAAGAAAAAAACGAGCGAAATAAAATGCAATACGACGTCCTCAATCGTTAGTCGACGAAGGACAACAACTCTACCCAACAAAGAAGACACACGACTCAAACAAACTGCACTCAAGATTATGAAGATTCAAGACAATTAAAATTCACGAATTCTGTGATCCAATCCTAGGGCTTCGACTTCTACTTTTTTTTTTTTCTGTTTTTTTTTTTTTTCGTTTTCTTCTTCTTCTTCTTTTTTTTTTTTTAAACTTAGTCGATCACTTTTGCCCCTAGAATGTCACACCTAATTTGGATTGAACCACGACCAACAATAGCTGACGTGGCTCTGATACCAAAATTTATGATACGGCCAACAATTACGCGGAAGCAAAGACTCGAACAACGTCAACGACAAGGTTGATTCAATCCAATAACAAACTGAACTAAAAAGAGAATAAAACACCTAATATACTGATCTAAATAGAAAATTGAACAGAAACAAGAACAAAACACAAACAATGCCAAAACGAAGACTAAAACCCTAACAGAAGACTCGATCAGGAACTATAGCAAAACAACTCCGATTAAGCTCAAATTTTAACACGAATTATAAATTGAAGTCAGTAACAACATATCAAAAATTCAGGCAATTCGCACGAGGGGTTCAAGATTTGGCACGGGACGGACTTTTGGATCGATTTTAGGTTAAAATTTGGGAACAGCGAATTTGCGGGAGAAGATCTGGACTTGGCGTGAATATATGGATGATATGGACAGTATATGGAGGATGGAACAAGGTCGTGATGGCTGGAAACGAAGGGAACGAAGATGAAGAACTTACCCGAAACGAACCCCGGATCTACTTGAATCCGAAACGCGTCTGTGGAGCGATCTTCGTGGCTTGTCTAACCCGGATACGACTGGATATCACGAACGAGACAGTTGATTTCAAGCTTGGAGTTGCCAACAACAAACTCTACCAAGAACCGATGGAAAAAAACGTGAACCGAAGCACGAAAAGTGAGACAAATCGATCAATTAGATTTCTGATTCAAAGTTGTCTACTGAAAATAGTGTTCTCCAAAGACTTAAATACTAGGGCTAATCCCTTGACCAATTCGAACTAGGTCTTATAATTGGGCTAGGACTATTGGGCTTAACTAATGAATTAAATTACATACCACAAAGTCTGAGCCCAAATAAAATAAAACATAAAAGAATTACACAAACAAGAGCCCAATTTTCGAAACATCAATCCTGGGCACTGGTCAAGTTCACCAACTTGGACTGCTTACTCCCGATATCTTCATCTTCCAATTTCTTCCGGACAATGCACTGAAAATAGCCTTGCAGTTTCTTGGCTCTCAATCTTGTAACTGGACCTCTCAGTTGCAACTCCGGGTTTGACTCATCAGTGCTGGACCCCAGCTCATCACTAACCCTCATCATTTCACGAAACACAGAAATAGCATCATCTGCGTCATGAATGCGACTGAAATCTGGAAAAGGGGGAGAGAACGGATAAGTGGGTGTTCGCCGAGGAATCAGAGCTCTTGCGGTTGCAGAGGCCGCCATCATCCTCGAGATCTCTGATTCAGACAATTGTATTCTCTATTGAAATGAAAATGAAATCTTTCGCTAAAAACTAATTAATTTGCCGCACCAATCATCCACATTTCATGTTTTCAGATGATACTAACACTACACTACTATGGTTCATATTAGTATATGAAAATTTTGATGCTATCCTTTTTTATTTTTATTTATTTTTATTTTTTTAGCTTTTATATATGAGTTAATTATGTTGACTAGCAAATGAAGTTAGTGGAAATTAATACTTGGTCATCAACTTTATTCTAATAAATTGTGGCTAGCTTTGAGATGATGAGACTTAAATGTCCTCCATACCACTTTACAACTATCATCCACTCACTCACTTTCATTTTCTCTCTCATCTCGTTCTCTCTCACTGCATACTCTCTCTTTCACCCACTCCCACTATCACTTTCTCTCTCCTCTCATGTTCTCTCTCTCTTTCGTTTTCTGCTGAAATTTCTCTATCTCTCCATAACTCGTATTCCCCTGCGGCGGCGGTGAATTTCTATGCTGACGTGGTTTTTTTCTCTGTTCGACGATATTTCTCACAGCTATGTGTTGGCGGCGTGGTTTCTTCAATAAAATTGAGGTAATTTTACTGTATTAATTTTAATTGAGTTTTCTAGATCTAGTCTGTCATGTTCTAGATCTAGTATGTCATGTTCTTGTCTTATTTTCCAGATCTTGCCGTCCTCTTCGTGCATATGTTTCTTCCTGCATTTTTCACGTCACTGCGCGCCGCGACTTGACACACATGGTACGAATGCAATGTATTCGTATCAGGTGTGCCAAGTCGTACCGCGTCGAGACTTGGAACACATGGTACGAATACACACCATTCGTACTAGATGTTCCAAGTCTCTGCACGGTATGACTTAACACACCTGGTACGAATACATTGCATTCGTACTAGGTGTGCCAAGTCATACCGCACCGAGACTTGGAACACCTGGTACGAATACACACCATTCGTACCAGGTGTGCCAAGTCGCGGCGCGCAGTGACGCGGTACAACTGGTAGGACTGAATCTGGTGAAATAAGGCAACGGGATCTGGAAGAATCTTGTGCGCCGGCAAATCTAGAAGAATCTGGTGCGGCGGCAGATCTGAAATATGCCGACAGAATGTGAAAGTTCAAGACGGCGCGACGGACAGGATTGGAACTACGACGATGACATGGCAACAAAATGGAATTACGACGGCGGTGCGGCGGAAGGGAATGGAAGTACGACGACGCGGTGGCGGAATGAAAGTACGACGGCAGCAACAGAAGAAATGGAAAAAAATAGGACTTCTAGAGAGAGAATATTTGCAAAAAAGAGAATCTGAAATTTGAAAAATAAAAAATGAAATGGGTAGATGGATGGTTAATGGTGGTTCCAAGGGCAAATTGGTCCAAATTTCCAAAAGTTGGCTAGAATTTCTACAAATAAAGTTGGTGGACAACATTTAATTTTCACTATCTATATTAGTTATCCCAAATTTTGCCTCTTTATATATTTCCTCCTATATATTATAAAGAGAAACTATGTAAAATAACCACTTAAGTTAATTAAAATAAAATAGTAGCCACTAAGTTAATATTATATAAATACTGGCCACTATTTGTGTAATAAGACTAATTTATCCTTTAAGCAAGATTTTTACCCTTATATATTTATTTTCGTATTTAATTTTAAATAGAAAAATAAATATGAATTAAACAAACTCTCTCTCCCCCCATCAAATAAACAAAGTGTTTCTCTCTCATCCAAAAATATTTTCCGGCGGGTGGTGGCGCGATGGAGATATTTCGATGAAGTCCTTCGTCGTCATTCTTCATCGTCTTTGTTCATTGTGTTTGTTCATCGTCATTCTTCATCGTCTTGTTCATCGTCATTCTTCATCGTCTCTCTTCGCATGATTTTTCCGGTGTGCTTGGTGTTTACGACCACAACCTCCATCGTATATCACGTCTCGATGTTGCGGTAATGATGTCAAACATCTTTTTCCGATTGATTTGAAGTTTCATCTTGATTTTCATTGAATAGGATGATAAACTCGTCATTTGATTTTCATCTCAGTTCTGAAAAGAAGCGAATGGCTCGAATAAGATCTACTCGATCCATTCGCGCCTTGAATTTAAATTTTGAAACCGGCATGATGCGAGTGGCACGAGTGGCCCTCGCTCGCACCACTCACCCATCTTGCGAGCGGCGTGAGCTTGCTCCACTCGCGCCATACCTCCCGTATTGGTGTGCGAGTTGCGCGAACGGTCCTCGCTCGCCCACTCGCTTACAGAGATTACATGATGTGTGTTTGTATTATATCTTGATCTTGTCTATTTTTCATTTGCAGATGAGTGTAAGGATGTTAATAATTACTCATGGAGGCTAATGGAATGATGATGTGTATGTGGGTGAACGACGAGAGTATATTATTGTACCACCTAGTGGCATTAAATTTGTAAATTTGTTAGAGAAGATTGAAAGGCATGTGATGGTTGATAAAAATGTGTTTATGTACGAGATTGATGGATTAGTGAAATTACCCATGAACGATTCCATAAGAATGAAGGTAACGGATGATAATGAGTTGGCATATTTCATGAGTTTACATGATTCACCAACTTTATACATCACTCTCTCTCATAGAATTAATACTCAAGGTGATCAAGATGTAGAAGATGTTGGGAATCATGAGGATGTGAATGAAAATGAGGATGATGTTGACAGTCTTGATGAACTTGATCACATGACTTTAGAAAAAGAATGTGCAAGACAGCGTCATAGATTGCCACTAGTTGGTAGCTCTAATGTTCATGAAAATGTAGACCATGCAGAACATGAATGTGGAAGACAATGGATTATTCCTGGTGCGGTGTTTCAAGCTTCTATTCCTTGTGAAGAGTTCAGTTTACCTATAGAGTATAGTCGTGATTCACTTTCTGTTGGAGCTACTTATTTAAACAAGGAGAAGATGAAAACATCATTGGGATTGTATCATTTGGTGAACAGAGTAGAGTATGTGGTTGAACATTCAAATGCAAAAAGATTCAATGTTGTAAGCAAATACAAAGATCAATATTCATTTGTGATGCGTGCTACATCACATGTCACAGTTTGGAGAACTATTAGATGGAATGCTCACAATTGCCATTTGGATTTGAGATATCATGCTGCTCTTTCAGTGACATCTAAGGTGATAGGCGCATATTTTGCTTCAAATTTATTAGCGGATGGTACTAATTTAAAGCCAAAGGAGATGATGGCTGAAATTCAAAGAAAATTTGGAGTGAATCTACAATATTAGGTAGCTTTGAGCGGTAGGAATTAGGCAGTTACTATGATATATGGTGATTCAGTTAAGTCTTTCCAATTGCTTCCATCTTATCTGTACATGTTGCAGTAGTCAAACCCCGATTCTGTTGTGGATTTACAAACAGATAGAGGTAATTGTTTTCAATATGTTTTTATGTCTGTTGTTGCTTGTATTAGTGGATTCAAATCCTGTTGTCGTCCTGTTATTGTTGTTGATGGCACTCACTTGAAAGGGAAGTACAAGGGAAACTCTTCGCTATAAAAGAGTCCTATGAATTGACCTGTATTATGTTTGTTGTTACAAAAGATGGAAATGAACAAATATTTCCATTAGCTTTTGGCATTGGAGACAAGGAAAATGACTCGTCTTGGATTTGGTTCTTTAGGCAACTAAAACGAACTTTTGGTTGCCCTGATGACTTGTTGTTTATATCTGATCAACATCGAAGTATCAAGAATGTTGTTGAAACTGTGTATCTAGGATATCCGCATGGTATATGTACATATCATTTACAGTGTAACATGAAGATATGGGGTGCACATGTTATTTTCATGTTTCAAAGGGCAACATATTGTTACAAGAGCGAAGAGTTTGATAAACATATGAGTGATGTGTCATTGGCTGCAAAAAAAGCATTTGGGAAGCTTGTGAATAATGATCCAAAGAGATGGGCTCTTTCTAAATGTCATGTTCGTCGTTATTGGTTTTTAACCTCTAATAGTGCTGAATGCTTGAATAGTCAACTTCGATGGGCTAGAAGATTGCCAGTTTGCACTCTTTTGGAATTTGTGAGGAATTTGATTGGTAAATGGTTCGTAGAGCGTCGTGAAAAAGCTTTATCTAGAACTCAACCATTGAGGGAGTTTGCAACTACGAGATTGTTAAAATCAGTTGAGGATGGTTGTACCATGGCTGTTGAGGGAATATCTGCAATGAAATATAAAGTTGTAGATGAAACACAAATTTTTGTAGTTGACCTCGCTGGTAGAACTTGCACTTGTCATAAGTTTGATCTTGATTTGATACATTGTTCACATGCATCAACTGCTATAAGGTGATTCTATATTGATTATGGTTTATTTGTTTTTTATTTATTTATAGAACTTCACTTATTTTGTAATATTATCTTATTTCATTATGATTTGTTGTAAAGCGAGGAAACTATATGAATATTATGTGTCATCATACTACACAATTGAGACTTTGCATGAGATGTATGTTGGGGAGGTTATGCCAATTCTACACCCAGAAGAATGGTGTGTGCCTGTAGAAGTTGGATCGAGAGTAGTTGGAGCACCTGATAATCCTACACAAGCCGGGCGACCACGTGTGAATATGATGAGATCTGGACAATAATCATCATCTTCTTCACGGGTTCGAGTTTGTTCCAGATGTCATCAAAGTGGTCATTATCGAAGTAGTTGCAATGCAACTATTTTAACTTTTGATGAAGACTCGGATGTAAATACCAATCAAGCAAGTGGTAATAAACGTTGCAAAACGAAAACTTGTGCTATTTGTGGTGTGAGTGGTCATACTAAACAGACTTGCAACAAAGAGTTGTGTAATGAACTATTGACATGAACTTTATTAGCATATATACCTTGATATCTTCATGTCGTTGCTTGTGGTTTTAGAAACTATAGGCGAGTGGAGCGAACAGGACCATTCGCCCTACTCGTGCTTTTTTTTATGGGCGACAGACAGGGCGCGTGAGTGGTGTGAGTAGTCCCGCCCACGCCACTGTTATGGGCGAGATGAGTGGCCCGAGTGGGGCGAGCGGTCCCGCTTGCGCCTCCGTTATGGGCTATGGACAGGGCGCACGAGTGGTGCGAGTGGCGCGAACGGACCCACTCGCGCTCAGTGAGTGTTTTAACTATAATTGAATGAGTAGTATTTTGCAATGAAAATAAACGAACTATAAAAAAAGGACGTTCATTAAACATAAATAAAAGTGAAATCCAATGTTGTTTTAAGATAAACTACATAGCAATTGTGTCTTCATCAGTATTAAACTTGTAGATAGATTCGACAATTCGTGCACGATATGTCTCAATCTCATTCTTTGTTGTCATCTTTGAAATTGTTCCTGTCAAGAGTAGCTCAACGTACTTCAGTGCTAATGGCCCACAACTGTAGTTGTCCTTATGCTTGAATGGATTGCTCTTTCGATCACAATAATATAACTTCCATTGTGTGAATTTAGGCTCGAACTCGTCCTTGCACTTATAGTACTCAATGTATTTCAAGATCTGTGGGAAAATGCGCACCATTGGGATGAAATAATTAGATCTTTCATCATAGTAGTGTTGCTCGAATGTGTGTTGCACAGAGTCATACACAATCATGGTGTGTTTTTTCATGTCCATCACACAAGTTGCCCAATGATATGGCAAATTGCATACCATCACCACCTAAAAAATTAATCAAATAGTAAAGCTTAATAAATTTTAATTATTTAATTAAATATTGTGTTATCAAATTTATAGATTCTTACTTTAGTGTATTCATACCACTTCTCAACACCCCAATGTGGCAATTCTCCAATGGCATATTGTGCCAACAAGTTAAGACTTTCCTCTGGAATTTTCTCTTCTATTTCAGGATTGTAGGGCGTTCCATTTTGTATCAAATACTACAAAACATTTTAAAAATAAAAATATTAAATAAATACAAATTTTCATAATTCGAATTATATAAATATAATTAAGCTAAAATCAAATTTACCGTGAAATTGATATCAATGATAGCGACATTAGGGTCAAAAGCTCGAATTCTAGCGAGATCTTTCCGTACACTTAGTATTGAAAGATAGACATCAATTGCAACATTCTCAAGCTCTTTGTTCGGATTTTTGATTTCTTCAAAAAACTCTTTGCCAACTACATATCTCAAGCCAATGTTTCTCCTATAAATTCATACAAATATTATTAGTAATTATAAAATGAAATATATAAACTTACTTCAAATTTTTTTCATTCTGCATAAATTTCTTATAATCCTGACCATGCTTATCGTTTGGAAGGAATGAACTTCTCAATGGAGCAGAAGGCATTCTATGTCGTACTACTCGATAGTCCAATGTTTTTGGCTCTTCATTAGAGTGTGTTTCATTCACAGGGCTAGGATACCTCCATGTGGAATGTGTTTCCGGTTCTCCAGATCTACTTGTCTAATTCAGATGATCATTTGATGCGTTTTCATTCTCCGGCATCGAAAAGCCCATGTTAGTCCATGTTGTGTTAGTAGCATCCTGCAAATCATTTTCAAGAAAATCACATATCAACCTCAAAAAAACTGTTCGCGAGTGGGGCGAGCGGGACCATTCACCCCACTCGCGCCTCGGTTATGGGCGAGACGAGTGGTGCGAGTGGGGTGAGCGATCCTGCTCGCGCCTCCGTTATGGGCGAGGCGAGTGGCGTGAGTGGGGCGAGCGGTCCCGCTCGCTCCACTCGCATCTCCGTTATGGCCAAGACGGGTACGGCACGAGTGGGGTAAGCGGTTCCGCTCACGCTACTCGCACCTCCGTTAGCAGGTAAAGTGGGTACGGCGCGAGTGGTGCGAACGGGACCCACTCGCTCCACTCGCGCCCAGTTCATAATTTATTATTAAGTTACTTACTTGAGATTGAGTAGGGTCGCCAAATCTCTGCTCCATGTAATCCACGTATCCTGGCATAACATCTCCAATCCGACTTAGAACATAATCCCCTATCTCATGGATGAATGCCTGTTGTTGTGATCATGAAAAGCTGTACACCGGGTCATCGGGTCTATAATATGTTCCCTCCTGATGAGTATGATGTCTATATGGAATATCTTGTGTAGTGGGGACATTTTGATCGTCATCTTGGGGTTGACTTGTGCTTCCATGCAATCTTCTATCTGGAGCAGAAACTGGTTTCTTGCCAGCTTTTTTAGCTCTTATTCTTAAGCCAGAATATGTGTGGTCATATTGCACTGAAAATGGTATTCATTAGGGTTCTATGAATCTCCAATATTTTTTCTTCACCTCCTTTTTGTTCGGCTTCAATGTGGAATGTAGCTGCAATAAAGATTGTTAATAATATAACTTGATGAATATTATTATAAGAAAGAAATTTGGTATCTTTTAAGCTATATACCTCTTTTATCACTCTATCCGGATCAAAATTTGTTGATTTTGTATATCAAAACCTCAACATACGAGGTGTGTGTGTGGTTGAGGCAATTCCACCAACTTGTATATCCAATTGTGGTATAGCACAGTAAATCCATGCCTGTATTTAATAATAAGAAAATATATTGTTTAGAGATTGACATTACTATATATTTATAAATGTAAAATATATGATTAATATGTGACTTACCAAGAATGCAGTCGCATTCCCATAAAAGTGATATCCGCCTGAGTGGTGTTGGTGTGGAGTAATTCTTATGTTCTTGATGTAACGAATCAATATCTGGAATGAGATGCTCCCCTACGGAAATGATTCCCATCTTTTCTCATCCTCTACTAGTACCCACACCCATTCAGGAATATTTACCTTTGTGCTATCTTGTCCAAACACAACATATGCTACAAATAGCACTTTGGCAGCCTTATAATAGTCATCCGGACTTGCTTCCCAACTCATGTGTTTGTAAATGAATCCAACAAATCAACTCCTAATATAGGCTCATTGTTGAGATATCGAGTGTAGAATGAGTCTTCAGGAATATCATGATTATTATAAGGATGGAATGTAGAATCCCCAAATCTTAACCAGACAGCAATGCAAATTCAAATCTACTAAACCGAAGAATTTTATCATTTATTTTGAAATACAATACCGTAGGATCAACATTAGGAGTAGGTATCACCTCATGTGACACAACAAAGTGTATAGCATGATTTGATCTAATTATTTTACTAGGAAGCTTCAAATAATAACCAAAACATGATTTTTTAAACTTCTCTATTGTTTCATCACCACACTTCAACAATACATCACAGATATCACCAATAATTCTTTCACGCCCTGTCGAACTAACTCTTTGATGTACACCGATCATAGCAAATCATTTCCAAGTCCAAGTGACCTTTCATTAAAAAGGAGAAATAACTCCAATCAAAATCATAAACTAGATCATAACAAAGTAAATGATATATCATAAATAGCAATAAAAAAAACCATGTTTATGTAATTTCGCATCTGTACGCAAACGGGCAAACGGTAGCCCATTCGACCCGTTCGCGCCTCCTCCTCGCGAACTAGTGTGGCGCGAACGGGCACCTGTCGGCCCGCTCGCACCGCTCACGTTACCCACACACCCGAGCAAGGCGCGAGTCGCACGAACGACCCTCGTTCGCCCCGCTCGCGCCGCGCACCTTACCCACACATCAGGCACGAGTCGCGGGAAAGGCCCTCGTTCGCCCCGGTCGCGCCTAGATCTATTCGCACACTACATGGGGCGAGTAGATCCACTCGCACCCTACATGGAGCGACTAGATCTATTCGCTCATTCCACCACCGAGAAACGCATCACAAATTAACACCATTAACATATAGATTTATAGTAGGAAACTTACATCGACGCCGTAATCGTCGTTGGATTCCGATTCAACGGAATCACTTCTGTTTGAACTATTCGACATCGTCGGCGGCAGAAATGGAGACGGAGACGGAGGAGTGGCAGGGAAAGACGTGTGACGGTGGAGCGGCGGAGATGGTGGCACGGCGAAGAGGGAGGCACGATGTAGACTGAGGCGGCGGTAGAGCGGCGTAGACGGAGATGCGAAGGTAGAACGGCGGAGATGGAGACACGACGGGTGGCACGAGCGGCAGAGATTATGCGCGAATAAGCATAGGCGCGAAGGGATCGGTTGAAGAAGATGCGAATGCGGTGGCGGAGGAGATGTGAAGACGGCGGAGAAAGAGATGCAAAGACGGCGGAGGTGCGAAGACGGTGAAGAGGTGCGAAGACGGAATGAGTTGTGCGAAGACGGCGGGTTTTGTTTCTATTCTCTTTTGACTATTTTTTTTTTTTGAGGGAACTCTTTTGACTATTAAGTCAAAAAGTTAAAGATAAAAAAAAAAAAATTTATCTAGGGGTATTTTTGTAAAAGTGACCAGTATTTATATAATATTAACTTAGTGACTACTATTTTGTTTTTATTAACCTAAGTAATTATTATAATATTTCACTCTTTAATAAATGTTACATGCCCGTCAAAATTATTAGTCACAAACTTACACTATTCATCTCTAATAATTGCACATAAACCAAATAACTAAAATGATTTGCATCGAGAACAAGAAAAACTGGTAATTTTGCATTGTGACGCGGATTGGAGCAATATTGTTTAACAATATTGTATGATTCATGAATATTATCTCCGTTTTGTATAGATGAACTTTTTAGAAAAAGCGAACCACGTTTAACGCACTTGATCTCTCTATGCTAGTTAAAGAAAATTACACAACTTGATAGAAAAATTACATTAAAATTACAAATAAATTTAGAGATATTATAGGATTATAGCACTTTTAGGAAAAAAAAATACTAATTATAGCATCAATTTTTAAAAAACATAAATAATAGCACTTATGTACATTTTTACCCTTCATGACCAAAAATATTTGTTTCACATGATTCAATTTGTGCCTAATTCTCTAATTTTGAAGAATCAAAACTCTAACTTATTTCTCAGTCTAAAAGTGATGGGAGTGCACTCCCTCCTTATTTCCGACAGCAATTTTCCGCCGACGTCCGACGTCTCCCGTCCGGCGACCTCCTTTCTGTTGCGTTAAATCACATATTAAAATTCGTGAATTCATATATTAGAATTCATGAATTCACAAATTAGAATTTGTGAATTTGTGAATTCACAAATTAATATTTTAAATTTGAAGAAGATATTTGATCTAACGAGTGAAATCACAAATTTAAATTTGTGAATTCACAAATTAGAATTCGTGAATTCTCAAATAGAAAAAAGAAGGGTAAATATGTCTAGAAGTGCTATTATTTGTATTTTTTAAAAATTGGTGTCAACCACAATTCATAGTAAAATGTGTAACGACCAGAATAAAGATTGAAACACAAATTTTGACACAATACATACAAGTAGTTTCTACATTGAATTATTCTTCCTGCGGACAGATGTGTACATATTAGGCGTGTGCCTGAGAAATGAGAATACTCTAGTTCATCACATGTTTTTAGGATAACGGGCATTTTCTTAAAATACACGTGACAACAATTCCACGGTTGTCTACCACAGACAATTATTCTTCTTCTTAAACATTGAAATCCCAAATAAACTGCTTCAGTGTCAATGTCATCTTCCCTCATCCCAACGACAAACCTTAGTCGAACAGAGAAATGAAGCTTGCTTTTTATCCGGAACAACTTCCGCATCCATCTCCTCAAGAACATCATCTCTCTCATGTTCTTGTTCTAGCCAAACTTCGATCACAAGGAGTTAGTGTATGCCTCCTTTTTCACTAGGCGAGGCCAAAACCATGCTAGATATTCGAGCAGTAGGTCGCAAACCTTTGGAAGGAAGTTGATCAAAAAAGTCTCTTGCAAGGTCAAGTCGTCCATCTTCACACAGGCCACCAATGAGGATATCATATGTGTTTGCATCAGGATTAACTCCTCGCTCTTCCATTTTTTGCACTAATGAAATTGCATCATCAATTTGACGAGCCTTGCACAAGCCATCCAACAAGATATTATATGTAATGAAATCAGGATGAACCCCCTGAGTTTCCATATCACTGAATAGCTTCCAGCCATCGGCAAATCTGCCTTCACGTAACAACCCCTGTATCATGATGGTATAGGTACAAGTTGTATGCTTTAGACCTTTACCACAAGCTTCCAGAAAGAAGCGCCAAGCTTCATTTACGTTTCCATTCTTGCAATATCCATTAATCAAAAAGCCGTAGCTATACATATTGGGCTTAAAGCCCTTGTCCGCTAGGGAATCAAACAACTCTTTCGCTTTCTCCATTTGCCCTCGCGAACAGTACCCATGTAACAATGTATTATAAGTGAAATAATCAGGCCTAACATTTTGTTGCATCATAATTTCCACAAGATCCTCAAACTCTTTCAACTTACCTTTCTTGCAAAGCTTGTTGAGCAATACATTGAAAGTGAACACTCTCAGAGATATCTTCTCATCAATCATTTTATGCAGCAAGTCTCGCATATCGTCCCATCTACCAGCACGGCACAACCCATGTATCATCGAAGTGTAAGTGACAGCATTCGGCAAAATGCCCCTGCCAGTCATTCCCCGCAATAGCTGCAGAGCATCTTCAACCATTCCACCCTTGCACAAACTATCAATTACAGTGCCATAACCTAACACGTTAGCATCACAGCCCGTTTTCGCCAATAGCTCGAGATGATTACATGCTGTGCGATGGTACCCTGCTTTGCAGAGCCCATAAATAAGATAAGAAATCATACCTTCATTAGACTCACAGAGATTATCATCCAACATCTTTCTAAATAGTTTTTCTGCCTCAATAGCCTTATCATCTAAGAAAAGCCCCTTCATGAGAGTAGTAAAAATGGCACCATCTAGTTCGTATCCGAGCTTCAAGAAGCTGCCCAGTATAGCAAACCCTAAATCTACTCGATTCAGAAGGCAATAACAATGCATAATGATACTGAAAGTGTACGCATTTACAGGTTGACCTGATTGGCGCATTTCGTCGAACATTGAGAGTGCAACAGAGTAGTGCTCCAAATTGACAACAGTAGTTAACAATTTGTTAAATACAGCAGTAGAAGGCTGCGGCCTAATCCGTCTCATTTCACGAAACAAGAAATTGGCAAATTGTATGTCGTTTATAGAACTGAAATCTATTCTGAGCATAACAGATGAAAAATGCCTCCTAGTACCTCCTCGGCAGCCGGCATTGCGGAAATCTGAGCCGCGGAGAGAGAATGAATGAGTTATAGTACCCAATTCAACAGCGATTCTTCTCAGAAACAGCGCCATTGCAGAAGCCCTAATCTTGCTCAACAAGATTTTAGTTGATTTCAGAGTAATATGTCACAGAATGAATAAGAAATAAAAGATATATAATACATATTTTTTTTCATTCCGATTTCCGAAGGAACTGAACTTATATAACGGATCTGGGAAATGAACTTAAGTAGGGCAATATTTAAGGGGCGTTTACTTTGAAGGATAAGATAGATTGATAAAACATAGGATTGACTATATAAAGGATTAGATGATCAAACACGTTCAAAAGTAATCAATCTATTAAAATAAATGGTGGATTAACCTATATTATTTTTATCTATCTATCCTATCACCCAAAGTAAAGACTCCTAAATTCACCTTTCTTTTATTGAGTTGTTGAATTAACCTTTCTAATATAATATAAAATATTATCTTAATCAATTTCGTTTTTATTTAGTTTTTAAAGTCTAAATTATCTACTTTTTCACTCTATTATGTGCATGGTACTTTCAATATTTCCTTTTTTTTCAGTGGGAATTTTGGTTCCAATTTTTAATAGTATTGTACTTAGTCCACGAAAACTATAACACAATTTTTGTGGCACGAGTTTTAAGAAGTGTTTGTTGAGTGGAAAAAGGAACAACTATTTTAACAAATGTGTGGTAGATATTTGTTGAGTGGAACCATTTTAAAAAGTATATGGTGAATGTTCGTAATAATGTATAAAAATAGAATGACTATATTTTTTGTAGACGAACGAAAATAGATTTAAAGCTACAATTTTCGTGTACGGAAGTATATTTTATTATTAGTCCGATTATTCTTGAATGAAAACTAGGTTGGGTGCAACGTGATCGGAAAGATCATATATATTCTTATAGTAGTTAGAGGAGATAACATACTATTCCCTCCGTCCCAATAGCAAGGTCTCGCTTTCCTTTTTTGTCTGTCCCAATAGCAAGGTCTCGTTCCAAAAATGAAAATAATTAACTCTTCAAAAGCTGTAGGACCTACTACATTTTCTTCACTTTTTCTTTTTTTACTCTTGTTTCTTAATAACCGTGTCCAAAGCAAGTGAGACATTGCTATTGGAACGGGGGAGTACTTAATAGTGGAGGAGTAATTATTTTTCAGATATAGTAAGTGAATTTCGGCGAGAATGTCATGACCTATTCTATTTCTTAATAGGCAAAAATTTGAGTGCGGCCAATCTCATCATCATGCTGTTGACTATAATTAGAGCTTAATTAAGATTATTAGAGATAATTAATAGGATTAAGAATAATCAGAGAGTAATTAAGATTTATTAATTCCAAATAAAATTTAGTAAATTTCAATTATGATTAATTAAGCCTAAATAAAATTAATTAAATATTAATTAATTTAAAATATAAAAATAAATAAAAAAACATGATGGACAACAATCGAACGGTACGGTCCACCGAAAATGCTTGCATATCTTCTTAATAATGGTCAAGATCCTTACAGTCTAAATTTCACTCATATATATTGCCCTTATTCCAAAGATTAAAGCAACTAGACTCAACTAAAGATTTTAGGCCTATTAACTTATGTAATGCCATTTTTCGTATGGGCACTCTATACATTGGTAGTAACTTTCAAATATAGATCTGATAACATTGTGATAATAGTTAGTGAATACTAATGTAATAATAGTTGGTGGAGTAATATATCTTCAAATATAGTAAGTGAATTTCGGAATAAATTTCAATAGTAAGTGAATTTTGGAATAAATTTCAAAAGATCCAAACAATTTAAATTTCACCCATATTGTCCTTATTTAAAAGATTAAAACACCTGGAGGCTGGACTTCAGCTAAAATATTTAATTAGGTCTATAAAGCTACATGTTTGAAAGAGGTTTCTATCGCCCATGTTTGGTTAGGCTTTTCTGAAGCTTGAAAACGGATTCAACAAACAGAATTCATTATTCCTTGTTTGGTTTGAATAATGGGTTAACCATTACTCTTTTTATTATTACCCCAAGTAGATCGAGTACATGATAATGTATATTAGATTACTACTATGATTCTGAAGTGAGTACTAAACCTCAATGGGGTCGACTAGCAATGCAACAATATGAGGCTTCAAAACCTTTTCAGGATGAGTATATCCATCTTTGTTGTTCTTGTAAGTTACATCTATTAAGCGATCAAAATTGAATATCTGCGTAAGAAAATCTCTATATTTATTACAAGACGATCTGAGATACTCTTCGTTGCTATCCTGCCACGCATTTGTAGATATTTCCAAAAGTTTTGTCATTGCCTCTTCTTTTTGTCACACCGTTTTCTCTCATGTAGCACTCAACGCCAGTAGCAACTTGACCTCTCTCCTTCTCAGTCTAAACAGATAACAAAAACAAAAAACAAAAAAGATAGAAAATGAAAGTTATAAATAATGCTAATTAGCTAGAGGGGGGATTAGAAGCTAATTAGTGATCAGATTAAGATTAATTAGAGGCCAGGTAATTTGGGTTATTAATCTCAGGTATAATTTATTAATTTCATTTGAATTTTATTAATTCCAATTAGAATTTATTAATTAATAATTATAATTTTATTAATCATTATTTAAAATTATAATATTGATTAAAATAAAAAATAAAAAATAAAAAATAACTTTATGGGACGGACCTCACTGTCCGAGCGGGGGCATGGGAGCCCGCCCCATAAAAATTAATGTTACATGATCACGAACCCGTACCTCATAAGTAGCCACATCATCAACAAGTCGACATATGGTGAGTGAGGCCATAAGCATTTTAGGCTTTGTACTTAGCCATTCGAAGTCTTCTTTTAGGGCAGATTCTATTCCCATAAAAGAAGAGGTGGTGAGATAACAATAGGTGCTGGTAAGGAGAGCATTGTTTAGGTATTCCTCAAATGGTGGCAAGTATCCTTCTATGAACCACTTCGCCTCCACGTAGTAGCACCTCACAATTTCCTTTAGCTATATATGGATATATATCAAACATTAGTTACATGCGCATAAAAATAATTAACCTCACTTTCAATTTTATACTAGTCAAATGTACGTGTTCGACGAATGTAAAAATTATGATATTGAATGTTATATTATAGTATATAATATAATAAAATAGATGATAGGCAAATCAAAATTTGTTAGAATATATAATACTATATGAATATCACAAATTTGAGGAATTAATTCTTATACTAATTAAGGCTTCATATCTTAAATCAAATAAATAAAAAATAGTATGCCGCATAGGATCGTGAACTGTGAACTGTGAAGGCTAGGCATACGAATAGTCATACTGTTTGTATGGAATAGTATGCCGCATAGGATCGTCCTTCCTTAGCTAATTCTTCCTCGAATTGCTTGTAGAGTTCTAAAAGAGCTTCGTACAGAGGTCTCATGTACTCTGGGAGTCCACCCATTTCTTCATTATCCCACCTACCAAGAATTAATTAAAGTGTCATAATTAAGTCGAACACCACCTTTTGATTTAATTAATTTGGTGATCGCCTACCTATATATATATCTCGCCGGAAATAACTGGCCGGATGTGCAATTTAATTTGCACCAAAATAAAGTACGTGTTAATTCTTTTTTTTTTTTGCAATTTTGATGCATGTAAATTAATGATATGATTTTGGTGCAATATATTAACCCTTAAAAATTATAGTGCACTTTAAATTCTTCGGATTTACCTCTGTATCGCCTTTGTGAAGACATCGAGTTCCTCTATTGTACCATAAGAATCATACGTGTCATCTATTACAGATATCATAGCAATGGTCTTGGCGAGCATGATACGTGCACGAGAATATTGAGGTTGATGGTACACTCCCAAACTCCAAAAGAAACACTCCACCACTCTATCTCTTGCATAAGGAAGTTTCGAAATAAGCCCTAATTCTTTCCACCACCTACAAAATCAAGATTAATTTCTGGTATTATTCAATACATCTGTATAAAATATGAGCCTTTTCTGGTTTGAAATATAATACCTTGAGACTTGATGGAGCTCTTCTTTATGTTGCATTTGCAATAGATTATAGTCTAATTTGGCAAACTTTAATAGGGTTTCGTTTTTGTGCTCTTCTTCTTCGTACCAAGAGATGAAACTGCGCGCTTCAACTCTAGGAATGCCCAAATGCAAGGGCTGCACAAGGGCATGAGCAACTTGTTTCTTAAGACGTGATCCGAGGTTTGGCCCCATGGATTTGAGATTGGATGTAGTAAAAGCATGCGAGTCGTTTAGTATGGTTTCTCCACGTGTTCTCAGATACGAAGCTTCATACAAACTCAACAGACCCTTTGCATCGCCCTTAAGGCCCTCTTGGAATTTTCCATTCACATCCATCCATTTACCAAATATTTCTGCTTGATTTTTTTTTTCATTTTTATTTTTTTGCAAATTAATCAATTCAACGTATATTAAAGCCAAAGTATAAAACATGGGAATTTTTATGAGCCCTTCTAAGATTACAAAGATAAATACTAGCACCCTAAATTAAAAAGATAAATTTTAGCTCTTCCTGACTTTTTTGCCCTTCCTTTTAATTTTTCAGATTTTATTTTCATAAAACAAAATGTGTGAATCACATGATAAAATGTGTGAATTCGTGAAGTTTAATACGTGAATTCACATAATAAAATGTGTAAATTTGTGAAGTTAAATGTGTGAATTCATAAAAAAAAATGCTTGAATTCACAACAAAATGTGTGAATTCACAAATAGAAATGTCAAAAAAAAAAAAAAAGGAATGAGGGGCAAGAAAGTCCAAAAAAGTTTTAAAAGGCCAAAATTTATTTTTAAAATCTAGGGTGCTATAATTTATGTTTATAATCTTAGAAAGACTAAAATCACCAAATATCTCATAGAGGGATGATCAAATAAATAATTTTCCATGCACCTACGTACAGTAACTAAAAAACCAATATGCACTTTTGATGATGTATGTCTACTATTATCATAAAAAAAAGCATGCAATATTATCAAATAGAAGCATTGTTATTAATATATAAATATATAAAGAAACATGCATTATCATAAAAGAAACATTACGTACCACTAGATATATGGTGGCCGTGCTGCCTGAATAGTCGAAAATGAAGAGCAACAGTGTACAAATCATCATTATCGTGATAATCCGTATTGAGATCGAAAAATTGTTGCAATTTGTGTTGGATCTCGTTTTTAAAATGATAAGATACGCCCAGCCGCTCAATTGTGTCGATCAGAATCATGGTGTCTATCATTTTGCTTTCTGGAGCTGTTAGCAGACTTCTAACTTCATTTTTCAATGCTTCAACTGTCTTGGAATATTTGTTTATGACCTACAAATAGGGTTTTTCTTTTATGGGGTTTTTCATTAGGATTTTACGCATAAATTTTTTAATAAGGTTCGGCTCTGAGGTTTAAACTTGTTATACCCAGGATTTTGGCTATGGAACTCGCTGCTTATATATATAAATATATATAGACCCTTCATTCGTAATTAGATTAAGTATATTATAATATACGGTTATTATCAGTACCATGCAATTTTGATAATTGTACATAAGATAGACTCTTATATAAGAAATTTGGTTTCATTTTTTTTTGTACTCTTTACACATACTTTCTAACATTTTGTTAAAAATAATAATCAATAATTAACAATATTAGAACTTAAAAAAATTGTCATCAAATATATTTTATTTGTAATAAATTAATCATGTTATGAGAGGTTATACTTGCAACGCATGTAATCCCTTGCTAGTAAAAATAAAAATTCCCAACATTTCTTAGACGACAGAGTTTTCAAATGACTAGAAAAAGAAAATACGCACCTGAGAATGAGGTGAAATGTGATTGAGGAAGTGATCACCCCACAAGCTGGGGGAGAATTTTGCCTCAGGACGATGGTACAAACTGTTAGAGTTTAGAGCCATTTATGTATATATGCTGGTTAGTTAATGTTGCAACTAGATTCACTACTGCGAATCTGAAAGACAAGACAAGAGGTATGGTGAATAAGAAGAAGACAACGACATATATATAGAGCAAAGATCGACAAAAAAAAAAAAACAAAAAGAACTTTATAGTGAGAATTATGAATGAATCTGGATCATTGATTCTTATATGATCTACTGTCCAGATTAACGGATGTATCAAAATAATGTACCAAATGCATCAACTTTACGATGCACAAAGTTATGTATATTTTATGGTGCATCAAATCCTACTTCATTTTTCACATGCATTATATGCAGCTGAAAATTGAATCGTAGAGTAGATTTAAATTTCATCCATCATCGTACAATTGGGCGGCTGGGTAATAGTACTAACTTAAGTATGGCTGTAATGCTAGAGTAATTCTTGGCAACTTGGCGAATGTGTAGTTGTTTGACTGTTAAGAAAAAAAAACAAAACGGCAATAAATAAGGGAAAATTATATTTTCATATTCGTAGAGTAGATTTGAAAAATAAATTTCATACATCATCGTACAATTGGGCAGCTGTGTAATAGTACTAAATTTAGGATGGCTGTAAGCAATGCTAGAGTAATTGTTGGCGGATGTTTGACTGTTGGGGTGCACTCTCATGCGACCAACTTCATATCATTCGATCAGATTTGGGTTAACCCGACCCGGTCAAACCAGATTAATAGTTGACTTTTCAGTTTTTTTTTAATTTGATTTTTAAACAAAAAATTATTAAAATATAATTCACCCATTAAGACTATCACTTTTTTTTGTAAAAACTATTACTTTTATTTATTAAACTATCACTTTTGCAATAATAAAAATAAAAAATATCAAAATAGAAAGGAAAGTAAGTGTCACTTTCATCCATTAATATTATCACTTTTATTCATCAAGACTATCACTTTCATTCGTAAAAACTATCATGTTGGGAAAATTCTAACTTTTGATTTGATACAAAAACTCAACTGATCTCCAACCTAGTAAATGAATGCACAAACCTAAGTTATGTACGTATTCCAGCTCGCTTGTTTGAGCTTTAGATTTTCTATCTTACAGATAAGGAAGCTGAAGACAGCAGAAGACCCAACTGAGTAATCAGCTGGACCCAAAGTCAGCTGAAAGGTTTTTCAGCTAAACAGAGTTTAAGACTGAGCTAAGTCAGTCTAAATATCAATCAAGTTGACTCTATCCAGCAAAGAAGATTGGATCCAGCCAAGAAGATCCAACGGAGCAGAGTAAATCGAGCTGACTCAAGTATAAGAGATTCAGCTAAAAGTCTCAGCTGAGCAGACAAAAGGGAATTAACTCTGAAGATATCACTTCAAGTCAGTTTATCCAATCCAGCTCGGAATTAAAAAATCAGCTCCAAAGGCAGAGATCCCGGTGTCAGAGGAAGTCAATATACCTCGACCAATAAGGGATCGACATCTCAGCATCCTAGAAAGGCGAACCTAGGATCTGACACAATGATGAAGACATGTGAAGATATGCTCAACAGCAGATCGGTAGATCAGAGAGTAGGTAAGATTCAAATGGCTTTTTCAACGGCTAGTTTTGAATCTCTACCTATAAATACCAGTCTTCAACCTCAGAATCAGATACGAAAAACTCTCTACAAGCTTTCAACATCTCTGAATCTCTCAAGCATTAAAAAGCTCTCAAGCAGTTCTCAAATCCTTCGAAGAACACTTAATTTTCAAGTGTTTTCCTTTCCAAAAACTGCTTTAGTTTTTCGTCTGATCCCTAGGCAGAAATCATAGTAAATCCAAAGCCTAGTTCTGAACGAGTTCATCTCCCAAAGTTCTTCATTGTAAGAACTCGTTCAAAGTTGGAAACCCAAACCCAAACCCTTCTTTACCCAGAAAAGGTTAGGTTAAGGTTAGGCCGTCTCGAAACTCGAAATTCGAGTGTTAAAGGTTTTTTCAGTTCCCAGAAACTGAAAGGATACAGGCTTCTACAGTGTCCGTAAACTGTTAGAACACAACTCAAGTTCGAGCTGCGAAGTTGTTTGGTACTCGTAAACCAAGTGGAAATTCTTAGTGGATTTACCAGTTAAATCTGGTCGTGGACGTATGAGTTATTTCTCCGAACCACGTTAAATTTCGAGTTCTTTATTGCTTTCTTTATACTCTGCATTTTATCTATTTAAAGAACTAACTGCATTATCACAGCACAAGTTTTCAAGCTCAAATTTCTCTGGTTGAGTGACCCAGCCAGCTGCATTATTTTTCAAAGCTGCATAACTGAAAACTGAAACTAAGTTTTTCTGAATTCTTGTAAAGGGAACGAGCTAAGTTTTTCAAACCACCACATTCCGCACCGCCAGCTGAGTTATCAGTCCAGCTAACCATCTTCCTTAGAAGTCAACAGGATTCATAACTGAGCTCTCACTCAACTCAGTTTTAATTTACCAAAGTTTTCAAAAATCTCTCTTCGGTGTATTCACCCCCCTCTACACTGAAGACCTCGTTCCGGGACCATCATATCACTTTTGAAATAATATTGTATATATGTTATCTATTTCGTAAAATAAAAATGAAAATATAGAAGGAGAATAAGTGTCACTTTCATCCATTAAGACTGTCACTTTGATTCGTCAAGACTATCACTTTCATTCATGAAAACTATCACTTTATTTATTAAGACTATCACTTTTGAAAAAATATTGTATATATGGTATCTATTACGTCAAGAAATAAAAGTAAAAAAAAAAATCAAAATAGCAAGAAAAATAAGTGTCACTTTCATCCATTAAGATTATCACTTTCATTCGTCAAGATTATCACTTTTGGAATAATACTGTATATGTTATCTATTTCATAAAAAAAATGAAAATATAGAAAGGGAAATAAGTGTCACTTTCATTCATTAAGACTATCACTTTTATTCGTCAAGACTATCACTTTTATTTATTAAGACTATCACTTTGTCGGGATAAAAAGTACTCCCTCCATCCCCGCATTAGTGTTGTGCAAGGAGTGCGGCACGGGTTTTAATAAAAGATAAGTAAATATTTGGTAGGGGTATTTTTAGTGGAGAAAGGGACCCATAATTGTTAGTGTTAGTGAAGTTTTTCAGTAGGCCTATTGTAAATATTAAGAGCTTTTAAGAGTATAAGAGTAAAAATCATGTACTAAAATAGATGAACCACACTTATGGGGAACGGCTCAAAATGACAAACTAACCACACTTTTAAGGAACGGAGGGAGTAACATTTTTCAAAGTAATTAGGGATTAATACACCTAATTGGAATAATTAAAAAAAATGAAAAATAGTACATTTAATAAATTCCTAATTGAATATTAATATACTACAATTAAAATTTATTAAAAGTTAAAAACGAAAAAAGGAAAAATAAAATTAGAATTGCACAAATGGCAAATATAGCCAAACTTGAGTTCATTGCTCTTGAAAAGCAAATAAGCATTTGGATAATATATGATTATCCATGATTTTTGTGCTTATATACTGCACAAATGGCTATGTAAAATCTTGTATCATTTTGATACTAAATTAGCAATAGAAAAAGTTCTCTAGTAAGTATAAAAGAAACTTACTGAGTTTTGATGATATCCGTTATAAATGATACCATATTGAGACAACATTAATTCATATATTATTGGTTGAGAACTTGATGTCTCATCTACGAACTTTTGAATTCAAGTCTCAATTGCACACCCACAACATACAAAAGATGAGTTACAAACAAAAGGTTGTAATATATGTTGGATTAAATATTCACGCGATGAACTTGAAGTTTAACAAGTTATTTCTGCCAAACGAGTGATCAAATCTCATATACATATTGTATATATGCACCAAAAGAATTGAAGTTCCTCGTGAACTAAATAAATTAGATGATACTCTTTAACGCCATAAGCGTGAAAGATCTATTGATGCTAAGTATAAAGATCCGCGGAATACAAAAGTGAATAGAGAAATTATATCACTCATCAATCTCCTAAAGAGGATCGTCCTGAGGACGAAAATTCCAGTGCATATGCACGTGCACCAAAGATCAAAATACTGGGATTACGGAACAACCAGTGAGAAATGATGATAATCTGGTTGATTGAAAATGCCATGAATTATGTGAATCCAGGAGAAATGAGCAATAGAAAAATATTATAATTGTCGACAATACTTTTGGCTCGACAAAACTTTTGCTTCGACAAAATTACTTATATCAATTTGATGATATTCTAGATCCAGAATCAAAGAGAATAGAAGTGCCAGAAAGCACTGAGTAAATTTGAAAGAAGCAATTGAGGCAGAGCTTAACTCGCTACATAAATAATCTTTTGCTCTGTAGTACATATGTCAAAGAAGGTTGTCTTAGTAGGACACAAATGCATATTTGTACTAAGAGGAAAGAAAATGATGAGATGATTAGAAATAAAGCGATATTAATAGCTAGTCATTGATCCATATTTTTTTTTTAGAGAATCATTGATCTATATATTGGTTGGGTATATATGATATGTGAATAATGATATATGTACTTGTGTATTTATCAAAAAGTCTTTGAATGACTTTTATATTGATGAAAAAGTCAACTCATGCATAAAGATAGAGTTTGGAATGGACAACTTAGGTAAATCTACTTGACTCGATATGAAGATAGAGCATCTCCTAAATGAGTATATTATTTTTACACCAGTCGACTTACTTGAAAGGTTGTAGAGAGATTTATTTTTATTATAAATCACATCTAGTTAGACCCAAATGATTGTCTCTTCACTTGACTTGAAGTGAATATAAAAAATAACGATTATATTATGAGGCTAGAAGTTCCCTACTTTGAGTGCTGAGAGCACTATTCTATCAGATCTGATATAACATTTAAAAGTAATTTGCTAGCAAGATTTAATGCTCTCATAAGGAAGCATTGAAATGATATTAACCATATCATTCGTTATCTTCAAGGTTAAGACGACCTTAGTCTATTTTATGAAAGAGATCGAGATTCACATTGATGTCTACTAGGATGTTGGTTATTTATCTCATCTCATGATACAATATCTCAAATTGGTGTAATGATATGAGATATATCCCCCACTACTCTTTATGAGGATAATTCAACTTGTATTGCAGAAATAAGTTCCATAAGAACTATGACGACAAAAGTTTGTTTAATGATAAACTTATAGATTTATTCACTAAATCTCCTCCTAATCTATATACGAAAATACGTTTATAGAATTGGAATATGTTGACTTTGAAGATTATTATCTTCAGGGGGAGTGAGAAACTACTACATATTTATGATGATTTGACCATGAAAGTTAATTTTGAGTAATCCTAAATATTATATTCTAAAGGCCAAATGGTTGTACTCATGTTTTTTTCCCTTACTAAGTTTTTTCCCTTGATGGGTTTTCTTAGTTTAAGTTTTTAACTAGGCAACTAATGCAACACATGAGTAAGTGTATGTCATGTAATTTTTTCCTCTATTGAGTTTTTTTCCTACAGGGTTTTTCTGAAGAAGTTTTTAAAGGCATGCACATCACAACAATAATATCAAATGTGAAGTGTTATACTCGTATCATTATTTCAACGAAGACTCGCTCAAGTGATAATTTGGCGGGTTTATTCATAAAGATATTGCCGACGTCAACATTAAAAAAGTTGGTACACAAGATCGGCATGCAACGACTCAAAGACTACAATGATTAAGTTCAAGCGGAGCAGTTGTACTCTTTTTCCTTTGATCAGGTTTTGGCCCACTGGATTTTCCTGGCAAGATTTTGATGATGCAACATTTGTTTTAGGGATGGTCACTCAAGGGAGAGTGTTGTAAATACTTATAGATATATATCATATGAGTGTTGACCAAGTCATCCACCCTAAAACTCTAGCCATGTACCATTATAAATAAAGACATTTGGTCCTCATATTGAATACATCTGAATACACTTGAATACACATAATTCTAATTCTCTACAATATTCTCTCTTTTCTCTCTAATTTATAACAAAACTCTATTTAAACAATAAAAGAACAAATAAACATAGGCTATATATATATATATATATATATATATATATATATATATATATATATAGAGAGAGAGAGAGTTCAGGTAAACAAAACTAATTATATAGTGAAATTGAAACCTAAAAACTTTTATAGACTGTTGATTAATACCTAATCAATGATAAAAGATGGTGACATGTGTCAATACACTACACTAGTATTTTTTTTCTTCTTTTTATTAGTTTAAATGACCGGAAGGTTGATTTAATAAATTTAGAAGAAATAAAAATCCCACAATGCAGATCCGCGAGATTTTTGGGATACGATTAAATCATGCCAAAACTTTAAGTTTGCAAAAGGAATTCCTTCATCAGCTGATCTTGTTTCACTATTTTGTCTTTTAGTGAAACGTTCTCTTCTGCGAGCTTGGCGGCGTCAGCTGCTTCTAATGCCTTGTTCATTTGTAGCTCATTCCTTAGCTCAGTATTTTCACACATTGTGATTTCAAGGATTTCTTGCAGTTCCTTGAAATCGCTCATCACTATTTCCACCAAGTTCCAATCAGGAACTCCATCTGATTCGGATACCTGTCCAGAGTGTCCGTGTGATAGCGAGGGATTATAAACGACGAGAGTTTTAGAGGTTACCTCATCCTCGTCGAGTCCATCAGTTTGGCCCATGAAGCATGCATCCCAATCTTGCGATTCGAAGGCCATGAAAGCGTCTTCCTCTGAATCTGAGAAAGGCATCATATCTTCTTCCATTATGCTGGTATCTGGCTCTTCATCAGCCATATAAGCTCTTCTTATGTCAGCTGCTTTAGCCTTCAGAATGTCTTTTTCTTTTCTTGACAGCTTGGGATATTTCTGCTTGTAATGTCCGGACTCCTTACAATTGAAGCAACAGTCGTCTGTCCTTTGTGACGACTTAGCTGACTTTTCGTCAGCTTTAGCATATTTGTCGCGGTACGACTTTCGTCAGCTTTAGCATATTTGTCGCGGTACGACTTGGCATAATTCTTGTATTTTCCTTTGCTGGTGTTGAGTCGGTTGTAGTTTCTAACCAGCATAGCGATTTCCTCGATTAATTCTTCCTTGCTCATGTCCTTCTTTTTCCTGGACGATTCAGCTGACACAATATGTGATGACTTTTCAGAGTTGGCTCTGAAAGCTACTTCTTTAGGCGTAGGTGTCAGCTCGCCTTCATTCTGTCGACTTGAAGATTCTTCAATTGTAATCTTCAAGGTATCTCATTCGCCTTGAGTATAGAAAATAAGCTTTCTGACTTGAGTTCGCTCAAGTCGCTCCTACTTTGATGGACCATTTTGTATGTGTTCCATTCAGCTGATAGGGTGGAGAGAACTTTCAAGTTCTTCTCTCTCTGAGTGTACTTTCCAGTTATGATCGCCTCAATTTCGACGATGATGCTTGGAACTTGAGCTCCATTTGTTCAATGGACTCGTTGGGTAGCTGCTTGAAGCTGTCAAACTTGTGGCAGGCGATGGTGAATTTGTTCTCCTTAATTTCATCTGAACCCTCGCAGAGTTTGGCTAGTAGGATTTCCCACATCTCCTTGGTTGTTTCACATTTGATAATCTTGCTGAGATAAGCATTCGTAACTGCGGAAGAGATGACGTTTCACGCATAGCTCTCTAGCCCAGCTTGCTTTCTTTCGTTAAACGTGTATTCTAACGTGTATTGATTATGCTTTAAGAGGAACATAATTATGCATAATTGAAATATATTTATTATGGGAGCTTTTATTATGCACCAACCTGATAAGTTAATGCAAATTTAGATATTGGAAAATGCATTTATCAAGATTACAGTTACACACAATAATAATTTTGAAAGATTCTGCAACGCATTTTTTTGTTCAAATAATTTTGTACTTTTTGATAGACTGTTGTGCATGTTTTGATAGACTATTGGGATTTTTTTATGCATTATAAGTTTTTGTAATTCACTTTTTTGATAGTTTTTGTAATGCACAATTGGTTTTGCAATTCACTTTTTCTCAAGTTATTAGGCATGTTGATGGAGATTATATATTTTGGAATTTGTTTAATTTATATGTATTTACTGGATATGTTGATACATATAACATATTTAGCTACTACATTATTAATTACACATTCCATTATTATTTTGTGGTCATAATACTTATCCTAATTCATTTTGTTTTCTTCTTTTGATTTGTGGACTATTCAATTGATTTAATCAATCATTACAAAAAGTTGAAAATGTCGTTCAAAATTGAATTATCTAGTTATGCAAATATTTGGAACTGATATTGATTTTCAAATTTTAGATCTGAATATATCTTCTGAAGCTTGTTAAGGAAAAATGGGGTAGCTACATGATTCAAGGCTGGGGAGGTTTTAAGTTGAAAAAAAAAAATTAACACTCTAGAAATCAGATATCAAAGAGATTACGAGCTAGGATGGAATGCAGTGATGAATGATGCATTCATAGTGGAAAATATGAATAAAAACAGAGTAAAATTAAATAAAAGTTGAAAGCGGAAGACTTTGAAAATAAAATCTTTAAAATTGAAATTGAATAAACTTACAATTAAGTAAGATACAGTTGAGAGAGAGATAGGAATTATATGAGAATGGATATGAAATATTTTGAGAAATTGACTTGCTCCGTCAAATTTCTTTCTTGGCTAAAATATTGAATGCCTAAACTAAATACAATTGAACTTCTTATATAGAAGTCTTGAATGCTAATATTTGTTGAAGACAGCCGTTGGATTGCACGTCTTCATCATCTTTTTGATAATAATGGAGTGGTTGGATGACTCCAAAGTCATTAATGTAGTTGATGGCATCTTTTGACTAAATTGGTTTCGCTTTTGACAAAATGACAAAGTGACATCAATTCTTATCACCTGCTTTTGAAAAGCATTCACATGCTATTTGAATAATGTTGTCGGTAGAGAAGGACAGCTGGCCAACTGTGAGAAACAGTTGGTTTTGAGCACATGGTTTTTGAATACTCGTTTCACCGAGAAACTTCTGATTCAAACCATTTTTGAATTTTCATGCACAGTTTAAACTGTAACCTCAGATTTCTCTGTGGGTTTTTAAACGTATTTGAATAACGTTATTAATAATCAATTTTTCCCAAATTGAAAGGGATTAACGGATTTGAAATGTCTTTACCAAGAGCCGTTTGCTCTTGGACTAGTTAATATTTTACCCAATGGGCTTGGAACATTAAAGTCCAAATTTTGAATAAAACCATATGATTAAAAATCATATGGATCTTGAGCACAGGGTCCTCCGAAAGGATCAAAGCTAGATCCTTCTGATGTAGTTTCATCAGATTCTGAATCTTTCTTTGATTTAATGAATTTAATGTAATCTTTTGCCAGGTCTGGATCATCTTCCAGAAGTTGAAACATTTTTATTTGTTTTTGAGATAGAGGAGGTGATTCCTCTTTTGATTTTTGCTTCTGTTTTTCTTGAGAAGAAGAAGTATGAATGAGAGTATGAATAGTATCTTTATAAGGTTTTTCCCATTTGGGTTTTTCACCCGTATGAAGAAATTTTTGAACAACTTGAGTATTGCAGTATTTGCTTGAGAATTTCTCCCACCATTTAATTTTGAATTCTCTAACTATTGAAATAGGAATAGGTTCTTTGTAATATTGAGCGAATGCAAAGCTCCAACAAAGAATCCAAGGAACCTTGAATTCAGAGTAGAATTGAATTTCTTTGAGATGGATTGGGCCAGGGGCTTTTGAAATGAATAGTTTATATCCTTCATGGATATCAATAGGAAGAATTGTTGAAAGTGGACCGAAGTCCATCCACCATTCCAAGAACCAAATTGGATAAGTGGTTTTTGAAAAATTATTATGAAATGTGAAGAACCATGAATGATCAAATGGTCTGAGAAAGAACATTCTAAACCAGGCCATTTTGTAATCTGGATAAGTATATCCTTTTGGAGTGAAAGGCTTTGAAAATCCTCTTTCTTGATGAGAAAAAGTCCATTCATCAGAATGATGAATTCTTTTGATAATGCATTTTGAAAATGAAATCTTTTTAGGATCTTTGGGATCCTTATTATGAACTAACTCAATAGAATTTGAATCCACTAAAATGAATTCATAAAACTTTTGAGTTTTTTGAATATTGTCAGAATACCACTGACATCCTTCTGGGAAGTATCTCGAAAGAATATCTTTCAAGGTCTTGAAATCAGGGAATGTTGGAAATCTGGTTAATGTAATATGTTGAGTGTTTGTCTTAGTGAAATAGAATTTTGAAGTGGAGGGAATATCCACAATGGATTTTGAAGTTTTTGCATGAGTAGCTGGAGCAGGAGCTTTCACTACTTGTGAATAGGGTAAATTTGGGTATTCAGAAAGAACATGAAATTGATTGGTTTTTGAAATTGGTGATGAGGTCAAGGACAGATTTTGATAGTGATCTGGCGCCTGACGACTCATCTCTTTTCTGTATATTTTTGAAAGACAATTTTTAATTAGAAAATCAGGTAAATAAAAATTTTCTATTTTTGTATTATTTATTTTTGAGTAAACATTAAAATTTAAATTAATAACTTCCTTACTAGGAAATGAATTATTTAAAGTAAGATTTTCTCTATAGAGAATATATTTGCATTCTAATTTAAAAGAATATTTTTGAATAACAATTTTAAAATCGACTTCAAAAATAATAATTGAAATAATATCTATTTTTGAAATATGAGATGTATGAGATGCATCTAAGAAATCAGGTAAATAAACACAAGGTAAACTATTGACGATGTTTTTGATTTCTTTATTAATATTTTTTATATCAGAAGGATCTTCTCTTTGAATAACATTTATTTGAGAAATAAAATGTTTTTGAAGTAAAGAAATATCTATTTCTTGAATTGGATTTAAAAAATTAAATGATATATTATTTCCTAAAATATTCGTAGTAATTTCATTACCATTTACTTTGAATGGGTAAATTGTAGTTAAGAAGGGATTTCCAATAATAACATCTTGGTTAAGATTTTTAACTAATATGAATGGAGTTTTGAAACAATATCCATCATTGCAAATGAATGCATTGGATAGTTTGTATTTGATATTGAGTGGAGTGGCGTTAGCCGCTACCAATCTTTCATTAGTCTTTTCATAGTATTTAGAAGGAATAAGACCTTCCCTAATACAGTTTTGATTTGCTCCACTGTCAATTAGACAGATAACATTAATTTTGAAATCATCAACTACAAGAGTTATAATTGAATTCCATTTTTGAAAAGATATTTGTTCAATATTAAATATTGAAGTATTATTAATAGGATTTTGAGATTGATCTTGACATTCTGAGCTTTCAGGAATGTCTTGAATATTTTTAATAAAGATAATCGCGCTTCTAACTCGAGATCTTTTGTATGTAAAATATTAATATCTTTGTTAAGTAAATTAACCTCTTTTTTGAGATTATTAATTTCTCTTTGTAAATCATTAATATTAATATTATTATTGTAAATAGATGAATTAGGTAACTTTTCAAAGAGTTTTGAAATACTAAAAGGTTCAACAGATAAGATATTCTTATTTCTTTGGAGTTTCTTCTTTGAGAATTATATCTCTAAGTCTTATTAAAAATATTTTTGTCTATCATTTGAATCATGAACCTTTTCAATAAGGTCAAAAAGTAATTCTTTTTCACTCTTATCTTTTGAAATTACATTAATATTTATAGGACAAAATCCTTGACAAGGATCTTCGTCATCATTTGAATTTTCACTATCAAAGTCTATTTGATTTATGAAATTATTATCTAAATCATATTCTGAGTTATCTTCAGAATTATTTGAATCATTATCAGAAGGTATTTTATTTGATATTAGTAAACTTGAAATCTTATTTCTAAGATATTCATTATCATTGAATATTTCATTAATTTTCTTTTGAAGAGGACAGACGCCTTATGTCATTCTTTATGACATTTCCAACAATATATTTTTGAATCATTAAATTTTCTATTAAAAGGTTTTCTTGAATAAGTTTTTGATTTATCAAAAGATTTTTTGTAAAACTTTTTTCTATTATACCCTTTATACTCCCGGGTTTTTGAATTCTTTCTTTCATTAATTTTTAATTTGGAAGAAGGGGCTTGAATATTTTGAAGACCAAACGCTTCACAGAAAGTTCCGATTTCTTTTCGGAATCTATTCTTTTCATTTCCATATTTGGATTGAATTTTGAGTTCAGAACAGAGAGATAATCCCTCTTTTTTAATAAAAGCAAATAATTGCCCATACGTAATTGTTTCAAATTTGATTTCACTTAAGCCAGTGGCTTCTTTGAGTTTTTGATGAATTCTTTCACCAAATAATTTTGGTAAACCTGCTATGAATCTTTCTTTCCAGAAAGAAGCATTGCAATCATTTCTTTTGAGTATATGAGTTAAAAAGACATCTTTGTACCATCTATAATCAGATAGTGTTGGACATCTTAAATTTGATAAAACAATTTGAGTTGAATCTAATTCTTCTTTTGGATTTCCTATGAAATACATGCCTATTGTGATTATTAAGAAATCACAAGCATCATTCTTTTCAATGAATGTACCATCTTCTTCTTCGAAGGTGATAGTATGTTGAAGAATTTGTAATTTATTAATATTATTAAGTGAGTTATCCCACCAATTTTTGAGTTGACCAGTGAATCCTGATACAATTAATGCAGCAACATTTTCTTCGGTCATGTTTTGAATTTTGTAGGCAACTCTTGCCATACCCATTTCTTGAAGTGTATTGAGTATTTCATACTCAGATTTGCCATCTATATTCCATTCATGAATAGATTGGCCATCATATTTTGAATTATTTTTAAATTGAGATCTCTCTTCGAATTGAATATCAGGAGGTGTATGCCTATTATTATAAGAAGCTTTTGTTCCTGATTTGAAATTAATTCTATTTATTTCATTATCAGAATTATTATTATCATTATCTAAACAAATAATATTTTTAGTTCCAGAAGCAGAGGGTTTATCTGCTATTTTTTTAGATATCTTTTCTATAAGATTATGAGTTGTAGAAAGTTTTAAATTACTTTCTATTTTGTTTGGTAAACTTCTTGGAATAAAATGTGGATTTGAAATATCATTAGGAAATTTTGTTATTATAGTTTTTTGAGAATCAATCTTTGTTGTGATATGATCCATTTGTTCTGCAATTGTATGCAGTATTTGATTTGAATAATTCTTTTGTTCATGAATTTTTTTAATATCACTCATTTTTGGAGTATCATCTCCTTCTCTTCCAGTACGAAAAGGAGTTGCTGATATTTCCCCATTGGGAACTTGAATTTTTATATTTTGTAAAGGAGGATGTATTGAAGTTAATGTGGAACCTGAGGACAGTTTCCAAGTTTTGTAAAGATTTGTTTGAATATTTATTTGATCTAATTCATAAACATTATTAATATCATTGAGTTGACAATAAGCTTGAAACCAATGTAATATAGGAAAATTGAATCTATATTTATTTTTCATTTCATGAATCCATTCGACTTCAAGTCGTTCTCTAATTGGTTTTTCTAATTTTAAAAACCATTCTTTTTTGTCTTTATATTCTGGATCATTGAATTTATCATCAAGATATTTGAGATTCATTGAAAATTCATTTTCTATAATTACATTAATTTGATTTCCCATTTGGGAAATAGTTGGATATCTCATTGAGGATCCATCATCTGTTTGATAATTAGTTGAAGGTATTGGAGTTTTATAATTAACTCTAATATTTTGAATATTTGAAAAGTCAGATCTAGATTCTTCAGAAAAAGAATTTCTAGAAGAGGCTTCTTGTATTCTTATTGAATTTCTATTTGGTTGTCTAAATGAATTAAAACGAAGTAGAATTCTACCATCTTTATCTTCTTCTATTTCAGAGACTTCTCGTCTCTCAATTCCTTTTGGAATTTGTTGAGTTTGAATTATGAATTATTTAGGAATAGTTATTTCATTCCATTTTAATCTTTTAAGAACAAAATATGTTGGATTGTCAGCTTCAATTTGAAGCATGACAGTTTCTTCTTTTGAAGTTGGAGAAAGTAAGAATTTTGGATTTAATTGAGAAGACATTCATCTAAAGTAAACACGATACATTACTGCAAAGTTTTTGCATAAATTTTTGAATTCATCTCCTTGAAGATGAACATCAATGATTAAAGAATCTTGAATTAATGGGTCTGTTAAATCTATTGAATAATTGGGTGTACAATTGAAATAGATAGGACCATTACAAATATTAGTTTGAATCATTGCTAAAAGTGAAGTTTTATATCTTTTGAGTCTATTATCTCTTAATGCTAGATAAATTGGAGCATCGACTCCTATTTGAACTAAGGGTTTAACCGCTACTTGAATTAAACCAAAATGAATATATATGTAACCTTTCTCAAGGTATTTTTTAATAGATACATTTGAAAGTAATTGTATACTTTGAAATTCCTCTTGAACAGAAATTGTTTCTTCATGAGTTTTAATTGAAAAAGCTGTTCTAAAATCTAATGAACCTATTGAATATATTGTTTCAATTTGTTGTTCAGGAATTTTCCACTTATTATAATTATCTGGAATATGTATTTCCTTTGACTGAATAATACCAGAATTATTCATACTATTGTTTTTGGAAAAAAGACTTCTTAATCTAGATGCCATTGATACTAATGAAATTAACAAAGTTCTAGAGCACAAATTGTAAATGACCGGGACCACCTCACCTGGGCTGACCAACGGATTCTATGGCTGACCAAACCGTCACACCAACAATTTTCTCTAAATCTTTGGAAATTTAACTAGTATGAATAGAATCTATAGAAAGAAAAGTTCTTTCCTAGACAATAATTTGAATGGCTCTGAGTAAGAAAATCGACGAGTTCTAGAGAACTTGGAGAAGGCTTGATGAAATCAGCTAATCTTTTTTATTTTATAATGGATTATACTCCCTCCGCCCCCAAAAGTGTGGTGTACTTTTGATTTATTATGAAGTATAAAATATTAGTTAAATCACACTAACCTGGGACGGAGGAACGAAGGGAGTATCATAATAAATTTTTAAGTTATTAATAGTAGATTTTCTAGTTTACAATTTACTTTTTTTTAGTGTTTTTGAGTTATGTAGGACAAAGAAAAATGTTAAAAAGAAAAAGGAAAATCGTGACATTGGTTCAAAAATTGCTCAACTAGTTAAAATATCAAGTGATATTTATTATGAAGAAAAGTGACAATTCACATCCCATCCAACCACATAAGACCAACCTCACCAAGTTCACCTCATCAGATTAATGTGCCTATTAACTGTGGCTTCAAAATCTAATAAAAAAGGTTCAATTTAAGGTTGTGAGTTAAGACCAAAAACCAAGCTCCATTTCATCATTGTAAAGAATAATAACAAATCTACCAAATTATGTCTTAATTATTTCCTACACTTGCAAAATTTACTATTTTTGTGAAGTTCCATGAGCAGAATTTGGTATATTTTCAATTTTCCTTGACAAGTGACAAATGCATAATGAAGCAATAGAGGATCCAACTCGGTAAAAGCCTCATTAGAGTATATGATCACTAGAAAATGAAGCAACAGAAATTGCCGAATCATGCAATGATCATAGATATATATATATACTATATCACACAACATGAATCATATCAAATACTGAAGAACGATACATACAATCTGGTGATTTAGCTGATCGAGTGACGATTATCGAGCAACAAGCAGCACAGGTCCAAAGATCAGGATTTTGCAAGAGTTCATTAAGGCAGGGAGGTGGAACGTTGTCTCGCTCTCTCCATCTTCCGCTTGCGCCATTCCTCAAGGGCTGCATATCCACAGTTAAAAATACGCGAAACTTGAACTTCTGTGTTCAATATAGAGGAAGTCGATATCTAATGCCAGCAAGTTAGTTTTCTCACTACAAAATTATTATGAACCCTGTCTTCTGAGAAGCTAACCACATCTCCGACTAGTATTAAAACAAGTTACAGAAGCCAACGAATATACCAGATTACCGAAGACACTAAAAGGAGAAAGCCAAGAGAAGAGATGGGCGACTCAACAAGGGAATGGAAAAGGAATCACCTTTGTTGCTGCCAGCATCTGAATACGAACGAAAATTATTCAACCTAGATATCAGGTCCACTGCAGCTGTCTGCTTCACATCTTTCTGTAGGATCTGTTCTGTTTCGACATATACATCCTCTCCAATTTCTCTAACCTAACCAGAATATCAGAGTTATTTTCAGATACTATGAACTGCACCAAATCAAATCTTGAAACTATAAAGTGGAAAATTAATATTAACAGTATAGAGTATCTGAACTCCGGAATAAAATTTGATCGAGAACATGAAATTGTGAACATAATCAAGATGCATCATTAGAAAGTAATTCAGAAGCAACAGAACCATGAGAAATACTCACTCTTTTGATGAGATCATGAGGAATCATAGCGCGTCTTATGTTTTCAGATTCCTTTATATGTCTGTATAAAGCTGTGCCCGAAAGAATCAGTAGCACATCCAAGTCAAGAAGCAAACGAACAATTTTTCATTACAAACCACATAACTGAATTCAGCTATAAAAGGGTAAAACTACAACAAAAAGAGGATGCAGTGAAGAATTCCCAATCAGGTAATAATTTTCTAAATTCGGATAAGTGAACTGGCTCGACCAAACTTTAGCTTCGCGCGATCCCGAAATAGATCATTTACAACTACCACAAAAACAAATGGAAGCATGGAACAAACACTCCATTGTAATCCTCAACACATTTGAAACAATAACCATCCTTCACTCCTTTTCGACATAAAATGAAAACAATGAACTCAAAGTCTCAAAATTACTACTAGAACAAACAATAATCCTTGATGCCACACAGACAGTTAAAAAATAATTCAAATAAGACAACTATTAAGAAGGCATTTATAAGTGAATAACTAATCATAATCTTCAAGAATTCAAGAAATAGTTCCGCAGAAAAAGCTCATCTTTTATTACATAGTCCACAACATGAAGAAGAACCAAATCCAAAGAACCAAAAATAAATTTGTGCTATTTCCTTAAATTAGTTCAATAAAATTTCCTACAGCAATACAGAATTTCAAACAGCATACAATTACTTCAAGAGATCAAAGTTCTAAACTAAACCCTCCTCAATAATAGTCAATGGGTCACGAAATCTGCGAAAACATTGTTAATCACTTCAAGATTTAATACGGTCAGAAAACAACCCCCATTTCCAAATAAACCGCAAAAAAACCCACATAACGAAAAGCCTATATCTAAACAAGCAGAAAATGATAAATTTGATAACAAGAGAAGAAATTAACAAAGTTGGGACCTTTATCAGAGGTAGACAATTTGGAGGAGGAAGAATAGAAGAAGCCATGTAGCAAGAGAACAACAGTTGTAATGTTGAATAAGCAGACAACTATCGTCGCGTTCTTGTAAGATAACCGTGATTTCACAGCTCTCGACCATTGATATTGCTGCACTTTCTCCATTTTTCTGCTAAAATCCTTTCTGCTTTACAATTGGGGAAGAAGGTTGGGTGATTGATGGTCAATTTCATCAGAAAAAAATAAATGGTTTTCAATGGTAGCCGCACGGTAGGTGATGGAGCTGAATTAGGTAGCGTTTTTGTAATATCGCTATAGCAACCTTACTATTTGGAATTTGAATTGAGATGTACTCTAGTGCGGTAGACCACACCTTAGCATTGGTGCAATGCACCATGTGTTTTTATTATTAATTTTATTTTTTTAATTAAATAACATTTTTAATTATAATTTGAGATTAAATATCTCTAATTATCATCTAATTAACCTCTTAGAGCATTCAGTGACTAGAGCCATTAAGAGCATCTCCAAGAGTTTCTCTATAATAGAGAAATTTTTTCTCTATTATAGAGAAAAGAACACACACCATCTCCAACAATTACTCTACTTCCTACTCTATTTCAAAAAATCATATTGTTTCTTTAATTTTACACACTATATTAATCTTATATTAATGATAAGGTATAAATTAATAAAAAATAAATGCACAAATCATATTGTTGGAATCTAGTTTTTAATTTTCGTATCTATAAATGTTGTTGGAATCTAGTAATATGTTGTTGTAATGTTGTTGAATTTTATTTTTAGTTATTTATGTTGTTGGAATTTAGTAATTTTATATGCCAAATATTTTTAATATACTATATAGTATAATTTAATATCTAAAATATAATTAAATGTCATATGTTTAATGAAGTACTACTATAACTAAATATAATAAAAGAAAAGGAAAAATAAAAAGAAAATCATAGAGAAATGAATAGTGTTCCTCTACTATAGATGAGAGCTATTATAGAGAGCTCTCTTGGAGATGCTCTAAGGGCTCTATATAAAAATTGTCACATCATCTAAGAGCATCTCCTCCATAACAATGAGCTCTGATCAGAGGTTCTATATAATATTACACTATTTTTAAAATCGTATTTCATAAATTAAAAATAAGAAAATTTCATTAATTGCATCTACGGTTCAAGACCATCGAATCGTTCCCAAATATATGCTTGATCAAATCGTGTTCAAGTCTTTTGTGGATTCTTTTAATTATCACGCATTGATATTTCTCTTGCCAAATAGTCTCCGAATCGGGGCGGAAGTCCTTTCCTAGCTTGGTGAGTACTGCTAGATGCCTGTTGTTGGTCTCGTTTATCCAATCGACAACACATTCTCCTTCATCTTCGATTATCATGTTGTGCATAATAGTTAGAGCTGTCAAAATTTCAGACCGGCCCGAGCCCGCTGGGCTTTTTGGAAAAATTTCGGCCCGAAAATTCTCCGGGCCTGAAAATATAGAGCCAGCCCGGCCCGTAAACCACTTTTGTAGTGTAATTTTACCGGACCGGCCCGAGCCCATCGAGGTTTTACCCATTCCGGCCAGGCCCGAAAATCCCTCGGGCCTGAAATTATGTGGCCCAGCCCGGCCCGAAAATGAGCTGGCCCGTCGCACCGGGCCGAGCGGGCCTGTTTTGACAGCTCTAATAATAATACATGCAAACATGATATATTTGGGGCTCGTTTGGTAGGGGTGATTAGGGTGTATAATATGTCTATGACACCCTATATCTTGTTTGGTATGAAGTATACGGCCCTTTATAAAGTTCGGGCCCGTATGAATAATACTTATTTTTGTTGTTATGTATACTACCTATGAGGTGGTATAAATAATACTGCAACTAATTATAACAATAAATTATAATAATTATTATGTGTTGCAGAGAATTTAATACATCATACCAAACGGAATATTAATTATTTATATTTATAAGACATCTCAGTCAAACATATCAGGCATTATCCCATACTTTGTACCAAACGAGCCCTTGAGGTGTTCCTTATACCAAAGATGAGTTGGGCCTGTGATAATTGTCCACCGTGCTTGAAGAACTCCAAATGCTCGTTCGATATCCTTCCTCGCTGCTTCTTGCATCATTTTGAATCTCGTCCTCTTCTCATTGGTTAGGAATTGAAGACACCTTCGACATTCTCTAGCAACCTTCGACAGTCCACGCTAGCCAGCTTCCTCAAATACTCATCGACTAAGATGTTGATGATTGCTCGACAGAAATTTTTCAGGCATTCGATGCCTATCATCTCGGTAACACACATGTACTCGTTGTACTGATCTGCTCCGCCGCCATTCGCAAGTTGCCTAATAGCCACTGTACATTTTTGTAACAATGTGAATCTGGCTATTCCCATTGCATATGTACAATGTTGGAAGTAGGGTTCTTCTTCTTCTTCTTCTTCTTCTTCTTCTTCTATTTTGAGCGGCCAAGTGTCGTGCCATTGCCGATTGATGAGTTTGCCAAATTTGCTAGATTTCTTCATCGCTACTACCACCATTCATCGAAGAAGAAGAAGAAGAAGAAGAAGAAGAAGAAGAAGAAGAAGAAGAAGAAGAAGAAGAAGAAGAAGAAGAAGAAGACATTTTTGTTGTGAGATGGAGAGAATTAAAAAGTAAAAGAGAATATGATGAATTTACTGTGAAAATGAATGAAGAGGAGTTGATATTTATAGATAAATTTTAAAAAGAAAGGGGGCATATAGACGTTTGATGGCAACGACCATTTCTGAAACAAGAACAAATATGTAACTCAAAATAGATTTCAAACTAATTAACGACAAAAAACACACAGAACTAAAGATAAATCAAATGCAATATATGAGATTTAAGGAGTGGAAAAATGTTAAAGTAAAATCTTTATCCATTCCTATTATCAATCTATATAAGTCACAAACAAAATAGTAGCAAAAATAGCAACCAAAATTATGAATCTTTTTTTAGAGAAATGAATAGTATATTTGATTTGCAGTTTATCCCAATCTTGTAGTTCATGATAACTATATAATAAACATTTGGTTATTATTATGAAAAAATTGGAGAAAAAAAAAAGCCAAAAAAATACGTGGTCGGCAGGATTCGAACCTGCGCGGGCAAAGCCCACATGATTTCTAGTCATGCCCGATAACCACTCCGGCACGACCACATTTGTGTCAAAATAACCAAGTATATTAAATATATACTTTAAATATTGCTACCCTTCTTTATCTTCAATTTTAGTGGCAGTGGGAGTGTGCAGGCATGCAGTGTGGCTTCTCGCCAATCCATTGTTACTGCAAAAATATTTGTCCATCCTGCACCATCTCTCTCTCTCTCGCTCCCCCCCCCCCACCCCCACCCCCCGAGCCCCATTCACAAGTTGAATTCTTGACGGCCCTGATTGATTGGAGACCATTTTGACTACAGAACAAGGTTTCTGAACATCAGCAGTCTGCACATTTTTGGCCTTTAACTTTGTATATTTCATTTGCGGGAACCCTTGGTCGTATTTAATCTAAGATTTATTCTGTTAATGTTTGTTTTTATTGGGTGCCTCGAATCGTGGTCGCAGACCAAGCGTTTGAGGAAATGCCTTAGTGAATGATAGTTGTGCTCTATCTGGATAAATTATATGTCTTTCTTCCTTTGTATTTCGTTTTTGAAAATAATGTTTCTTTTGACCGAAAATGTACTTTATAGAACGGTATAAGTTGATTGATTGATGGTGGCTTGAGTTTGGATGATGAAGGTGTAAAGTGAATTCTAATATTTTTGGCATGGAATACATGAGAACCCTTTCCTCCCTAGTCCCTAAATCTTGGATTTTATACAGTTGCAATGATTTAAAAGTTTTCGAGCACCTTTAGCATTGAATTTTAGATGTTCTGGTCTCAGTTCATTTTGTTTTAAAGTCGGCTTCTTTTCATGTTGTTGCTCACTTGATTGGTTTCCCACATATATTTAAATCCGAAGTTGATACTTATGAGTGTTTCTGATATATTGTTTTAGGTGTATTCTTCATTTGGGATCTGAGATACAAGTTTTGGAGCTATATGAAATGGCATTGACATTATTCAGGGGCTTACAATCAAATTGCTTTCGGTTGTACCCATCAGTTTATGTTACCAAAAAACATGTAAGATATTTTTGTGTGCGAAGTTCACAAGGACAAATTGCAACGCGAGAAAAGCAACAGACTCAATTGAAAACTTCTCTGTCAGAATCTGCAGAATTCAAAGAAGCTTTGAAAAATTACGAGGCAGTCATTGGAATAGAAACCCATGTGCAGCTTTCCACCCATACAAAAGCCTTCTGTAGCTGTCCTTATAACTATGGGGATCAGCCGAACACTAGTCTTTGTCCAGTTTGCATGGGATTGCCTGGGGCGTTGCCAGTTCTCAACTCAAAGGTTATAGAGTCTGCAGTAAAAGTTGGTCTTGCACTCAACTGTAAACTTGCTCTTAGCTCAAAGTTTGATCGGAAGCAATACTTTTATCCAGACCTCCCGAAAGGTTATCAGATATCGCAGTTTGACATCCCGATTGCAGCTGGTGGTTATCTTGATGTTGACATCCCGGTTGAGTGTGGTGGTGGGCATAAAAAGTTTGGCGTCACTAGAGTTCATATGGAAGAAGATGCTGGGAAGCTGCTTCATACTGGAAATGGGAGCTTTTCTCAGGAAATTAAAGCTTTTCCCTACACAAGTTTATGCTATCAAATTTACCGTGTTTTTATAATCGCATTTACAATTTCCTCATAATGAAAATCATCATTTTCCTGTTAGGTTTTCTGCTTCTTGATCTATATGGCCAACTATTCTAAACTATTGGTCGATTCATCTCCATATTGTCTTCACTGCGGACATATGTATTTTTTTTTGTGGTGCAGATGTAAGATTTCTGCCGAGTTTCTGCACGATGACATCTTGTTCGATAATTTTGTAGTAGAGACCAATATAAGTCATAAATTTCTTCAGACATAATGCTTACCATTTATCTGAAGTTTGAACCTCTATTGCACGCTGTTTGTTGGTGTTATTAATTCAGATTGGTTGATTCTTTCATTTGACAGGTTGACTTGAATAGAGCTGGAGTCCCTTTGCTTGAGATCGTCTCTGAACCAGATATGAGGACAGGTATTGAAGCAGCAGAATACGCCGCAGAGCTGCAGAGATTAGTTAGATATCTTGGAGTTAGTAATGGGAACATGCAGGAAGGATCTCTTCGTTGTGATGTTAATATCTCAGTTCGTCCACATGGGCAGCTGGAGCTTGGCACAAAGGTAGATAAATGCTTTATTTACTTTAAGCTGCTTTATTAATGAAATAAAAGTAATCACTCCATTTCATCTGTTCTTTTCGGTTTTCATGAGGACATCTTTGAACTCAAAATCCTATCTCATCTGGTTCATAGTCAGTTCTTGAAATCTTGGTTCTTTTCCTGCTAATTGAATTGTGATCTTTAATCTCGGCCATGCCATGGAGTTTAACCAATCTTTATCGATACTAAGCATAAATTTGTCATGAACAGGTTGAAATAAAAAATTTGAACTCGTTCTCATCAGTGAGTAGGGCCATCGATTATGAGATAGTAAGGCAGGTGGAACTTCACAATCAAGGTCAGGCTGATCAGATTGTGCTGGAAACTCGTCTCTGGGAGGAAGGAGCTCAGGTCTTACTTCATTCTTTCTTACAACTATATAAACTAGCGTATCAGTTGTCATGGTTTCTTTCTTACTAATCCATTGGTGTGTTTTGCTAATTAGAAAACAGTTTCAATGAGAAAGAAGGAAGGACTTGCAGATTATCGGTATTTCCCGGAGCCCGATCTTCCAGGGGTTAATCTCAGTAAGGAGTACATAAGTACTATCCGTGATTCCCTACCTGAACTACCTGAAACAAAGCGTCGGAGATATGAGAACATGGGGCTGAAAATGCAGGATGTTCTTTTTCTCGCAAATGATATAAATGTAAGTTGTGTCTAGTTTCAGATGTTTTACTACTTGTTAATGTTAAATTTTTTGAGATTTATGGCTTGCATCTTTGAGTAGTGAATTTTATTAGATTATGAGTAGTCGATCTGTCATGAACTAATTAATCTCTCGAGCCAAGTTTAATTAATCTCACCAACTATTAGTTATATGAGTTTTAAAGGCAAATGAAGGTCCATGCTTCAATGTATAAGAACGTTCACTCTATATTAATTTCCTCACACCGGCATACTGTAATTTTAGTAAATTCCAACAATGTTCCTCAAATATCCAGATAGAGGCTGATTGGTTTTTGCCACAAGCTGCAAGAATTTCAGTACTGCAGGGCATAATATAACCCACTTTTTGCTTATGCTTTTGCTTACATGTAATAAGCTCACTGGTGGTGCCTCGACAGTTTTGATGCTGTATGATATGCTTTTGCTAAATGATTAACGAACTTCCGACTGTATATCTGACAAGCTTGTGCAAATGTCTCTCAGGTAGCAGCATTTTTTGATGCCACAATTGCAACAGGTGCTGATGTTAAACTAGCTGCTAACTGGATAATGAGTGATATTGCTAAGTATATGAATAATGAGATGTTGTCTATCAATGACACTAAGCTTACCCCTCAAGAATTGGGGGAGCTCATAGCCTCGATTAAAGGTGGCACCATTACTGGAAAGATTGGCAAAGAGGTACGTAATTCAGCATTATCTGATTCGTATTTTTCTTCCATTTCATATCTCTTGATGTTGCTTGTATCACCAGTCCTTTTCCACAATGATCTAACTTGTTAGCAAAAACTGTGGCATGGTTCAGAAAATAAGTGGTAAAAAAAAAGAAGAAAATTAGAAGGAAATAAAAAACGCAGAAGAAAATTGAACTATTGTATTGTTGTAGTTTTCTATAAAATATCTGGTTCTTGTCGATGACATGTGCAGATATTGTTCGAGCTACTAGCCAAGGGTGGAACTGTTAAAGGAATTATTCAAGAAAAGGGTTTGGTTCAGGCAAGTTGTTTCACATTGTTTCTAGACTGCTAATTATTTCTTGTAAAATTCTCTTGGAGGCTTGCTACATTTTAAACAATAATATTTACCTAACCAAATCAGTCCGTGTTACTTCGTTATATACAATATGTTCCTTTATGTGAGATGAAATCATTATATGAAAGACTATCTTGAGTTAATTCAGAGGACGTGTTATTACATGCATACGAGATTGAGAAACGATGGGAAAAGCCTAGCACTTATTCTTCTTTTTTTTACCTTTAATCAGATTGCTGACCCTTCTGAGATTGAGAAAATAGTGGACAAAGTCCTTGCAGATAACCCAAAACAGTTGGAGCAATATCGAGGGGGTAAAACTAAGATACAAGGCTATTTTGCTGGCCAGGTACGATTTTGACCAGATCTAAAGTTTCTCATTATTTTCAATCTCGGAGTTGGTTTTATGTACACTGAGAGATTCCAATATTATAACGATGAACTCTAGATAATGAAAGAAACGAAAGGCAAGGCTAATCCTGCGCTTTTGAACAAGATACTTCTTGAGAAGCTGAACTCAAAGCCCTGATGCTTCCAGTAGGTACTTTCTTGAATCGACTTTATAAGTTTTCCTATCATATGCTCGAACAATATAATGCGTCTCGATTCTGCTACTCAGCTTCTCGGCCCCCTCTACTCGTTTTTCTTGCTACTCAGTTGTTTCTAGGATGTCACTGGTAGCAGGGGATGCCAAAGGATGTTTAATGGTTGATGTTCTGAGTTGACAATAGAGAAAGTATTTGTGTTCTGCTATTTTTTTAGTTATTTAGTTGTGAAGATTACTGAAGTTAAAGAATCTGATGTTTTCTAGCAATGCATATTCTCCATTTTTGTTTTCAGAGATATTTGAACAAACATTAAAAGAAATTTTAAAGGCCGCGTGACGGTAGACTTGAACCTGTGACCTATGGCTCGGGCATTAACCACTCTACCACTAGGCTAACACACACACACTGTTTTCAGCGATATTTGTGATGAACTTGGTGTCCTTTACAATATAGGCAAATAAAAAATTGCCTTCATTTCATTTTTATTTGCAACATTTCAAAGGTTGGATCTAAATTGCATAAAGCACTTAATGTTGTTAATTTGCAATTAACCTTAGTAAAAAAAACATATGGATCAATACCATGTAATTATTATATTAATTCAAAAGTGGCGTGTAACAGTATAAAATGATGGGGTTAAATTACTATTCAGACAAGTCGTGATTTTTTCAGTTCCAATATCGTAAAATTCACGATTTAAAATAACAAGATGTATAAAGCCGAGTTTACAACAATTATCAAATATCAATCCTCTAATATCATCACCTCATCAAACCCACATAGACAAAACGATGGAAGATTAAGCAAATATTTCACAGAAATGAATATTAACATTAAATGAAAATATTCAAAGTTCATCATGCATAGGTTGTTCTAATGGAACATTTAAGTCAGGAACCATATTTTGATGAAGTGGAACAACATTCACACCATCCCTCCCACCTATAATAGGTGCAACCTCTTCTTTTCCTGCCATCCCAGCTTTCACAGCAGCAATTACTTGCCTCTGCAGCTTCAGTACACCGATGCGTTTTGAAACGACGTACAGTACAGCCAAGGAGAAAAGGAGGAATCCGGTTATAAGGATCAGTCTGCCATAAACGAAGCTCAACATTAGTTATGAAAAGGTAATGAGATGATGATTTCAAGATCTAGAGACAATCATACCTGTCGAGAACATCTTGACGTTGCATCGTGGACAGAAGGCCTCGGGTACGTGAGAATAGCGATCGGTGGCCCTTGTATTCGCTTTCGGCTTTCTTTAAAACTCCGGTTGATTCCTCTGTGACATTTTTTAAAATGTAAATCAAATCGTCTAATTAGACTACTGTTGTTTATTAAAGGCTATTATGATGCCAGTTTGCTTCTTGGACATGCTTAGACTCTTTGAAGGCTAACCAGTAGAAAACCATTTGAAATGCACAAAATAAAAATGGACAACATAGAGAGAGAAAAATGAAAGGTCAGGAGCATGTTATAATAGCCTCAACCGTGTGAGCTTATGCCCCATATAGCAGTTTGCATTCCTACGAGCTCGAAGTAAACATCTCCTCAAGGATATTGCTTCTTCATAAGATTTCTATTTTTCCTGGTCCTGGTAGAGTTCCAGACTACGCCTTATATGATTAAAACACAAATGTCACATTTGCACATTTCAAGTCTGTGAATATATGATTAATTAGGACAAAGGATCTGCTCAAATACAGTCTTATTCAATTATCAGGTGTGTGACATGGGAACTAAAATCCCATAAAGAAGGTTCGAGGTCGCACTGTCAATGTACATTTGAAGAAATCTATCAGGGGAATCAGGTAATTCTTGTAAGCAACCTTGATAATCCAAATTCAGTAAGACCGTATGAAACAAATTCGAATGGCGTGTAGCATCCACCCTTCCTAATCATCAGATTTCTAAAAGCAAAAGTTAGTGGCGACCAATTCTATAAGTTTAGTTAAAAGCACTTAACTGTATCATTAAATATTATTAGAGCATCACGACTACTTATCTAAATTGGTTTAGGCAGGTGGCACTGCAGGGAGGGAGGGCAAAACATCTATATCGAGTGGTCTCTTTTCTTCCCAAATATGCCCAATATGAGTGAGCAATGATGCCAAATTGCATCTTCATTAAATAAATAAACAGTACTAGTAATTTGGAGCCATTTCAAGGTATTAGTGTTTTTTTCCCCATAACATATGAAGAATGATAATAGTAAAATATTTGACAACTTGGAACATGGAGAAACAAACATACCGAAAGTCATGATAGTGCTTGCACTCCGTTCAACCTCCTATCGAAAGAGAAGATAAAATTGTATTAGAGTTCATGTTGCCCAACAACATGAACAGTAGATATTTTAAGTGTACACAACCTGAACCATGAGCTGGCGAGTGCGACGAAGGCTCTCTGTGATGCTCTCAGCAGCAGAAGTCATTCCTGCTTTGGTCCTGACAAATATTTATAAAAAATACCATCATATTCCTTGAAAATAAACATCTCCAAATTACATGTTGAATAATGTCCCATAAAATAGATTAAAAGCACATAGAGAGTATAATCAATAAATAATCCAATAGCAATTATACTTACTGTAGATTGCGCCTTCGAGCTGTAGACTCTTCGCCACCTCCTAAAAGGAGCTCTCTCTGAAATCATTACATCAAGTTAGAACAGTATCTAGACAGAGGATTCACTCAACGAACGGATAATGAAAAACAACACGAGACGTCCCGGCACTGGAAAGGTTTATCAAAGAAATTGTAAACTACTCGAGAAGAAACACATCTTGCATTATACATGAGAAGAAAACTAGCAAATTTATGTTTCTTGTCATATGTTAATGAAGACACGTTACCTCTTGTTGAGCAGATTTCTTCATGTTTGCCTTAGCTTGCAAATTAGCATTCCTTAAACTCAGACGCAGACTGAAATTTGATTCACATTGATAATTAAAATAATAGCTCAAAATAATTGAACGATTACAGAGATAATAGCCATAAATTATAGGAGATAAATCAAAATAAAAAATGAATTCGACTGAAAGTACAGATGAAGATCATATATGGTTCAATCAAGTGATACAGACGTCTATGCAATAACGCAAAAATTCAAACAGAAACAAACTTCAAAACAGCAACACACATTCAAAATCAGTGGGAAAAACAAAATTTAAAAGAACCCTAAACCAAAAATATTCAAAAAGAGAATTCCAAAGGGCACCTTTGGATTTGATTATTCCAGGATTGCGCCAGAGATTGAGCCTTTTCGACATCGTCAGCAGAGGGCAATTGTGGGGCGAGAAGATCAAGATTGAACTGGAGCGATTGCAGCATGTTCAGCCCATCTTGTGCTAACCCGTTTAACCTAGGCAGCGAATCTTTCTTCTCCGCTTCTTCAATTTCACTTTGATTCGAAATTCCCGATGTTTTCCCATATTCTTGGATTGAATCGATGTGTTTGAGGGTCTGATCATATGTATCTTGAAAATCTTTCTTGACTCTGTCCACTTCTTCTACTACTTTATCCATCTGAATTTTGAATGTCTGAACAATATCAGAGGCGTTTTGATGCAAGATTTGCAGGAAAAATTTTGTTAGAAAGTGATGAGTGATGAGATTGTATTCGGGTCCGGGCAGACGGGCCAAGTCGCTAGTGGTAGTGGGTTTAGGTCGGGTTCGGGCTATTTTCTTGGGCCTAAACTAGTTTCAAAATTATATTTTACACCTTATAGTTCCAAAAATTATTTATTTTCAAAGTTTTTCGCTTATGGTCTCGCAATTTAAAATTAAAATTTTTAGGAAAACATGAAAGTTACCAAAAAAATTATTCTCTAATATAAGTGGCATTCTAACATACTTTACTAAAATGACCATATTGAATCATTGATTGTCGAAAAAAAATATATATTATTTTTTGGTTCTATATATATATAATGTATATTTTTTCTGGAAGCTAGATTAGCGTAACTTTCTAATAATATAAGACTGGGACTATAATTTATTTATTAAAAAACAATTAATTTTTTATGGTGATTGGGATGTGGTTGAATATTTCAAATTTTATTAGAAGTTACTAACATACTTTAGTAAAATAACTAGTAGGTAGTCCGTCGAGATTTGACGGGAAATAACTTATGTTTTGATTTGCGTGCATATATTTTTAAAAAAAATTAAATTTTATTTAGAAGTTGTGATGTTGTTCGCATATAATTAGGAATTAGAACGCATATTCATTCATTAAGTATTTTTCAAATTTAAATTTGTTTAGAAATTTTTTACATATTGTCGTCCTAATCTCAATTAAAACAGTAACTTTATTGTACATACCCGTTGGCTAATACTCGATAAATATCTGAACACTACAAAGTTAATATTAACTAAAATTAATAAAAAACCTTCTTTTTATGTTTATTTGAACCGTCTCGTTGGTTTATGCTAAATTGATATCCCTAATCTTAGCCAAAAGGCCAAAAAAATAAAATATACTCCCTCCGTCCCAATAGCAAGGTCTCGCTTTCCTTTTTTGTTTGTCCCAATAGCAAGGTCTCATTCCAAAAATGAAAATAATTAACTTTTCAAAAGCTGTAGAACCTACTACTTTTTCTCCACTTTTTCTCTTTTTACTCTTATTTCTTAATAACCGTGCCCAAAGCAAGTGAGATCTTGCTATTGGAACGGAGGGAGTATAAATTAATATTGCACAAAATACAGAATTTAAGATAAATAGAAATAGTGTACTGTGGGCGTTATCTGATAATGATGTCTCTATTATACTTCCTCTCTTGACCTCTGATGTACACAGACCTGGTGTGCTGAGGATGTTGTCAAGTTTAATACTCGATAAAAATATGAACACTACAAGTAATATTAATTAAAAATAGTAAAAATCCTTCTTTCTAGTGTTATTTGAACCGTCTCGTTGTTTTATGCAAAATTACTCGATAAAAATCTGAACAAAGTTAATATTATTTAAAAATAGTAAAAATCCTTCTTTCTAGTGTTATTTGAACTGTCTCGTTGTTTTATGCAAAATTACTCGATAAAAATCTGAACAAAGTTAATATTAATTAAAAATTAGTAAAAATCCTTCGTTTTTAAATATATTTGAACCGTCTCGTTGGTTCATGCTAAATTGATATATCTAATCTTTGCCAAAATGCCGAAAAAAATATGTTTACATCTTCAAATTTTTTTGTTCTTTTTTTAGCTATCTTTCCCACATTTGATTATGTATATATAATCTAGCAAACACTAATCGAAGTTTTTAGAAAAACATGAATGAAAATTGAAGAGGATTCCATGTACACATGTTGATAAAATATATTTAATTAGTCTTCATAGAAAATTTTCATTTACAAATTTTCTACTGGCCTCTTAAAATGTTAATTTGTTTTTTTAAAATTTGTCGGTTACTTTAAATTTAATTATTAGCGCTGCTTAGAGACTAACTTAAAAAATAATTTTATTTCTAATATCTAAAAATAATTCAGAATGATAATTCTTCTAATACATAATATAGTGTCATAATATGACACATAAAAGTCTATTAGAATTCAATAACAACATGGATACTACAACATTTAATAGTTTATTAGAAGTTAATGACATTACACACGGAAAGATAAATACAAATAGATTATAAATATTAATTAAATACATACTAATGAATATAATAATAATCATAATGATAGATTCGAATTAGAATATATATATATAAATTAATTAAATTGATTGACTGATACTTTTCGAACACTTACAATTCTATACATAATCTAATTGACGATATAATTTTATAATTGTATATAATATAATAAAGGAAACTTTAATGAATATACTGCCATATAATAAGAACGTAAAATTTTTTATGATATTAAATATATATATATATATTATATATGAATTAAGAATGTATAAAATAAGGATTTATAATAATGCATTCCGAAATTGTCATTATTTTAATATGTGTAATAGAAGAAATTAATTAAATAAAGGGAAAGATAAATATGAGATGTGATTAATAGATAAACATGTGATATTTCAAGAATATGAAATTAATAAAATTTTAATTAATAAAAATTAGAATATATATATATATATATATATGAATTAAAATTAGACAAATTACCAGAATAAAGGAAAATCTGAACGGAGTACCGTGGGAGCAGCTTTATTTTCGTATTAGTAATAGATTATAATTTTTTTAGCTAGAAATATTATTTTCTTTTTTTTAGTGAATTACACGAGTTATATATATATATATATATATATATTATCAAATAAATCATTACACCACCATAAAGACCAATGTCCCACTCCCATCACATATAATGAAAAGGATTTTGACAAAATTACCTTAGAACTAGAACTTTAGCAGCTGAATTCCATCCAAAATTGCTGCTACTCTTCCACCACATCTACCTCAAATGTTTACTACTTAAACTAGTATTGACATTTTCTTTACATAAATTTGCATCTCCTTAGCAAAGTTTATCCAACCATCATCTTGCTTCCCAACACATCAGTAGTGCCAAAGTTTCGATGTTTTCCATCAGCTAAATTAGTTAAGTGAAAACCTCGAGTTGGGAGCTGGTTGATGAGAAGCGTCTCCATTTGACACGCCACGCTCTTCCCCGATACCAAAAAGTAGAGGAACGGCGCCTTCTGCATTCCCTCCTTGGATCGATGAGCTCGGATCCGACCCTCAAGGTCATCAGTCTGAAAAAACCATAATAAAAATCAACCGCAACTCAGGTTACTTTGGAGTGGAATAGAAAAGATAACAAGTTTCATAGCCTGAAACTGCATGCTCCTCTCAAACAGATTAAAAGAAAATGAGATGATCTCTGGTGCGGTCCACCGTATTATTATTATTATTATTATTAATTAATTAATATCTAATTAACACTAACTGGGGGTTACTAGTAAACCCTAATTGGAATTAATTAACCCTAATTATTCTTAATTCCCTTAATTATCCTCTAATCCCCTTAATTACACCCTAATTGCCACCAACCACATGGAGCGGTTGGCTGTACACAAGTTTTTGTCAGAAAATAAACCCATGAAAGAACATAAAAACTTGTGTAAGACAGTCTTATAGGTCAAGATACAATCATACGGGTCAAATATTTGGATTCAAGCTCCTATCTAATGGCATATATGCACTTTTGTTGGTGTTTTATAGTGTTCGAATCCGGGCCATAAGAAGTTAGAGACGAGTACCTCTCCAACGTAGAGTTTTCTGTCCGGCCTGAGCATGATATAAACACTCGAAGCACCAATGGTGGACGGAGGCGGCTGTTCCTTAGAACCAATCAACACACATCTCAGTGGTGAAGGCTCCAAAAGATGATTCTTCTTCTGCAACTCCATCAGTCTTTCCTCACATATGCTAACGACGGCTCTCTCGACTTCCTTACTCAAAGTGTCTGCAGATCTGAGTGATTTCACCAATGGAGAATTTTCTTTTTCAGGATGACTTGGTCCTTTTGTCACCATGTTAGATGTATCAACAATACTTGGAGCAGAGAACTTTTCGTCTCTCCTTAACGAATCTTTTGCATGTACAGCAGCGTATAATTCCTTTGCTCTGTGGATCAATTCTTCAGGAACTCCTTCTCTCTGAGCTGTTTCAAATGCAAGACTCTCTCTACATATACCGTCGATCAATTTCCATGTGGGCATGGTTTGATTATTGATACATTCTGCTCCCATAGCTTTAAACACGACGTTTTTTGTTGTCAGCGGTAGATCAAATATTCCGTGAAGGTGGGTGGATACGATCCCCAGACAACTAACTGTATCAAGAGTTTCAATGACACCACCAGCAATACATGTACCCTTTGCTGTTTCAGTACCTCGACATATTTCATCAATAAGTACGAGGCTGTTTGATGTTGCTCTTGTGATAATAGATCGAATGTCTGACATTTCAACCTGCGAAAATTATCGTGGATACAAACTTAAAATATATAAACAAGAATCTGCAAGAACTCCTCTATCCCCAACTCACAAATATTAGCCCATGATTCGCCAAATTTGGAAAAAGTCGAGTAAAACATTATTAATTTATATCGCATGAGCCAAGAATCGAGAAGACAATTTGAGCAAGTCTCACCTGAAATGAGCTCTTTCCATCCGCAGGACTGTCATAGGATTTCATGTGCAGCATAATGGCATCAAAGTGAGGAATAATAGCCGACTCAGCTGGGATCATGAGTCCACATATTCCAAGTAGAGCAGCAGCACAAATCGATCTTAGCAAACTTGATTTCCCACCCCCATTAGGCCCTGTCAAGAGAAACAGTGACTTCATGTCGACAGTATTTCGTACAGCACCTCCTTGAGCTGCATCAAACCAATAAGGAGATAATCCAATCAACTTCATCCCCTCAGCTCCATGTAGTGTTCCTCTATCCTGCATGCAACCCGGTTTTAAATGTCGACTGAACAAGGTTATGATGAACAAGGTTATGCGAAAACGACAAACATTATTATCCATCTTTCCAGGATGTTGGCTTAATTAACAAACTAGGTTAAGAATGTAAACATGAAAATCTAAGCTCCATGAGATGCTAATAGTGTCATTAGACTATGAGTTAACTTAAAGTACTTAGCAGAAGACGATTTGAGGATGTTTAAAAAATAATATAACGAGGCTACGAGCCTGAAACTGTCTTCAGCAAAGAATTCAATGATTTTGCATATTCAGACCCAAAAATGTAAAACTCAGAATGATAAACCAAATGAACGGAATCTAAGCTAACAACATACAATGATACAATCAGATTACTGAATATCTTGGAGATTCAGTAGCATATTTTGTGACCCATAAAATATAGATCTCACTTCTCAGAACCTACAAACATGCTTTAAGAGTAAACAATGCAAAAATGTAGCCAGGCATTAGTCTATGTGACGGTGCTTCAGTAAACAACCTCGGGTTTGTGGTGCTGAGTAAGAGTAGGGAAAACCCATTTTCTCCTTCTTCCTTCACTGAATAAAAACACCAAATATTCAGAGAAGAAAAAGTAATTCTTTTTTCACCCAATTGCCAAGGAAGAAGGTTAATTGAATATGACAAACCTGACATGGCCAAATAATGCTTTTGCAATGACAAGCAACGTCGATGCAAAAACTAGTACATTGATCTTTGCTTGTAGTTCAGCAGATAACTCTCTTAATAGTTCTAAAACTTTTCTTCTTGCCCTGTCACCAGCCTCATGATACCTGATGCAAATACAGGTAATCGTGAAGTAAAGTAGAGGAAATAGTAATAAAATCTAATAAGATATGTTCATGGATGACAAAGATTACCTGGTCAATGCATCCTCTACCTTTATTGTGGTAAACCATTCTTCACCGACTTTTTTGCCTTTGGAATCAAGGGCAGGTTTGAGCTGCTTGATTTTTTCTTCTAATTGGGTATCAGCCCAAACAATTGGAGCAAAACGTTTTCCCTTGAACCAGACGGCTTCATGCTCGCGAGAATATAGTATCTCTCCCTTGGGTCCACCAAGGGGAGCCATCGTTGCTTTGATTCTCGAAATTACAGGGATGAAATCTTCTTCGATCTAGGATATGTAGAGCATGCTAGTTAGCATAAAAATTTGAAGTTCATTATTGCTATCCCGTGATTAGTTGTATTCTTCAATGTAAAGAAGAAGAGCTATTACTGAATTTTGCAATTCCTTAATTCACAATAATCATTTCCCCATGCCAGATGGCTTTATGTTAATTTTGAAAGAGAACTATTGTCTACGTCCAACATATGAAAACCATTAAGAACTAAATCAGATCTCAAGTTCATAACCGCATAAGCTTTCCCATATGTCTTCAAGCATACCAATTAACGTATCCTACTTATTGGAATAATGATCAAATAATAATTTAAAAGAGCACACACAGACTTACAGCAATTGATAAGGCCTTAGCAGCTTCGTCCACTTCAGCAAATTCTTCTTCTAAATGGATCCTCTTGACACGACCTTTCCAGGAAAACTCCATATCTTCAAAAAACTCATTCGGGATTGTGGTAGAGGAGGTTATCTTTTGGTCACTTTCACCATCTAATGAGATAATTTCACCAATTCTAGAAGAAACTGTTTTACATTCACCCACCTGCAATGAAAAGAAACATACTGTAAAGGTTCCAACAAAAACTTTTGGTAAGCAAAATGGACATATATTGCAATTGCCGTACATTTTTGCTTTTTTTCAGTCATCAAAGGTTTTGTTTGAAGTTATAATCATAAGTGATTCACAACCAATTAAAGGCACTTACTAATGTCTCTAATTCAACTTTGAGTCCAGTTGCTACCCATGTAGGATCCATTAACAACGTTAGAATCTCTTGAAGCTCTGAATTTGTATACAGTTGTATTGTATCGTCAAGAATACTTTTTATCTTGCAGAACTCAATATGATTGGTCTCTCTCAGCTCAAGCAACTTCACGAGCTGCGTAGAGAATGACATTTGAATCTTTAGCAATTCAATAGTGTCTGGGAAAAATATTCGGTGCTTAAAAAGTACAGCAATATTTTGTACAACTCAGACTTCGAGATTCGACCCAACCTTGGCTGAGGGTACACAGGTGAATTCAGGAATGGAGCATGTTATGTTGCTCATCAATTTGCAGGCTTCTGGAGGAGGAAAAAAAATGTTGAGTGAGCATTAAAAAAAAATAATGCAGAAAGTAACAATCACATATAACCATGCAAGGCACGCTATGGAAAGAGTTGGTGACACACTTTTCTCTTGAGCATATAAGCATAATAGCTTTGACCGTGTTAGTCTAATAAAGACAAGCAAATAACCAGTTTTTATTGTACTTGAGTTTTATTGATTTATGTCCCAAAAAATAGGTTAATAATATATTTATATTAATTTTTAATGAAAATTCCTTCATTGGTTATCTATTAAATTAAAAAATAATTTATTAAAAATAATTAAAAAAATATAAAAGAATCTGAATACATGAATTTTTTAGTCTTAGATTAATAGTTTCAATCATTGAGGATCTAAATTGAGTTCAGGTCCTTGATTGATAGCTACCTATCTTTCGGGCCCTAAATTGATAAAATTCCTAAAAAGAAATAGAGCTATGCATCTCAGAAAGACAAAAGTTAAATTCTATAGGAGTAAAATAGCATTTAAAGCAAACCATTGTATTTTTCAGTCAAAATAAAATTCAATCTAGTGGAAAAGTATATTCCCGAAAATATATATGACCCAATCGACATAAAATCACCTTGCTAAAACAAAATCAATCTTCAACAGAATAGAGACCTTTGGATAAAGCAATCAACTATAGAGTTACACTTCAACCAAAAACATAATACACAGGCATGAAACCAGTGGCAGATGCCAGCGTGTAACTTTCTCTTATAAATCCATTTAACATTAACATTTCGATCACTGAAGCAATAAATTAGATAGTTACAATTCAACCATATGGCAGAAATTTATTGTGTTGAGCCACACGAAGTTAACAAACTTTTTCTACCACTAACAGCAATCAAAGAAGGTTCGTCCACAAAAACTATCAAGGAAGTACAACAGAGAGAAAGATCATTTTACTGACATTAGAAAACTGCAGGTCAAATTCTTTTCTTTTCACGTTGTGGGCCAAGATCACCTATTCTTGTTATTCAAAGTGATTGTAACCTAAACTATCGAACTAAGTGTAGAAACAAATTTGAACCCACTGGATGGATGATATGTTAACTCTTGAACAGAAATTAGTACAACAAATGCTAACGCGACGTCTTGAAGCAAATGTAGTAGCAGTCACCATACATAAATGCAACTTAAAATAAGTATTTGGTTCACAATAACTTACCTTGTATTTTTGATGCAATCTCATAAGCAGGAGGGTTCAAAAGAAGATCTCTGATATACCTAGAAGAGAACAAAGAGTAGGATATGTATCTATGATGAGAGTCAAAATCATATAAAACAAAAATCTTGACATAGGAATAAGATACAATTCCCTATCTTTCTTCCAGGCAACCTTTTATATTATATAGGTAGAACGGACAGTGAAAATGGGGTGACTCGTTAACAGTAATGAAGGACTATCATATAGAACGTAAGTGTATGGTAGAGATAAAATTGGTCTTTGTAATATGGACTACATCCATAATCAACTTTACACTTACATGACTGGTAGGCCAACACAGCTTGATGGAAGTAGAACCTTCAGTAAACATGGAATTCCTTCAGTTGGAATAGCTCCTGACAGGACATGGTACACGAATACACATTTAACATCAGTTAATTTCTATATATATTCTCGTTCATACAAAAAAATGAAACCACTAGATTGATTTCTTTATATTTTCAACAAAAATGCCCTTTAGATGCATTTATTTTTTATCATCACCTATTCAAAGGAAAGATTTCTTCCATGTTCTATGTTTTCCTATAGACTTCCAAATCGATCTAATCAGCAGCGACAATCAATAGTTTCAATTTGGTTAAAGGAGATGAAGCAACTACGGTTCAGTTGAAATTGTATGTAGTTTGCATTACCGATTTGCGTGGCTGTCCCCAGGTATAAAGGACTTGGCCTATTTTCTGGGGCAACTGTAACATTTCTGAATATGATATCATCTTCAACGCCGTAGAGCTCTTTCACCTGAATTAGTTCAAGTTAATGCACAGTACAAATAAAACAAGAAGGCACATAGACAAAGAACCAATGTCCAAACTGGGACCTTGTATAAAAGCTCGTTCACTGGATCACCATTAAACCATTCAAATTGTCTAGCATTACATTCTCCCCATAACAGTCCACCTTCACCAAATTCTCCCCAGCGACAAGTTCCTATGCAGTGACATATGCAGTTAGAATATCAAAGAAATGAATTATGAGGAAGTAGCCATCAAAAGATTCAACTTAATTCCTTCACAATCATCTATTTTGTCAATTCTCGAGGGGTGTAAACTACATCCTTCACCAAGATGCACAAATATTTAATTGTATAATTAAGACATAAAATTGCCAACTGCCATTTTTGTGTTAACACCATATTCCATGGCATAATGGTGGAAATAATCACCAATAAGCCATTTCAAGACAAAAACTACCATACAAAAAATAGATGTGGGAGTTAAAACTACCATCTAAATGTTTCTCGAAAAACCAGATTACCAGTTTCATTTTTAAATAAGAAAAGACAGATTTGTGTGACAATAGACTAGTAACTGTTGTACACAAGACTCATGGATTATAAGGGGACACCACTTGCAGTATTTTCCATCTTAAGTGGCAAGGAGGAGGTTGCTTGAAGCGAACAAATAGTTTTGCCCATCACCATTAATAAGATGGATAGTTGTGTTGCCCATTTCAACCTCACGCAAGTGTAGTTAAGGCATAAAACAACACCCTTTAATGCAGCTTAAGAGAAGCAAACTGAATTAACTTGAGAAAGCTATGGAAGATACAAATAGTTTGACGTCTCAATCAACTCTTCAACCACATAGATGATGATACAGAACATATTATAAACCTGAAGAATTGTTCCTCAATGATGTATGGAGAAACAAATGATGGCACCGGCAAGTACGAAGCTTGGTAACCAAGGCTTCTTCTGTCAGATTATCCTCAGCAGAATAAGTCTTCATTGTCTCGAGCACCGAAACCATACAATATCCCTTAGCCGAGCGAGATATCCCTAGAGCCAAAAAACCAATGTTAGTGAAAAAGAATATCAGAGTTGAATACTAAAATAATTGTGCATCTGTGTAATCATTGTATGGTACTTGTTTCTATTAACTTAACTAGCATATACAGTAGTTAGTTCCTGTATTTAATAAAACGCTGGCAAATATATTTCATCTTTATATGATTATTGAATCTCCAGGAATAAGTGACAAAATTAAGCAAGTTAAAGGAAAATTTTATCAAGATGTATAAACAGAAATCACAAGATCTCCTTGGCTTTTACCTACTACAGGCATTGGGTCAGGAAAATCCAGATCATGATTGTCTTCAACAAGCCCAAACACGTAAGGACTGCCAGGATGAGCATGCCTGAAACCTCACATTAAGTTAGGACATGCACTGAAGGATATGAAAAAATGTCTGATGAACATCCTAAAGAATTTTTTTTTAGATAAGTAACATCCTAAAGAATTATCAAAATGCATGGCAGATACAATCTGAAATGTGCACTTAGGCTGAAGAAATAACGAACTAAGAAAAACTTATGTGCTAATAAGGAGCAGATAGATCAAATCAATGATGAAGGGCACTCTTTTGGTGATCTGATCATTTAATTGAGTAGATTTTGTTTATAGACAAGTATGGATGTTAGCATCTTCATCAATAGAATTTTAATTTAGAAAGGAAGTAGAGTGGTTCTCATCAATTATCTCAATGCAGCTCTATTCGGCAAGAATCTCCAAATTTCTATAGAAACGTAAAATCAGAACAAATTCCTCCACTCTAACTCAATGTCGGATATTAGCTGTCCTAGAGGAGAAAAGTCAATCATATCAAGTTTTTATGTAAATTACCCAGATATAAAACGACTTTTGCGTGTCCGAGCATGAGTAGGACCCTGAACTTCCTCCACTATGCACTACAAGATTGAAAAACATAACCAAGAGAAAAGTGTAAATCATGTTTGTCAATTCTCAAACCAATCAAAATAGGTGATAATCAAAAGTTATTCTTTTCTGCTTCCCCTATGCGAAGTTGTGAGAACATCAATAAATTACAATTTGAGGCCAAAGAGACAAACTTCAGGGCACTGTACTCACAACAGAGAAACCATTACGGGTCAGATCATCCAATGTCTGTCGTAAATTCTGCAGGAATAAATAACAGCAGTGTCACAAATGGAGCCCAACTGAGAAACTGATAGAAATAGGACAAAATCATCTAGCAATGATTTTCATAAAAAAAGGTAGGTGCATGAGAAGGAAGCTAGAGAAGTATCCAAATGCACAAACTCCAAATCGAGCATATTATCCTGCCAAAGTAATATCCAGAAAAATCAAACAGCCACATAGTTTTGTCATCCTTCATTCTGTTGTACTGTTCTTTCTAAACATGCCTTTCAAGGATGTAGTCACACAAACTATTAGGAAGTTTGACGTATATGATCACCATGTTGAAGAAATACACAACTTGACGTGTTAGAAATGATTGTATGTCAACAAATGATTTTTTTCATCACAAAAAATTATCCAATGACTTCTTTCAACATTAAAAGACCCCTTGAAACACCATGAATACAGAGGAGTGTGGTTTCTTAGGCCTTTTACTGATTCCTTGATCAATATCCAGGACCAATTCATTTCTCATCTACTTGAACAGTTTTGCATGGAAAAATTGGTTGAATGAAGAACATGATTAAGACGGTCGATTAACTGACTATCGAAATAATTAGATATAACTAGTGGGAAGGAGACTGCCACTTCTGACAAAATTTTGTGTACATAAAAATTCTCCTAGCCATTTTCATCTTTAACAACTTCTAAAACTTATAGGGTAAACTTTTTTAGTTTGTGTAATCTTTTGTAAAACTTGTAGGGAAAATCCATCACATTCCCATTGATAGAGAAACAATTTGCAATAAATCAATCATGCTTTCAAGTAATTATTTGAACAATTATTACAAAGCAGAATTTAAACAAAATTTTCCTAACCTAGTAGACAACAATGACTTTTTTAACAACAATGATACATAGCAGATGATAAATCCCAACACATAGGATGAAGCAATAACTACTGAGTGAATATAACAATTTGAAAACATAAATGTGAAGTGGAAATAAAGAGTTTTCCCTACTAACACTGTATCCATTTTTAAATGGCAATGAAATAGAATAGTAGCTCAGTATAGCAAACAACATCTTTGCTTGCTCTAATAAGAACCAAAAGTACGCGTGGGAAGCCACATACCACCACAGGGCAACCAGCCCTAGGTATGCTGTCTGATCGTAAACCACCAAACGGATTCAACCCAGCATATTCTACAAGGATGCAGGCATCAATACCAATAGCCTCATAAAAATCTCCGACCTTGAATAGAGAGAACAGTGGTGAGAGTGGATCACAAAAGTGGGCCATCACAGTACTAAAGTCTGTGTTAGTGACGCAACGAAAGGTGAAGAAGTGAAACAAACAAAATAAATAGATTAAGGAAAACCATATAACATACTCTGCATAGTAAAACTTCACGCGGAAATTTTGACTTGAATTGCAACATTTCCCAATTAAGGTTTCCTTCTTTGAGGCTACAATATAATCAAGAAATAACCAAATATGCTTCATGTCATTAAAGTTATAATAGTTCTTCTAAAAAGTCAAATGTTCATTCCTAAACACTAAATTGCAACAGTAGACAGAAACAAATGTAAATAAAACAAACTATCAATTGAGCCAGGGGACAATTTACTACCTATTTACGTCAGATGACATATAGTAAATACAACAATCGAGGAATAATATAGTCGATACTGTTATTTCATGATAAGAAAGCCCATACTAGCTTTCATCTTCAAATCTGTTAGAGCTATGATGCAAAGGTATATAGAAACAAACGAATACAGATGCATGCAAACAAAAATCATAATTCCTCAGTTGAGTTAAAGTAATGAAAATAAGCACGGTGAGATGATAAAGTTCTTTGATTTAACTTCATTAGTCATTTCACATACTTACTTCCTTCAATGAGCATATAAAAGCAAGATGGATTGATTAATAAGTTAAAGAAAGAAGCATTTCCAGTAGGCACAAAGACTTTAGAGCCTACCTTCCATTCCTTAAGGTACTATCAACACCCAACAAGTTAGAAAATGTTAGCCGCTTGACCAGTTGAACTGAAGAAGGTTTTCTGCATATTTCCAGTCTCTGAAACAAGAAACGCAGTTCAATTAGACTTGGAAGAAGACAGGAAAATCTCTGCATGAATGACAAATAAGGTCAATCGCTGGCTAATTTATGTGGGAATCTAAGAGAATCGGAGATATATCTAACCTCCTTCCACCAGATAACATGAGCATAATCTTTATCTTCCAGTGAAATTTTTGATTGTTTAAGCTTCTTTGATGTTTTTGTATAAAGCTTTCTCTCTTTGAAGCAAAAAGTGCGACCAGGCTGCCTGGTATTTTAAGGGAAGAACAATTATGCAATTATAACATAGATATCATATTTTGAAAACAAAAAAAAATGTGTATCTTGCAAATAAGCTGAACCTAGAAGCCACAAAAAACCAAAACAAAACAAAACAAAATATAAAATAAAATAAAAGGAAAATATGAATGCAAGTAAAACTTAGAAGCCAGAAACGAAAAGCATTGTTTTGAAAGGCCATAATACTACAAAATGGAAATAGATCAAACCCATGCTGAGTTAAAGATATACCACTTCACGTCAAACTGTTACGTGAACATTTCATTTTATTAATATGATGAATAAGATGAGAAAGTGAATATAATAAAGAACAGTATTACAATGGTGGTTCCTATTGACCATAAACGAATCCACAATAATTAAGTTACAATGAAGGGGAATTTATGCTAGAAGACACTTAAGTTTTCCTATTTTATGGGATACACGAGAGCTACAACATATGTAAACATTTTAGAAAGTAAATAATCAAATAAAAAGTTGATCAAAGCTATTACATCCTAATACACCCCCTCAAGTTTGTGTTCCATTAGGAAAAATCAACCTTCAAATTAACAAAATCAAATCAAATATTGATCGACGTTGGACACCGGCACCAGCGCCAGCTGGTGAAGAGAACATGGAACAAAAAAAGTGGACAATAACAACAGCAACAAAAAATACAAGACATCACGCAGATGATGGTGCTTGCAGAAGCTGATCAGGTCCATAGTTCAAATAGCGGAGGCAAACAAGTACAACAAGGAAGCAGTCTAGTGACGGTGGACATGGTAGATGCAGCGATTGACTAGAATCAAATTAAGGACACACTGCCTCTTCTGTTTTCAATAATAGAAACAGAAAACCAGAGGGAGTTTCAATGCTCATAACTTTGCTGTCCATAAATCATTTCCAGTCTAAAAAAATCTTGATAAACTAAAACTCATTTTAATTTTGTTTTATTTTTGTCAGTTTTTCCTCCCAAAACAAGATCAAGCATACATTACACTTCCCAATACATTTCCTTAAGAATACGACACACTTTCAATACATGACGTCAAAACTTCTCTCCCCGTATACTTCCCCAAAAACAAATAAAACACGATAATACCAGACATTGCCTTAGTTTCTACACTTTTATATAAATAATTCATTTCACATTCTGGGGCAAGGGCTATCTCAATTCTCAAAAGCCAAAACGAGCATTTCAAATAATCGGTAACAGTATATTATTCCATAAATCTATACTCGTACACATTTAAAAAAAAAAAAAAAAAAGATTCAACACAATCATTGTCACCATAGTCCTTCCAATTAAACTCCACACAAAGCAATGTGCACACAGACAAAACACATAAACCCACATTTAAATCCTAATAACCAATACAAAAAGGTCGAATCTTTGACACATAGAAAGAACAAAACTCGCATTAGATACACAAACAGCACATAGACTTAACATGAGGAAAAAGAACATAAAGAGATATTGGAGTGTAGTTACTGCTGAGAAGGGGCGGCGGGGAGGGAAGGGCGGCGGGGAGAGGGGCTGAGAAGGAAGGATAGGGGGCGCCAGCGGTGGACGAGAACGACGGCGTTTCGTGCTGTAAGCCAATACATGGCTGTTCTGGTTACCGCCGATACCGCGGCGTGGGACTGTGGAAGAACTGCTGCTGCTTTCCCGCCACAACAGAAACTGAAAAGTCTGCAATAAAAAATCTTGTGCTGATTTTTCAAGAGAGAATATGGGTTTTGGACATTAATTCACCAACTTACCGCAAATGACGAATATATATCACTTCATTTATCTCTCTCATTCTTTCTTTTTCAATTTTCTTTTTTTCTTTTTTAATTATGATATACTCCCTCCGTCCCAATAACAAGGTCTCACTTGCTTTGGGCACGGTTATTAAGAAATAAGAGTAAAAAGAGAAAAAGTGATAGAAATAAGAGTAAAAAGAGAAAAAGTGATAGGTCCTACAGCTTTTGAAGAGTTAATTATTTCCATTTTTGGAATGGACCTTGCTATTGAGACAGATAGAAAAGGAAAGCAAGACCTAGCTATTGGGACGGAGTGAATAAATATTAGAGGTAATATAGTGAAATGACATTATCCCTTTAAAACATACGATAGTTGGCACAAATTTAAAAAACACAAAAAATTGCACTTTTGAAATTTTTTGGACCCTTTTACCCTTACTTTCCACCAAACTCACATTTTTTCTCTCTGCTCTCTCATCCCACCCACATGATACACATTTCATTTTTTTCTTCCACTTTGTTCTCTCTCCTCTCTCCTTTCTTCTCTTTTTCTTGTGCTTTCTCTCTCCTCCATCCCTTAGTTGACTCCGTCCAGAGTCCATTTTTTTCTTCTTTCTTCTTCCCGTCACGAACTCTCGCTCGATATCGATCAATTTTTTTTTCTTTTGCTCTTCAGTGTTCGACAGATCCGACGATGTTGATGTAATCTTTCCGGTGATGTTGATGTAATTTTTTTCCGACAACGTTTGCTAATTTCTTGTATTGATTGAGATGGAGGTAATTGTCTTATTTTTATAGTTTATTATCTTTCTTTTTTGATTTACAGGATGAATAATTAAATTAAGGATACATTTAGATCTAGTTTTTTGTCTGAAATTTCTGGTTATACAGTTGGTACAAATTACAGTTGGTACGATCATACATTTTTTCGTACCGCATACCAATTGCGGGATACTCCGATATGAATATGTAATTTCTTACCTCTTATTGGTACGAATATGTATATTCGTACTGCGTAGCTGGTTCGAATATACATTTTCGTACCGAGTACCAATCAACCAATTATGTCATACGCGGGTACGAAAATATTTTTTCGTACCGAGTACCAGTGTAACCTGGCGCTATATGCGAGACGAATATGCATATTCGTACTGCTTATTGGTACGATTTTGATCATTTTGCAATTCGATTGTCAATATTAGCAAAGCTGACTGTCTCTTAATTTAATTGTATAATGCAGGCTAGACCATGGAGGAGAATGGAATAACAACACATACCACCTAGCGGTATAACATTCGATGATTCATTGAGTAAACTTGAAGTGCTGCTGAAGAAATATAAGAACATGTATATGATTGAAGAATAATAAGAGCATGTATATGTTAGATCCAGTTTTTCGTTTGAAATTTTTGTTAATGTAATATACTATTGCTACGAATTGCTAACTTTCGTTCCAATGTTGTGTACTGACTGGATTATGCATATCAGTATTCTGGTACGAATATCCATTTTCGTACAGCGTCTCGGTGCAACACGACACTATACTCGGGTACAAATATGTAATATGTTCGAACCGCTTTTAAGTTACGAATATATATATATATATATATATATATATATATATATATATATATATATTCGTACCCTCATACTAGTGCAATACGGTGCTGTACGCGGGTACGAATATGTATATTCGTACCGCTTGTAGGTCCGAATTATGTCATTTTGTACCCCGATTACCAATATTATCAAACCTGACTGTCTCGTACTTATTTAATACAACCGAAACCATCTTCTCTAGTTGTTATTGATGGAGGAGAATGGAATAACAACATATATGAGAGTGGGAAAAAATAGTAAATAAGAATGAAGATAACGTATGATTTTGTGGGCTATTTTACTTTTAATTGATTTTGAATATTTACACCCGAACTTGGCGAATATGATATATTGATGATTTGTATCAGTTAAACAAACTATTGGTAAAAATATGACACATTGCATATCTAAATTAAAGCATACATACTAATAATAGTAAGTAGTAATAAATTGTTTACAAACCAAAAATTGTAGCAAATTATACAATATTCAGTAATATCTAATCCAACTCAATCCCTACTGTAAGTGTTCTTTTATCCGTGCTGAAAGAATATATGCTCATAGCTAAAATATTAGTTTCTCGAGTTCTTGTAGGACATCATGACCGATTTCTTGAGTTCTTTCATACCTCTTGTAGATCCATTGTACCTTGAAAAAAAAATGACAAAAAACAGTTAGGATATGATACTAATATAAACCATTCGTACTAACATATCTGGTACAAAAACACAATATTCGTACTAACTTACCAACGTTAGGCGCCGCGGTGTGATGGTACGCAAGTAAGAACTCACTATATTCGTACTAAAGTGCCAGATAACGTGATGTGTCCGCATGGTATGCTATGATAATCTAACCATTTTCATCTCGACGTACCAAGTTTGCATGGTACTCTGGTACGAATATTGTATTTTCGTACTAGCGTACCAAGTCCTAACATGGTACTTTGGTACGAATATGGTATCTTCGCACCAGCTTACCACGATCTAACATGATACTCTGGTATGAATACAGTATCTTCGTATCGGCGTACCACGCCTTAACGTGGCTGCGGCACAGAAAATAAAATAAAAATGTGAGAGATGAACACACTAATTCGTACCAACGTACCACGACAGCGTGCTACCAACACGCCAATTTGTACCGGAGCACCACGTTAGGGCGTGATAAACTGGTACAAAAATATCATATTCGTACCAGAGACCTACGTTAGGGCATGGTACGCTAGTACGAAAACAGGATATTCACACCGAAGTTTGCATGGTACTCCGGTACAAATATGGTATCTTCGTACCGGCTACCATGCTATAACGTGGTCATAAATTCAAAGATTCGGCACTTTGGTACGAATATCATGTTTTCGTACTAGCGTACCATGCCCTAATTTGATACTCCGATACGAATATGGTATTTTTGCACCAGCACACCACATCCTAACGTGGTACTCTGATACGAATAAACCATGTTTGTTCCTGTTGGGAAAATTATAAGGTTTCGATTTGATACCAAAACCCAACTGATTCTCCAACCGAATAGATGATCGCGCCAACCTAAATAGTGTTTTCCAGCTCGCCTGTTTGAGCCTTAGATGTTCTAGGATTACAGGTTAAGGAAGCGGAAGACGACGGTCGACCCGGTCGTGTCTACGGCGGAGTCGGCTAGCGGAAGACAAGACGATCGACCCGGTGTTCACAATGGGAGACAGTAGCAAAAGACAAGAAGGCGTCAACCTTCACTGAGTGATCCAGCAGAGCCTGATCAAGCTGAAGAGAATTCGAGCTGAGTTCAAAACACAGCTGGTCCAGCTGTACAGAACAAAGGAACTCTCTCTGAAGACTCCACGTCGAGACAGTCCAGCTCTGAATTCAAAAGCCAGCTCCAAAGGCAGAAGATCCCGGAATCAGAGGAAGTCAACCTACCTCGACCAATGAGGGACTGCCAGATCAGCATCCTAGACTTCAGAACCTAGGATGTGACACAAATGAAGACAGGTGCAGATACGCCCAACGGCAGATCTTGTATTTAAGAAGAGTAGGTAAGATTCAAACGGCTCCTCCAACGGCTAGTCTTGAATCTCTACCTATATAAACCCGTCTTCAACCTCAGGATCAGATACGAAAAACTCTCTACAAGCTTTCATTTCCTGAATTCTTTATTCTTTCAAAAGCTCCCAAGCAGTTCTACATAGATCAAAGAACACTTTATCTTAAAGTGTTTCTAGTTAAGAAACTGCTTAGTTTTTCGTCTGTTCCCTAGGCCAAACTCTTTGTATATCTAAAGCCTAGATTTCGAACGAGTTCATCATACTCTGAAGTTCTTAATTGTAAGAACTCGTTCACAGTTGGAACCCCATACCCAAACCCAAACCCAGAAAGGTTAGGTAAAGGTACGCTTGCTCGAAGCGCGTAATTCGAGTGGATAGGTTCTTCGGCACCCGCAACCGAAGGTGTATAGGCTTGACAGTGCCCGCAAACTGTTGGAACACAGCTCGGGTTAGAGTTGTGAAGTTGCTTGGTACTTGGAAACCAAGTGGTAGTGGATTACCAGTGAACCTGGTCGTGGACGTAGGAGGTGTTACTCCGAACCACGTAAAAACGCGTGCTTCTATCTCTCTCTCTTTACTTTTGGTTTATATTCAGCTGTGTACTAACGCCTTCATATCATTGCATACTTGTTCAAAACTGCACACACAGCTGCTCTCCAAAGACAGCTGTGTCTCTCGAAAAGTTGCACAACCTGACTAAGCTGAAAACGATAAGTTAATATTTTCAAACCGAGTTTTTCTAAGTAATCGAGCTAAGTTTTCAAACCACCACTTTCCGCACCGCCACGAGTTGTTTACCCGGTGACCCTCCCCAAATTTGGATCAATAACTGAGCTCTCACTCAACTCCGTTTTAACTTGATAAAAGTTTCGAAAAATCTACTTGGTGTATTCACCCCCCCCTCTACACCAAGTACCCAGCTCAGGGACCATCAATTGGTATCAGAGCAGTGGTTCAAAAGACCACCGTTTCTGTATCAAGAGATCTCTCTTGACACTCGCGTCGGTGGTCAATCGAACGGATCGGTTTTCGTAAAAACTCACTCTAGTGCATTCGTACATCTCTTCATGGATTCCTATCTTAACGGGAACCTTCCCACCTTCTCGCTGATGATTATGCAATGCGGAAATTCGGATTGAAAAGCTTCCGTGTGCGCATCACGACATGATGTGGGACGTCATTTCGTACGGACCCATCCTTATATATAAATACGGAAATGAACTCCGTACCTGCTCAAGAAGGACAACCGAATACCGGCCAACTCTCAAGCCAAAGAAGGAATATTCTTCCGAAGAGCGAAAGCAAGGCGGTCCGGACAAGCTTCGCAGGAACACCATCTCTTCAACGAGCCTCCAACGCCTACCCGAGCAAAATCATCAAGTGCGAGACAGCCAAAGAGATGTGGGAAACACTCGCCAAGCTATGTGAAGGATCGAAGAGATCAAAGAAAACAAATTCACAATAGCGTGCCAAAAATTCGACAACTTCAAGCGGCTAGCCAACGAGTCCATCGAAGCGATGGAGCTAAGGTTCTCAAACATAGTCATTGAGATAGAGACAATCGAATCGGGAAGTATACCCGGCGGGAAAAGAATCTAAAGGTTCTTTCGACTCTTTCACTGAATGGAACACTTACAAGGTAGTTCACCAAAGTCGAAGTGACTTGGGTGATCTATCTACGTAAAGATTGTTCTCACTCCTAAAAGCCAACGAGTACAACTTGAAGATCACTCAAGAAGAATCTTCAAGCGAGACGGAATGACGGAGAACTCACCCCGGCTCCAAAAGAAATAGCTTTCGCAGCCAACTCGAAAAGTCACCATGTCAAGTCACTCGAGTCCTCCAAGATGAAGAAGGACAAAAAGGATATGAGCAAAGAGGAGCTACTCGAAGAAATTGCCATGATGGTGAAAAGTTATAACGGACTCAACACCGGCAAGGGCAAATACAAGAAGTTCTTCGGGAATTACGAGAGATAAGTACGCGAGCGGTGATGAGAAGTCGGTACGACAAACGAATCGAAGAAGGTTGCTTCAACGCAAGGAACCGGGACACTACCGACAAGATTGTCCAAAGTTGTCCAAGAAAGATAAAGACCAATTAAAAGCTAAGGCAAATGGACCGAAGAAGAGCTTATATCGCCGATGAAGAATCGTAGTGCAATAAAATGGATGATATGCCATTTTCGCACTCGGAAGAAGAAGCCACGATGGCCAATCATGAACCGATTGGGATACTTGCTTCATGGGACAAACGTACGGCATCGATGAAGATGAGGTAACGTCTCGAACTCTAAATCTATCTAACACCTCACCATCACACGAACACTCTACACGGGACTCGAATGCGGACTACCCGATTGGAGTTTAGTAGAGAAAGTAATGAACGATTCCAAGGAGCTTCAAGAGATCCTTGACGTCATTATGTGTGAGAATGCCGAGCCGAAGGTAGAATCGGAAAAGACAAAAGTATCGACACAAATTGATACAACTCGCCCAAAGAGAAGTCGTTTCACTAAAAGACAGAATAGTGAAACAAGATCAGCTGATGAAGAAAGTCAACACTGAGAAGACACAGCTGATAGAAGATGTGGAAAGGGTCACAGCTGAATCGAAAAGGAAGTCAGCTGAGATCATTGAGCTGAAAAGCACCGAAGAGGTACTATCTAAAAAGATAGTAGCTCTCATCAAAGCCACGTCAACAATGGACGAGATCATTAGTGCTCAGCGTCCGGCGGACTCGAGCGGGGACTGGGATACAACGAATCAAAGGATGCTTCAAACATTGCCTCCACAAGTGGAACAAAGGTTATGTTTGTACGAGCAAATGAACCTTCAACCCCAGCAGCTCAGCATCAACAATCGAGGACACAGCAGGCGTCGGGAAGAACAGCTGTGAAACATTCTCAAGCTCCATTAAGGACACAACAGACGTCAAACAGAACAGCTGTGAAACAGTCTCAAACTCCGTCGAGAACACAGCAGACATCAAGAAGGTCACCAGGCGACAACCTCAAGCTCGGCTCGGACGACAACGTGCTCAACCTCAACGAAGACCACAAGCTGGATTTTACAGATACCAATGACAAAGACTAAAGACGCTGGATCGATATCAACCAAGATATCAGAGATACCCAGCTGGATACCACTCATACGAGTATCAGCTGGATAATCATTTCCAGCCACAGCATCAGAGACAGCAGAGACAAAGGAACGTCTCAGCTAGGCAGACAGCTGGAAATCAAACAAGATACAGACAACAAAACAAGAAGACACGAAGATCAAGACCACGCCAGCAACAAAAGAAGAACACAATGAATGTGTATATCGACTCAGCTGGGAGAATTATCAGATCTAATGACCCAATTCGAGTCATCAAGCGGATCCTGGGTCGTTAAAGGATCTATGTCTAACCCACAAGGACCCAATTAAAAGCTGGGTACTCGAATTTTAACTTTTTGTTTAGGTTGCAAGGAATCGACGCATCTCCGAGGAGTCGATGAGAACGCTTTGGTACTTGGACAGTGGATGTTCCAAGCACATGACACACCTAAAGCATCTACTCCAGGAGTATATTGAGCGTACAGGTCCACAAGTAACATTTGGTGACAACTCCAAAGGCCTAACCAAAGGTTATGGTACATTTAAAACTAGAAATGTCATAATCCCAAATGTTTCTTATGTACAAGGATTGCAACATAACTTGCTTTCCATTAGCCAATTCTGCGACAACGGTTTTTTGTCAAGTTTGATGCACGGGGATGCACGGTGAAGCACGGGAAACCAAGCGAGATACTCCTAAGAGGGAAAAGAGAAGGAAATATGTACTTCGGCCCGGAACGGCGGCCTCCGGAGACTTGTCTTGTATCAAAAAGCGACAATGAAGTCGGTAGCATGGCACGCGGCCGAATCATCTCAACTTCAAGACAATCAACAACCGGCTAGGAACCGGCTCGCTAATGGAATTCCGAGATCAAGTATATGACAAAAGTCATATGTGCGGCGCGTGTCAACAAGGAAAACAAACAAGAATTTCATTCTCTCTCAAGCCGGCTCGATCACGATCGAGTTCTTCAACTTCTTCACATGGATCTTTTTGGTCCGATTACTCCGACAAGCTTCAATGGCGAGAAAATATACTCGGTCGTTGTGGATGATTTCTCAAGATTCACTTGGGTATCTTTCTTGTACCGAGAAGAGCGAAACGAGAATTAAGCCGCCTATCCTGCCGGAAAGATTATCAACACAAGGAGTGCAAGATAATGGCAATAAGATCGGATCGTGGAACGGAGTTTCTAAATGAAACTATTTATGACTTTGCGAGAAGAACGGAGTTCAACACCAAACATCTGCGACTCGCACACCTCGGCGGAATGGTGTAGCGGAACGAAGAAACGGAACTATCAAGGAAGCGGCTACCTCAATGCTAGCTAGCTCGCCATTCCGAAGAAGTTACGAAGTGAAGCAATCAACACGGCTTGCTTCACTCAGAATCGCTCCCTACTCACATCAAGACAAGGAAAGACACCGTATGAGCTATGGAACAACATAATACCATACATTGGATATTTCAAGGTATTCGGATCCAAATGTCACATTCTCAATAATGGGAAGACACAGCTCAAGACGTTCGACGAAAAGACAGACCGAGGAGTATTCCTTGGTTACTCAGCTGTGAGTAAAGCATACAGAGTCTTCAACAGAAGAACTCAAATAGTCGAAGTAACTCCACATGTTACCTTTGACGAATCCTCCTTCGAATATAGAGATTCTATCAAACGAAGAAGCGAAGGAGAATCTTCAAGATTGATTCAGACAAGGGCTCAAGAGAATAGAATCAGGAATCTGGCCGAACCACTAATTTGGGACAATGAGCCAGAGGAGGAAATTCAAATCAACCAAGAAGCTCCACCAAATTTGAAATCAAGAAGAAGCTTCAACGCCAAATCAAGGGGGAACATCATCAGCTGGAAATCCAAACACAGCTGAGTCCCCAGCTCCATTTCCAGCTGAGCCTCTACAGAAATCTCCTCAAAATCCAAATCAAAGAGAGCCAAACTCTCAAGACTTAACTCCAGAACAACTCCAAGACAGACGAAATTTAGCCACTTCAAGCATCAATCAACTGGAAGAAGAAATTCGTAAGAGGAGAAGATGGATTGAAGATCATCCATCATCAGCAATCATTGGAGAACCATCTGACCAAGTCAAAACCAGAAGCTCAGCTGCTCAAGCTTCATCGGATCATCAAGAGGCGGTGACACGGCTCGGCTCTCACTAGAGCTAGAGCCGACGGTCTATGATGAAGACACAGCTCTAATGGCGTGTTACGTAGCTCAAGTGCCAGAACCTCAATCAATTCTCGAAGCTTTGAAGAGTGTGCCTTGGACAAATGCCATGCAAGAAGAGCTGAACGAATTCCTCAGAAATTGTGTCTGGGAATTAGTCGACAGACCTCAAGAAGTCAAAGTCATAGGACTCAAATGGATATTCAAGAACAAGTTGGACACCACAGGAGTCGTCATCGAAACAAAGCTCGACTCGTTGCCAAGGGCTACACTCGGCGGGGAAGGGATTGACTTCGAAGAATCTTTTGCTCCAGTAGCACGATTGGAAGCAATCAGACTATTTCTCGCCTTTGCAGCACATCACAAATTCAAGGTCTATCAAATGGATGTGAAGTGTGCATTCCTAAATGGAGAAATCAAAGAAGATGTATACGTTGAACAACCTCCAGGATTCGAAGTAGAAGGAAATAAAGTCTACAAACTTAAGAAGGCTCTTTATGGATTAAAGCAAGCACCTCGAGCTTGGTATGACACTTTGTCAAATTTTCTCATATCCAAAGGATTCAAGAAGGGCTCAGTAGACAGAACTCTCTTCACCATCAAGTCAGGAGAAGATATCCTGGTTGTTCAAATCTACGTAGACGACATCATCTTTGGATCAAGATCAAGCTTCTTATGCCAAAGATTTGGAGAGATGATGTCAGAGAAGTTCCAAATGTCCATGATGGGAGAAATGAGTTTCTTCCTAGGACTTCAAGTCAAGCAATCTTCAGAAGGGATCTTCATAAATCAATCCAAATACGTGAAAGATTTGATCGCCAAGTATGGAGTTCAATCAAGCGTAAGCGTAAAGATTCCAATGAACACCAACCGGAAGATTGAACACAGGGCGAAGGGAAGTCGAGTTGATTCCGGCAAATACGGAGGGATAATAGGATCCTGCGTATCTAACGACAAGTCGTCCAGACATCTCTTTCGCAGTCGGTGTGTGTGCCAGATTTCAAGTTGATCCAAATGAAGCACACATGCAAGCAGCCAAGAACATTCTCAAATACCTCAAAGGAACTCAGAATGTTGGGCTGTGGTACCCAGCTGAAGACAATCTACGGTGTGTGGATACTCGGATTCGGACTTAGAGATCGATTGGACAGAAAATCAACTTCAGGAACTTGTCAGTTCTTAGGAAGTAAGTTGATCTCATGGTTTTCAAAGAAACAAACGTGCGTCGCAACTTCCACGACAGAAGCAGAATATATGGCTGCTGGAAGCTGTTGCTCGCAAATTCTCTGACTGAAACATCAGCTGGATGACTATGAAGTAAAAACTGGACATGTTCCAATTTTCTGTGATAGCTCAAGTGCGATTGCCATATCAGAGAATCCAGTACTTCACACAAGATGCAAGCATGTAGACGTACGACATCATTTCATCAGAGATCACGTAGAAAAGAAGGATGTGATTGTTGAGAAAATTCACACAGACATACAGCGGGCTGATATTCTCACAAAACCGCTGATAGAAGCAAGATTCAAAATGCTGTGCGGATTACTTGGACTTCTCAACCCAGACGATGCTTCACCCAGCTGAATGGAAGCAGACCCAGCTGAATGGAAGCAGACCAATTTGAATGGAAACGAACCTGAAAACGAACCCGAACAAAGCAGACGAGACCAATCTAAACCGAATCTTGAAAGGAAAGGATTATTCGGTGAGGAACAGCTGGAACCACGATGACCCAGCACACCCACTCAACCGAGGTATCAGCTGACTACAATGATCAGCTGAGAGGTTTGAAATAACTTTAATTACACCTACTCAATCTGTTTTCTGTCAATTCACATCTTGTCATTTCTAATCAATATTAATTAAAAGTCTGCAAAGAATTAAATAATGGGAGTTTCGAGGCAAAAGTCAAAGCGCCTCAACCGTTCTCTCTCGCGCATTAAATTGACATGACGCGAGAATCACTCCCAGTCGTAGATCTTCTTATCAACAGACAAATCTTGATCGTCCATTCTTTCAAGAAATCTCTTTAAATATGCTAGAAGATATACGCGTCAAACGTAGAAAGCTTTTTTTCTTATTTCCATCAATTAGTATTGTTTGTTTCTACTAACAAAAGATGCAGAAAAAGAACATGGAATCCAGAAAGATGTCTCCCAAAGCCAATCAGACCTGAAGAATCTGTCAAAGCTTCAAGATAAGAGTTGCTTAACTCTCAGGAACCTCAAAGAAGACGGAAGTCCAGAAGAAGGTGAAGCCCATCGACGAGAACCGAGCCGGCGCGGTAGGAAGCGCAAAGCTCAAGAACGTCATCCGCCGGGAAGGTGCGAGAAAACTTGCGGGAATGACAAAGGAAAAGACCTCCTCAACCCCCTTGTTTCTCTCAACATAAAAGAGAGAACGGGACACACAACTCCACAGGATGCAAAAATCAACGTCAACAGTCCCGGACCAGATGTTGATGAAACCGGAGTATTAAGGAGCAGTCATTTCAAAGCTCCTGCTCCGCCACAGGAGGCACAGAAAAAGATGCAGGAAACAAAGCAGCATGCATCTAACTCCGTCCCAGCTGGGAATCGGAAACAACTTGAGGAGACAAAATATACTGAAGCACTGTCTTCAAACCGAAGACTCAAGTCAAAGGTGCTCAGTCAGTCAGCAGAGAAGCCAGCTGACATTATGAGAGAATTCGTAATCACTCTCCGAGGAGCAGAAGGCCCACAAGCGGTCGTTTCTTTCGGTGGAAGAGAAGTTCACGCCCCTGCTTGAACATAATCATCACCAACACCGCAACGGAGTATTCCAGCTGAACAACCAAGCTTAAACCCCATGACAGATGGGATACTTCAACCGCCTTCTCTTCAGTTTCCTTCAGCTCCACAGGGACACCTTCTTCGAGATCTTTCAATAAAAGATGCTCAAGTCCCTGCACCAAGCTCAAATGAGAAACTTCACCCAGCCAACGATCACCTGCAATTTGGACGATGATGATATGAGCTGAATACAAATCCTCAAGTCTTTGTATCGGACTTTCTCATTCAATCTAAGAAGTCTGAAGAAGCAAAAGTTACAAGGAATGAAGTTATGCCCGACTCAGAAGATGCTATCTCCCGTGCTAACTCATCCCTCCAAGCACTCACTGACCGCCCCCGAATCAGCCAGAGCGACGCTCGTGTGTCCGCAACCACAAACTCGAGGCTAATGCAACTGAAGAAGAGCCAGCTAATACAACAGCTGAGCCACTAAGACTCTAAACCTCGCTGCTCAGAGCTGAAAACCACAGTTTCGCCAAACTAAAACATCGCAACAGCCGATGGTGAATATCTCCCACCCTGTTTTGATCATGCCAAAAAGGGGGAAGTAAGGGAGAAGAGAGACAAGTCAATAGAGGCAAACTGTTGAGCTAGAGGAACCAGCTGGATCAGAATCAGCTGAAGAAACGAGTCAAAAGAAAGAAGCAACGGATGCAGAAGAGAGGACCCAGCCGACTGAAGGATTGAAGACTGAAATTTTTTTTTCTCTTCTTTCTTTTTCCTGTGTTATAATGTATTTTCTTACATTAATAAAACACAAGTTTCTCTGCATCATAAGTTGTCTCAGTTAGGTTTTGGCATCATCAAAAAGGGGGAAATTGTTGGGAAAATTATAAGGTTTCGATTTGATACCAAAACCCAACTGATTCTCCAACCGAATAGATGATCGCGCCAACCTAAATAGTGTTTTCCAGCTCGCCTGTTTGAGCCTTAGATGTTCTAGGATTACGGAGTTAAGGAAGCGGAAGACGACGGTCGACCCAGTGTGTCTACGGCGGGGAGTCGGCTAGCGGAAGACGACGGTCGACCCGAGTGTGTTCACGGTGGAGACGGCTAGCAAAAGACAAGAAGGCGTCAACCTTCGGTGAGTGATCCGGCGAGCCTGATCAAGGCGAAGAGAATTTGGCGAGTTCAAAACACGGCTGGTCCGGTACGAGAACAAAGGAACTCTCTCTCGAAGACTCCACGTCGAGACGGTCCGGCTACGAATTCAAAAGCCGGCTCCAGGCGAGAAGATCCCGGAATCGGAGGAAGTCAACCTACCTCGACCAATGAGGGATCGGATCGGCATCCTAGACTTCAGAACCTAGGATGTGACACAAATGAAGACAGGTGAAGATACGCCCAACGGCAGATCTTGTATTTAAGAAGAGTAGGTAAGATTCAAACGGCTCCTCCAACGGCTAGTCTTGAATCTCTACCTATATAAACCCGTCTTCAACCTCAGGATCAGATACGAAAAACTCTCTACAAGCTTTCATTTCCTGAATTCTTTATTCTTTCAAAAGCTCCCAAGCAGTTCTACATAGATCAAAGAACACTTTATCTTAAAGTGTTTCTAGTTAACTGCTAGTTTTTCGTCTGTTCCCTAGGCCAAACTCTTTGTATATCTAAAGCCTAGATTTCGAACGAGTTCATCATACTCGAAGTTCTTAATTGTAAGAACTCGTTCACGATTGGAACCCCATACCCAAACCCAAACCCGAAGGTTAGGTAAAGGTACGCTTGCTCGAAGCGCGTAATTCGAGTGGATAGGTTCTTCGGTACCCGCAACCGAAGGTGTATAGGCTTGACGGTGCCCGCAAGCCGTTGGAACACAGCTCGGGACAGAGTTGTGAAGTTGCTTGGTACTTGGAAACCAAGTGGTAGTGGATTACCAGTGAACCTGGTCGTGGACGTAGGAGGTGTTACTCCGAACCACGTAAAAACGCGTGCTTCTATCTCTCTCTCTTTACTTTTGGTTTATATTCAGCTGTGTACTAACGTCTTCATATCATTGCATACTTGTTCAAAACTGCACACACAGCTGCTCTCCAAAGACAGCTGTGTCTCTCGAAAAGTTGCACAACCTGACTAAGCTGAAAACGATAAGTTAATATTTTCAAACTGAGTTTTTCTAAGTAACTGAGCTAAGTTTTCAAACCACCACTTTCCGCACCGCCAGCTGAGTTGTTTACCCAGCTGACCCTCCCCAGCTGGATCAATAACTGAGCTCTCACTCAACTCCGTTTTAACTTGATAAAAGTTTCGAAAAATCTACTTGGTGTATTCACCCCCCCCTCTACACCAAGTACCCAGCTCAGGGACCATCAGTTCCAACTTACCAATGTATGGCACAGTGGTACGAATACATCCGAACATACCATCAATCAAGCACGAAACTCCCAAAATTACCCAGAAATACAACCAAATCAACAATATATATTCAAATCACCCAAAAATCAAGCATGAAAATAACCAAATTAACCAAAAATGAACTATGCAAACATCCAAAGCACCTATAAATCATGAACGAAAATAACCAAAGCACGAAATATAAAAAAAAAATTGTACCAATGCATGGTACGCCGGTACAAATAAGCTATTTTCATTCGAACAAGCCAAGAATGGATTGCGCGCTACTGGTACGAATTACTATTGGTACCATATTCGTACCGGAGTACCACGTTATGGCATGGTACGCTAGTACAAAAACATGGTACCATATTCATACCACGCCCTAACGTGGTACTCCGGTACGAATAAACCATGTCTGTTCCAACTTACCATGCATGATACGGTGGTACGAATACATCCAAACATACCAACAATCAAGCATGAAAATTACCTAGAAATACAACCAAATCAACAATATATAATCAAATCCCCTAGAAATAGAGCATGAAAACAATCAAATTATAAAAAAATGAACTATGCAAACACGCAAAGCAACTACAAATCAAGCTTGAAAATAACCAAAGCACGAAATCAAAATAATCGTACCAGCGTGCATGGTACGCCGGTACGAATTAACCATTTTCGTTCCAATTCAAGTCAATAATGGACTGCTCATTACTGGTACGAATTCACTTATTTCGTACCAACTAGTTTTTTACAGCGAACATAAATTTCCTAGAAAAATATAAACGAACCATAAATCACCATAAATACACCTAAATCACCCAGAAATCAATCCAAATACACCATAAAATCACTAGAAACTATATGAAAAAGAGAGATCTAGGATTTCCGACGAGATCTAGGATTTTCTAGAGAGAGAGAGAGAGAAAACACAAGAAAAAAAGAGAAGAAGAGAGATATAGGATTTCCGGTGGTGCTTAGATCTGGACGGTGGCTGGTGCGGTGGCACTGTGAGTTGCAGAGCACAGCGGAGATGGGCGTAGACGGCGGCGGGATGGGCGGAGTTTTGGAGGAGGAATGTGAGGGGTCGTGTGAGAGAGAAGAAGTGGAGAGAATTTTGCAGAAAGAGAAAAAATAGTTTTTTGAAATGAAAAATGGGGTAAAAATTGGTTTTGACATTTCACATGTAGTAAGGGTATAATGGTCCAAAATTTCTCAAAATGCCATATTTTGTATTTTTACAACTTTATCACAATTATTGTGTTTTTAAGAGGAATAATGCCATATCATGAGTTGCCTCTAAATATTATTCATCTCACTTTCCATGTTTTACTCAGCGGGAAGTATAATTGGAATAATTGCATCTAACATTATTTTATTTAGTGCCTTTTTTGTGTGCCAAATTTTATATTTATATTTGTTGCAAATTGGACATCTCTAATTTATTTCAATCACTAAAATTTGACGTGGTCCTTATCATGACATATTTATGTGACAACATATATGTTCACATCATGCATGAAATAAATTAAGACCGTCGCATACAACAAGAATTCATGATATTTACCCACACATACATATGTGGCTAAAAGTACGCTTATGTGTGAGTATTGATATGTACCCACACATAATGCAAATGTCAACATGTGTGGTTATTTTTCTGTAGAGAAAGGATTTTACCCACATATATATATATATATATATATATGGATAAATCATGAAACATTTACCTACACACGTATATGTCTCTAAAGGTGTCTCTCATGTGTGGATAAACATGATTTTGGCTTAATTTAATAATGACGTGGATGATGACATGGCATTGACACGTAGTATATCATATGTGTGGGTAAATCAATTTTTTTTTGGTAATTAGTTATTAGGAAGAATATTATTATTGTGTATAATAATTTTTAATTTTTATTATTCAATTTGGTATATTATATAATTATTAGTTAAATATGATATAATCTTAACTAGTTTAAAGAACTGTAAATTGAATATTGTACTTGCCACACATAAAAATATAACAAGACTATATGAGACATAAATTTTATTTAATAATACTCAATAAAACCAAAGTACACAATATATATATATATGAACTACAAAAAACTTTAAACGTCGAAATAACTACACAATTAATCTTGATCTTCTAATTTTCTTTCAAGCTTCTTGACCACAAGCGATCTCACGTACTTTAGAATCATTGGTTAGCTTCATATCAACAAATGCTTCATTTAGTCCTGCTAAGATAATAGAAAAACAATTAATTAAACTATTTCTTCCCAAATAGAAAGAATAATAAGACAACATAAATTCAAAAAAGACAATTTGAAGATAATGGGTAGAACTGTTTAAAAAATATAAATACAAAAGAATAATTTGGAGAGGAAATTTAATAATGTAATACTTAGATATGTGTAGTTTTCCAGAAATAAAAATAAGAAGATGAACTAGCCATACTTTTACTTTTTTTTTTAATATCATTACAAATATTAATACTCACACACCCCACCTAAGGTTTTTTTGTGGCCGAGAGTACTCGAACCTCTGACCTATTGGTCAACAGGCAACCACTCCACCACTAGGCCATCCCCACTGGGACATACTTTTACTTTTACTAACCAAATAATATCATAAGCAAAATTTCCTATTAACGAAAAATACAACTGATTACTTGATGTTCCATCCCTACATAAATAATCTTCAGCAACAATTTGTATGGAATAGACAAATAATTTGGGTTGTCTGCAACAGTATTTCCTTGAGTATCCCTAAATCGTTTATCATAAGAAGTTTAATCAAACAAAATAAAAGAACTCAAATCAAGTTTTGAGATCAAGCAACCAAAACCATCTACATATTGATTCATAGATAGTGGAACTGACTAATAAATACACCCTTAAGGATCTCAAATGTCACCTAGTGCACCAGAACTAGATCTCTGTTTTATGTTTAGAGTAGGTCTCCACTTGTGTTGACTATTTCAACCTCAATTAAGCTCTTAATTTATGAAATCAAACTTGCATGCATTAACATAGTTAGGCTCATTGCTACTACTTTATTGGCAACGTCTATGCATTTTGTCGGTACTTTATTCAATTTAGAACCAAATTTGATACATGACTCATAAATTTGGTTCAATACCATACAAGACAAATAAGATTGAAACTGAGAAATCACAATAATCTAATAATTTGAAATTAGATAGCAACGCATGTGCTAGTTATGAAGTATATAGCTCAGAACTAAAATCAAATTAATCGAATATATCTATTAAATTAAAATGATGAGCTTACCTTTTATGTTGGGGTTCTGTTCTTTTAGATATTTTCCTGCACCAGTAGTAGCGCCCATGTGTCAATTCCAACAATAAATGCATCAATTTTTCCATTTCTTCATTTGCAGATCAAGAAAAGTTATTTTAACAAGTCAAGTCCCTTTTTTTAGAATTAACAAATCAAATATAATCTAAACAAAAAATAACTAAAAGACAGTATGAAAGAGGATAATAGAATGTCTGTTATACAACAAAAACAGCAACAGAGAAACAGAAAACAAAGAAAAACCAAATATCTATCATACCACGATGTTTAACTATGTCGAGACAATCATAAGAGCTGACATGGCAAGTATGAAAGTTATAGCAAGCATGATCACCAATCGAGAATTGATAGTACGCAAATAAGTGAGAAACTGAAATAAGAGCAGATTTAAATAGGTTATTGCAACTTCAATTCTATATTAGCACCAATTATACCTAGAGAACCAGTTGACTTGTTGAAAACAACCAGCCACAGCCACCACTACCCAAAAGCAAAATCACCCAAAGGGAGTAAATCCAAATTAGAGAACTATTTTTATAGCAAACCAAAACCAAGATGATCTACCACAGAAAAATCAAGCCATAAAAAAAAAGTAAAAAATAACTTGTGTACAAATTATGTAAATAATGAGCAAAGAAGAAAAGTAACTTGTGTACATACTAGTAACTAGCTCTTCGTCTGTTGGATGGAACCGGAAACTTGGGGGCAATTCAATCTCTTCATCACAAGAATTGTAACAGTATAATCTTTCCATTCTTATTTCGTATAAATTATGTACAAATTATGTCAAACACAAAAACTACTCATAAAGAAGAAAAGTACCCCAATATCGCCGAAGCCTTTCGAGCAAATAATGTAGCTGGTTCTGGATAACAGGGTAAACAGATGCAGGACAAAACACAGAGCCATATAGTCGACGACATACAATTTTCTGCCACGAACACACATAAAAAGAGTAATCCAGCAGATACATGATTGTTGTTTCAATACTTTCCAAATGAAGATTCGTTCGGACTACCAAGTCTCGAACCCGATGGAACCTACAATTGGATGTATTGAATATCCAATGCCAATTTTAATTTCTTCCTTTCTTTTTCTCCTTTTTCTACAACAAATTCATCGCTGCCAAAGTTGAGAATAATCATTCAATTAAAGCATAAACAAAATAGTGTTGGTAAATAACTATTCAATCAAAGCATATACGAAATAATGATGGTAAAATCGATTAGATTGAAAAGAGAGAAGAGGATAATTAAGGTGGAATGAATTTAAAATAAGAAGGAAGTCTCTAAGCTAGCGGCCATGGATACTGCCTTTGCCGTCTGCAAGCTTTCAGTTTAGCCGACTCCCTTCACCACCGATGCCTCTGCCGCCATGGATGTTTATCTTCTTTTTTTCCTTTGGAATTGAACCTTTTGAAAACTAATTGGAGAAAAAGAAAATTGAGGAACAAGATTAGAACTGTGAAAGAGATATACATGAATGGGGCAAGATAATTATCAGCCGTCAATACTATACTTAATAACTGAGTTGTGGCATTATTTACCACAACTGCCACTACCCATTTAAGAGCCAGAAAAGTGGCGGTATTTTGGTTGCACAATTTTAGCTGGTCCTCATTTAACTTTTTTTGTATTTCTGTTGCTACGGTGGGTTTTGCAGAATTTTAGTGCATTACCTTTTTTATTGTTAGTTAACCAATAGTTATAACTTATCACGTCAGTAACAGTGAAATACTATTAATTACAAATTTCTATAAAACAATTAAGCTACAGACCAGTTAATCATACAATATTTTTCAGTTATTTATAATATTGCATATCAACGTTAATACCATCAGATTTCAAGAATTTGGGCTCCCAAACTAAGAGCCAAAATTTGAATTTTGAACTCATCAAATCAGTATTAGTGTCTATAAATACCATAGATGTGTTTGCTTCATTTTACCTACCAATTCTCCATATTATCAAAGTATGAAATATGAATCTTTCAACTGCTATAGAGGTTTTTTAGAAAATTTCTATTTATAGTTCAAGATTTTGTAGATTTCTAAAATATTTTGAAAAATATTTGTCTTATTTCTAAAGGAGTTCTGGAATATTTCTGAAATTTTATCAACAAATATTTTCGTTCTATTATGTTTCCTGGTAGATCTTTCAGAACTGATACAAATTTTGGGCGTTGTTTTTTCTTCAGGTTTAAACCTGCAATAACAAGAAAAGAAAGATGAGGATGGTACAAGATTTAAATTAGCACAAAATATAATGTAGATTTATTTTTGGAACAGTAGAGCTAAAGTGTACCCACTCTAGCTTTACTTTATCTTAAACTTTGTTTTCAAGGAGACCCATGTGCATTTCATTTGTTCTGTTATCATGAACTCTTCATTCAATCTATCTTGATGGGATTTTTCCTTCTGTTGAGTAGTATAGAAGGGATTTTTCACACATCACAAACTTCATCAAACAAACAAGAAAATATAATCTAATGAGTAGCTAACCTAAATTTTTTTTTTTGAAAAGTAACAGATGCAGTGGTTGTAGTATGTTTGGTAGAATGAAAAAGCTCAATGTTTTGGTTTATCTTCTCTGTTGTATTCTTGTGAGCGTACCAGGAAAAAAAAATAAAGTGAGTAAACAGAGAGTTTCTTCTGCACTTCAGCATCAATTTGTTAACAGGTAAGCCAATATACATCCTATAGTTTAGCATATAAAATTGACAGATTGTAATTCACCCAAAAAGTTCCACTCCTCAAATCATATCGAATAAATTCAGTCCTTGAGTTACAAAGCACTGCCTCAACTTAAAATATTGGAGAAACTTATTTGCCCAACAATGCAAAAATGAGAATTGCAGACACCGGATTTTGCAGCAGGAAAAAAAGATAGGAGATAGTGCCAAAGCTGAAAGCAAGTAAGGGGTGCTTCAAACTAATTTTTGGTTTTTTATTAGTAAACAATTTGAACTGGTTGTTACACGCAGTAACAAGGAAAAGTATTACATATTTATATCTTCACAAACAAGATCATCGGAGGCTACTTTTGCACCAAATACTCAAACAAACATATATATTTTCCAGGTTTTAACTATTAATTTCATCACTACTCGATTCTGAATATTAGATAGCTCCTACATTTTTTTTAAAAGGGACATTTTGCCATTGTAAACTATAAAAGAGGCTAACAATATGAAATATTTATCATCCCAAAATCTCCTAAACACATAGGGAAGCGTAACTACAAGTAGCTTTCCATCACAATTACCAATTAAATACTTGAATTTTACACAGTAATAATGTAGTTGAGCAAATTACCAGCAAGCCTATGTTGTATGCCAAATCCAAATAGAAGGCTTATAATACAAAGGAAAATATACCAAGACATATCATTTCAAAAAAACCTAACTGCATCACTTGTTCATAAACAAAAACGTAATTAATTATTTTCTTTTTATACGGGAAAGGGGAACGGTGGAATTTGAATTATAACCTCGCTGCTTATAGACTGAAGCCGCATCGCTTTGATGTCCCCATGGGGACATCGTAATTAATTCGTAAAAATTGGAATTTCAGGACAACAAGATTTCTTAACTACATGATGCTACAACCAACGTCCTCAAATGCGTCCACCACAGTTGCCGTGATGTATTCCTAATTAAACAAAACATGACATGTCAATTTAGCAAATAATAATATATCAGTATGTAATTAAAGCCAATAAAAAATACGAGTGAAATATATATAGATAGCATACAGCAGCAGTCTGAGCCAGGGAAGAAGCTGATTCCTCGCTACTGCCATTTACTATGGTCTTCATCACTTCCTGTATAATGTGCAAGTTAAAATTTATTATACGTGCATAATTAACATTTATTATTAAAAATTGAAGCTTAAAAAAGTTATATAATTAAGTACCTTAATTATGAATTTATCAATCCATTAATCAATCATTAACTAATAAAATTGAAATTAAATACTAAAAATAATTATATATATACCCTAGTTGGAATAAACCCTAGTGAATAAATACGAAATTAAACTAAAACATATTAATAATTGAAATTTAAAAAATGGAAGAAAAGTTTGTAAAAATCGAAAGGGGTGCATAATGTGACACTGGATCCTAAGTGGGGTTGAGGAGAGGAATATGCATGATATATTTATTGATATACTGTTATATGTTTTCAAAAGGATAAACTTCGAATATTATTAATTTAGATATAATATAAATTGCGGTAGTGTTGGTTAATTAAGGAAATGCGAATATATTTTTTATTTTTTTATTTTTTGAGGGAAAAAGAAATGCGAATATGAGTGGGCAAAGTAATAACTTAGTCCACTGATCCCCTTCTAAAAAAAAGAAGTTCATTGATTAATCAAGTGTACGCAAACAAATCACACAAAATAAAGAAAAACTTACTAATAAAATAAAACATATTGAAAAGCTGTAATGATGATTTCTATATTACTTGACGAATAAATTTCCCAAAATTTACCTTTGAGGCTTGACGTGTGAAATTACCAATAACCCCCTGATCAGTAACATCACGCTGATCACAACCCTCGTCTCCGGCGACATCGCCGGCCATGAGCCGACCCAGCAGCTTAAGCATCGCCCGAGTGTCGGAAAACTCGCCGGAGGAGTGGCGGTGCTCGAACCTCCCTCCGCCGTAGCAGCGGCAGCAGAGGCAGTACGAGGCTTTCCCCACACACGACATGCAACAAAAGTAGGAGCCGAGAAGCAGATCGTGACAGGCCCCACACCTCGGAATGGAAACCTTGTCCATGTAATAGAGGGCCATCACTTCGTCGAAATCTAGGGTTCCGTCGCCGTTCTCATCGAGCTGCCGGAAAATGTGATCGTTCGAGAAGAAGGGATTAACCCTTTTCTTGTACTCCTCGAGGGTCACTTTCCCATCACCGTCTTGATCGAGGGTTTGGAAGAGCTTCCGCGCCAATTTTCTATCGTCGTCGTCCCCGCCGTTGTAGTAAGCCCTAGCTACCTCTCTTATTTCTTCCATTCTGGTTGTTTCGACTTAGAAAGTGTTGGTGAGATAATGAGTTGGGAGGACTTGGGAAATTGGGAAATGAGGATTTATAGTGTGTCTTTTGCAATTTGCATCAATGAAAGAATAAAAAAAGGAACTATATATGGTATAAGGTTTTGTATCTCGTTAAACAAATTAAAGATTAATATTAATAGGATTTGTAATTTGGATTCAAATCCTTGCCCAAAATAGACGTATATTAATTTTCAAATTCCGATAATGTTATGAAAGAATTCATGAAATTTAAAATTACTTTTCGTGAACCTTATTTTATTTGTCACTTAATTTGGAAATGTTGACTGTGTTAATGTAGATGCTTATTGCGAAATATATTATTAAAAAATAAAATTTGTTTTGGTAACGGCGTATATGTGTGGATAAGAACACAACTAATGCTATTGCTCTTTGCTATTGTCAATTGCTTTTGCAAAGCTAATTAGAATATATTTGCACATTATTTTATTAATTAATTACTTTCAAATTTCACTTAGTTGGTAAGTTTTCCAACCCTTTATCATTTCTTCAAATTAAATATATAATTGTTATATTTCTTGCGCCAAAGTTTATTTTGTGTTAAAAAATTTGGTTGGACTTTTTATTATTTTGGAGTTCAATTTTCAGTTCTTTTGGGTTTGTTTTGAATTTTATGGAGTTATATATCTTTTTTTGTTTTTGGGGTTAGTTTTTTATTTAGGATATATGATCTTAATTTTCTGGTTAATTTTTTTAATATTGTCGGTTTGTTTTTAATTAAAACTTGGCCTCTTTTTGCTTATTTTTAATTTCTTTTTATTTTCATATTTCAGTTTTTGGTTTTTTGGTTTTATTGTTTATTTTGTTTCTATTTTTTAGTTATTTTAATCAAATTTAGAAGACAAATTAATCTTTTCCCTTTGCATAAATGAACCTTTATATAAATCGCAAACTTTTTGATCAAGGGTCTTGGCTATCCACTCATTTAATATCAAAAGATACAAACTATTGGATATAATCGTAGGATACTTTTTGTGAAGTGCTATTATTGTAAAATACACACTATTCATTTGGCAAAATGAAAATTACACACCATCACCAAAACAAATGAAATATACACAAGATGACTATTATACCCCTCTGATTAAACTATTGACAGTCCAGAATTGCTATGGACAGAAAATAGTTATGTATTTCTTTATTATACGAACCATTTATCGTATATTCTGCTGTTCCTAACTCACGCTTCAAAAATGGTATCAGAGCCTTAGGTTTATCTGGGAATTATATTTTATTTATTGCTTTAAGTATTATCCTAACGGTGGAGACATCAAGAAAAACATGGATCCGGACAATTGTCCGAGATGCGAGTGTTACAGGAATTATCTCCAAGATTTGGAGATAAAAAGAGAAAGAAACCAGATGTTACGGACAATCTGGAGAGAATTGTTCGACTCTATAGTCGTACGAGAAAGAAGGCTTGAATACATTGAGCCTTTTACTCAAGAAATTGAGGCAAGAAGGAGATATGATTCAGATCTGAGCGATCTCCTGTTCGAGGTGATAAATACCATGAGGAGGAACCATCATAACAATCATATCTGATGGATCTTGAAGAATGTCCAAGGTGTGGACATTTCCAGGAACGTCTCCAAATTTTGGAGAAAAGAAGGACGAGACACCAGAGTGTTCTTACACACTGGAGAAATATGCTGGATATATTAATTCAGCATAACCAGGAGAAAGAACTAATTGATTCCTGTCTTCAAGGAATCAAAAGAAAAGAAGATCTTCTACATAGTTGTATACTCCTTGAATGGGAGATAGAATATGCTATGAGAAGAGATCATTGGATCCATCTAGGAGTAAATTGGAATTCATATACTACTCCGCTCTGATGGAACAAAAGAAAGATAAAGGAGTATCATCTACTCTTTTATACCAGGAGATTTCTCCAGACTCATTCAAGATATAGGAGGATCTGAGAGAAATACAGAAGACAGTACAACATTATGGCGATAGCCTATATGGTGTACCACGCGATCTTTACAAGATTGCTATAAAACAGGATGAATACAACATCCTGGAGGAGATCCAATCACGGATCGAAAAACTGGAGCAACAACCTGTTCCAGCCAAGGAAGAAATCCTTTTGGTAATGAACCCACTTATCCATTTCCAGTGGGAGAAACCAAAAATGATCCTAACATGGAGGCCTTGAAAAGAATGATTCGAGAAAGGAAAAGATGAATAATCTTGAAAGAATCAAGCTTGACGACCTCCAGGAGTTAGCAGAATCTTTTGCTAACATGACAATGGTGGATTTAAAAATGAACCAGAATGTGGTCCAAAATCCACAGCCGGTGAATCAACTTCCACCAGGAGCCATTATTGGAAATCAACAAGATTTTCAAAATGCACCAGGAGCCATTAATGCAGTCCAGGATTTTCAGACTGGAGCAAGGTATGATCAACATACCCCGAATGATGCATACATGGCAGCAAGAAGGACAAGGGCAAGAAGGCCGCATCCAAAGGTACAAGACACACCTTATGGAAAGGCAACCCTGGATCCTATTCATCCTTACGAAGTGATGCTCGACCTCGATGAAGTAAATTTCAAAGATCGAGAATCCGTAATTGACGAGTGGACGTCAGCCCTGAGAATTGCAGCAGCAACTCTCGATTTGAACAAGGAAGGTTTCGTAAGAATTCTCGAAATGAGTCTTGCGGGAATCGTCAAAATTGCATGGGAATTCTTTCCTGTGGATATCAAGAATTCATGTTTTGAGAGTGAAAACTATACAGAACATGTCCAGAATATGGCAGTACTATTTAAAAACCATTTTCTGGGAGAATGATATTTCGAGGGATTTGATCAAGAGAAAAGGAAGAAATACTTGATGGCATTGTATAATCTAAGACTGGCTGTCTTGGATCAACAATCGCTTAACAAGTTTCTACAACTCTTTGCTCTTTATCAACATCAATCAAAAGTTGATGATAGAGTTGCATTGGAAATTTTCTTTCTGAAATTTCCAAGCCCATGGAAAGAAATGCTGACACTACAACAAAAAATGCATATTACAACACATCTATAGAGACATCAAATACTAGGTGACGCAATAAGTTATTTATTAAGGCACCAAACCTTTTAATGGTGATGCCATAGACGTTTGTCATAGGTTATTGCAACACAAAAATTCATATGCCTCAATACATATGTAATTGCGACACAGTACAATGTCTCATGGAATAAATTAATTTGAAAACTAATTAAGAATTAAGATTTCTAATGGATACTTATTAATACTATTCATCTTTATCTATTGCAACGACAAACGACGACATGACGTAAAAGATTTCAAGAAAAATAAAATATATTATTTTTTTTTTGCCTTGGGACCCATAAATCCGTTTTATAATTATTAAAAATGAAAAAAAAATATATCACCATTATAACACCCCCATCTCCCGTGGCATTTAATAATTAAATATTATATTGTGTTTAATTGTATTATTATAATATACTAATTAACATGAAAAATACATGTGGACTCCCACTCTATTTGCCAAATTGTCCAGCTGAATTAGCAATCCTCAAACGCAAGTGACCGCCGCCGCCATCCTCCTTGATCATCATACTTCTTCTGTAATTTCAATTATCCCCCTCCACCGTTACCCCTTCTGGAATAAGTTAAAGTGGCCGCGTTCGAAAAAAACAATTCTTCTTCCTACTCAGCTCGCAAAATCGAAGACTGTGTTCAATATTGTGAAGCAATAGTATGCATTGGATCACTCTTTCAAATTTCAGAAGCTCTGAGCGGTAATTCTCATTATATGTAATTTGTTGTTAAAATCCAAAATCTTGCTGAAAATAGTCCTAGGGCTTTACTGAGCTTTGAGTTCATTTCACAATATTGATCAACTTAATTTTATTTTTAATATTTCTACATTTGGTGGTTTATTGTGTATTTTGTAGTCATTATTTTGCTATAGTATAGTTGTTGAACTGTGTCTTTTAAGGTAAAGTTTTATTTTTAAGCTCCTCTGTACTACTCTGTGCAGATTACATTATTAGAGATCAAAGTGTAAACAAATTTCATTTGGTAGAGCATCGTTTTATTTGATCCCCAATTCATTAGTTTGTGTAATTTTTGTGTTCTTATTTTCATTTATTCTTCTTCTGTGTTTTGCCACCCCTTAATTCTCATTATTAAGCAAGGTAGTTAATTCTATGGCGATGATCTAATCCTTCATTTTTCTGAATTGTACCTTTTTGATTGAAAACTTTAGACTTTTAAATAGCTAAAGGTATTATTTGCATGCCTCTGTACTGAGAATTCAAGTGTTCCCTTGATCCAAGATAGCAATTTTAAATTTTTATTTGTAATGATAAGAAAATGCAAATATTATTTTTGTAGAACTGATAAATATGAATGAGAGAGAGGGATAACTTTGATCCATACGTCATGTTCATAATTTTGTGATATATGCATATGTGAAGCCTAAAAGGAGATGTTTAAGTCCAAATTCAGTTAGCAAATATCTTTGAAGTATATGTGCTATCTTAATTGTACCTTACAATAATGCTTATTTATTTCTTTTTGTGAATCTTGCATAATGTGCTATCTTAGTTGTACCATAATTAACAAAAGGACTTGAATCATTCAATGCTTGCAACTTGTACTTGTGTGTTGAACCATAATTTTGATTAAACGTTGTTGTCTGCTTTGAAGTAAGAGGGTTGTACAGTATATTAAGCTCAAACTATTCATTTCAACTAAATATTAACAGATTAGTAGCTAATATTACTTGTTTGACTTGAAAGAAAAATAACTCTTCAATAATCTCTTGCAAATATGGGAATATTTTGGAACTATTATCCAAGTAAATTGCCGCACAATCTTCTAATTTTTATATCATCACAAGATGTTCCAAGATTCCATAACAGAGTATTTTTTATAGAAGTAATTTTTTAGCATTCATTATTTTTTTTTTGTAATAAAATATTAATCTATGAAGATTATATGTGGAACATTGTTAAGTTTGGTTATTGCTTTGGTTTAAAGGTTGCCAATTCTTGTCTGAGCAACCGTGGTTCGAATTTGGTGTTTCATATTTTACAAGCTTACAGGTAACTCTAGACTCATATTGCTTATTTAATTTATAATTTTGGTTTACATATAATTTTCTGTGAATATTGAAAATCCGTACTGAAAATAAGTTGAATACTTTACCAATTTAATGCAATTTTACACGAGTTAGAAGAATCTTTAATTATTTATTTGTGAATCTTCAATCAACTGTGGTTTTTAGTACATATTCTTTTAGTTATATTGTTGTGATTTTGATGAACTTTGTGGATCATTGTCGAAAAGATGACTATCAATTAGAGAAGTCTTTGTGTTTGGCAGTTGTAGTTGTATCCTAGTTGTATCCTCCGTCGAAGACGATTTGATACAAAGGTCGGCTATGGAAGATAAGCTTAAGATTCTTGCTAGAAATGAGCTTAGCTTAACTATATTAAATATTTATGGATTTGTGAAGTATATATTTAAGTTGTTATTTATTTAGATATCAGTTATGACAGAGAATTGTGATATGTGTATAATCCTTTTTTAGGAAATCAGTTTCATTGTTTCTAAATCCTTAATTTGTATTAGAAATACATCATTTTGGTTTATAAGATCCATCAAATGTATGTATTCATTTAACGAAAATAAAATAACTTAAACATGTAGGTATAATGTATCAGAAACATCGTATCGCATAAATATAGTCCCTCCCAACTTTAATCTATATTATCTACATCTATGTATAATATGTGTTATTTTAATCCTTTGATGCATCAGAACACTAGGATAAGATGATGACTAAAATCTAGCATAATAATATTTGATCTTTTGTAGTGAGAATATGAATCTAAAAGATCGGTTTATTATCTTTTCTGCATTTTAGTATGAAAATTTGTATCGTGTCATTAAGTGAGGAACACACCTTAATTTTCAAATAATAATTCCAAGGGAAAGTATTTGTCTGTTTTGTAGTAATATTTGAAATGAAAATATTTATTTATTGATATTCTTGCAACTTAGTACATAAATTTGTTAAGAAAATACACAATAGTGGCAGAGAGTTCCATGTGTTATTATGGTAACAGAAATACTAGTATGTGTGATTATTTTCTTATCTTTACAAATAGATAACAACTCTTTTAGTTTGTGATTCCTTTAATCTAGGATGAATATCGGTATCTTTTAAAACAAGTAACGTTAGGAAGTTTTATTATTGCATTGCCTTAGACGTGAGTTATATAATTTTATTTTTATTTTGACATTTATATTTTTTATATTAATTTTTTCTTGTCTTTTTTCTTTTCACATGAAGTGCCAACCGTACCAAATCATTTCTAATCTTTTTAAACTATGGATAAAAGTTGGATGAATAAACCAAGACACAGTGAACCGTACATGCTTGGAGTTGAGAAGTTTCTAGACTTTGCATTTTGTAATCAGTCAAGAAATGGAATGATTTTATGCCCATGTGTAGAATGTAAGCTTGGTAGATGTGTCGGAAGAAGCGATGCACGTGAATATTTGATAGTTAAAGGATTTATTAAAGGGTATGATGATTGGGTAGCTCATGGAGAGTTTTCATCGAATAATCCAACCAGTTGTTCTTCACCTCCAATTGATTATAGGACTTCACATAATACGGATGACATGCATGAGTTAGTGAACGATGTTTTTGGGAATCAAGAAGAAAGAAATGATCTACACAGTCCAATAGGTTCTCCTAAGGAAACAGAATTTGTCATTGGTAATGCTAAAAAATTTTATAAGTTGATTGATGATTCACAAAAGAAGTTATATGATGGATGTGAGAATTTCACAAAACTATCATTCATCATTCGTTTGTTGCACATTAAATGTCTTGGTAAATGGAGTAACAAACATTTTGGAATGTTGTTAGAATTATTACGAGAAGCATTTCCTGAGGCAATGACCGACTTACCTAAGTCATATTACGAATCCGAAAGATTAATGAAGGACTTGGGGCTTGGTTATGAGAAGATAGATGCTTGCCTTAATGATTGCACATTATATTGGGGAATGAATAGGGAACAAAAATCATGTATGACATGCAATGAGCTAAGGTGGCGCACTTCAGAAAATGATCCAACTGGTGAGAAAAGAAAGATTGCACACAAGGTTTTGTGGTATTTTCCTATCAAACCTAGGTTGCAACGCTTGTTCATGTCATCAAAAACTGCATGCCACATGCAATGGCATGCTAAAAATCGTACAAATGATGGGTATATGAGACATCCAACTGATTCTCCCGCTTGGCAGACATTTGATAACAAATATCCTGAGTTTTCTAATGATCCACGCAACGTAAGGTTGGGATTATCTTCAGATGGATTTAACCCATTTGGTAATATGAGTGTCACACATAGTACATGGCCAGTTATCTTGATACCGTACAATCTTCCTCCGTGGATGTGTACGAAACAATCGTCTTTCTTATTATCTTTATTAATTCCTGGACCATCAGCTCCAGGGAATAATATTGATGTTTTTTTGCAACCTCTTATTTCTGATTTGAAAGACCTATGGGAAGTAGGAATTGAAACTTATGATGCGTCCAGTAAACAAAATTTTCAGTTGCGTGCAACCTTATTATGGACAATTAGTGATTTTCCAGGATATGCAAACTTATCAGGATGGAGTACTAAAGGTGGACTTGCATGTCCTGTATGTCACAAGTTTACGCATTCACGTTGGTTAAAACATGGTGGAAAATTTTGTTATATGGGTCATCGTAGATTTTTGGACATAGAGCATGCATTTCGAAAGAATGCACGTCTTTTTGATGGTTCAGAAGAGCATGAAGAGCCTCCACGTAAACTATCAGGGAATAAGATCTTAGAAGACTTGAAAGACTCAAGTTTCACATTTGGAAAGAATGTTAATTGCAATTCTGAATTGCCATTTAACTGGAAAAAGAGAAGTATCTTTTTTTATCTCCCTTTTTGGAAAGACAATGTAGTCCGCCATAATCTTGATTTTATGCATATAGAAAAGAATGTTTGTGAGAGTATCTGTTCCACTTTGCTACAAACGGATAAAAAATCAAAAGACAATCTTAAATCAAGACTCGATTTACAAGAAATGGGGATTAGATCTGAGCTTCATCCCATTTCAAAGGAGTCCGGCAAAGTGTATTTACCTCCAACATCTTTTACAATGAATAAGCAAGAAAAGAGCATGTTTTGCAATGTCTTGAAAAATGTAAAAGTGTCTGATGGTTATGCCTCAAATATATCACGATGTGTTCAGTTGAAACCACCGAAACTTGTTGGCCTTAAGAGTCATGACTATCACATTATGATGCAACATTTATTACCTATAAGTTTAAGGAATCTTCTACCAAAATCAGTGCGTCTTTCTTTGATTCAATTGAGTCGATACTTCAGGGAATTATGCTCTAAGGTAATTTATCCTCCTGATGTGGTTCGGTTGGAAAAAGAAATTGCTGTAACTCTTTGTGATTTGGAGAAGATCTTCCCACCATCATTTTTTGATGTGATGGTTCATTTAACCATTCATTTAGCTACTGAAGTGAAACTTGTTGGCCCTGTTCACTATCGTTGGATGTATCCTATTGAAAGGTACTCACTAAATTTTTCGGGTATTTATATTGATCACTTACTTATGGTACAAATTTAACTTAACTTCTGCTCAATGTGAATTCTAGATATTTAGGCACACTAAAGTCATATGTTCGCAATAGAAGCAGACCAGAAGGCTCGATTGCTCAAGGGTATGTAGCAGAAGAATGCTTGACATTCTGTTCATTGTATCTAGCAGATTATGTAGAGTCAAAATTCAACAAACCGACTCGAAATCAGAATACAACCCTATGCACTAATACTGATGCACCTGGATTGGATGTATTTGTATTGAGAGGTCATGCTGTTGGAAAAGGAACAACCAAAAAGTTTGATGACGACACACTTAAAAAGGCACATCAGTATATTTTGTTTAATTGTGACACAGTCAAACCATACATCGAGTAAGTGTGTCAGACTTATTTCTTGCATTAATCTTATTTTTTTTAAATATCATTGTACCTGATTGATGCTATGCTTACAAATGAACTGTACTGGCAGCCAACATCGTGCAATGATAGAAGAAAATAATCCTTGTACGGCACGACACCAAATTGAACGCCTTCATAGTGAACAATTTGCTAATTGATTTTCAAATCATGTAATCTTATCTTACTAGTTAAATGTCAAATTATGATTTATTATTTTCTTTAAATTATATGTGTGTTTCTTTTGTAGGTCAAGCTTTTGCAGTTACCTGAAGATGATCCAGTCTGTCAAGATTTGAAATTGCTTGCTGATGGCCCAAACATCATAGGAGTCACATATGAAAGATATGTTGTAAATGGTTTTAGATTTCACACTAGGGAAATTGAGCGTAAAAGAAAAACACAAAATAGTGGAGTATCCGTCAAAGCAGCAACATCAAGCTTCTCCAGCATACGTGATGAAAATCCTATATTAAGTGAATTAGATTATTATGGAGTTCTGACTGATATCATTGAACTATGTTATGTCGATCGTAGGGTTGTTTTATTTGGATGTGATTGGGTTTCGAAAGGAAAACGACTAAAACAAGATTATGATGGGTTTACACTTGCTAACTTCACAAATGTTAAACGTCATGAAGAGCCTTTCATTCTGTCGTCTAAAGCTATACAAGTGTTCTATGTAACAGATCCAGTTGATACTGATTGGCATGTTGTTATATCTACAACTGCTAGAGGTGCTTACAGTATGGAGCCATTAGCTGATGTTGAAACCTATCTACAAAGCAATTTATGGAATCCAGTAGTTGATAATGACATTGAAGAGGTCAATTGGGTTCGTGAAGATGTCGAAGGAGTTGAGATTGACTATTCCGAGTGAAGTCACCGCAAGTATTTTTTTGTTGTTAAAACAATTTTGATTTCTATTGTCTGCAGTCTATTGTCTGACTATGCGACTTCTATTACTATTTGTGCATATGTTACTTATGGCAATATTATACTTTATCTTACCTTGTTGGCGTTAAGTAATGTGAGTGAGCATGGATGAGGACATGATAAGGAGCTTGTGGTGCAAGAGTGAAATGTATTTGTGATTGTTAGAAGCATAGCTACTGACAATCCGAGAAGAACAGTTCAAAAGCCTGCTCGTTATGCTTCATAGCATGCTGATGTTGATTTGTTCATTTTTTTTAAGAAGTAGATAATATTAATTTGTGATACACTTGCTAGGCCATAGATTAGGATTTCTCATTCCTATGATGTCTATGTTTTTGTGGTTGCCTATATTAAGGTCTCCGCCGTTTCTTTGTTCGGATTATCAATATATTAGAATATTTTCTTTGCTTTCTGTTAGCCAGTTTTCCTTCATCGGGTGTCATTGTTTGAGTTGGAGTTTCATATTCTCTTCTAATGTCACGTTAATACGAAACGTATTATTCACCAACACCTGATTAGTTTTGGCTTCATATCTTAGTAACCTTATGCATATTCAGTGCTCAGAGTTTGCTAGGACTGCTCTAACAAGAAATCGAGCATATGTAGATGATCTAGACTTTTCATTGTATTTTTTATATACTGGTATATGTAAAGTTCAGGTTGAATTGATATCTATGCAAACAAATATTTATTCACGTTCTTCCTGTTTATATTATGAACTTATTATCAGTATCCAAATGTCGCAAATGATTGTAATAAGATTATTTTAGCAATAGCAATGAAGAAACTCATAATAATTATGGATGTGATAATTTCAAATGAAATATTAAAAGAATGTTGGGGGAATATTCTCTCAGTCAATGAATGGAGGATGAGTTTAATTTCTTAAGATGTGAACTTAGATCAATAAGTAGATCACATTGGAGCTATATGGATTGAGTAGAAGAACAATTTCAATAAATGTGAACTTATATCAACAAGTAGATGAAATTAGAGCTATATGGTTTGAGTAGAATAACAATTTAACGTTTATTAATATTAGGGGTGAGCAAAAAAATCGAAGAAACCGAACCGACCGACAAACCGTATCGAAACCGTCCCCAAAATACGGTTAATTTTTCTAATTTTAAAAAACCGAGGGTACCGGTTCGGTTTTTTATTTTAATTGATATAAACCGGCGGTTAACCGAAGCGAACCGATACTCATGAAATATTTATAATTTTATTATCTATCATATAAATATTATATTTAATCAATTTTATTTGATTACTATTCTGTTCTCCTATGTGTTTATTCTTACGAACTAGACATTAAATTTTTTTATTCCACAATATTGTCAATTAGTTTAAATTGACAATAAATGTAGCTTGATTGTCCAATTAATCTTTTAGTACACTATTATTATATATACTTGGTATATGAGATGTGTTAAGGTTTTATTATTTTTATTAGTTTATTATTTGTATTTTTATAAATTATGTGAAATATATATATTTTAGAATAGAGAATTTTTAATACTATGAATTAAAAAAATTATAACTTTCCTTTATTATGGTTAACCGTTGAATAATTGGTTAACTGAACCGATTTTTAGGTTGACCGTTATAGCGGTTTTTAGTTTTTATTTATGATTTTTTAGTGGTTAACCGAACCGATTTAAAACCGCATGGTCGGTTTTTTTATACCATAAATGGTCGGTTAACCGAACCACGCTCACCCCTAATTAATATCAAACAAATTAGAAGAACTTATAATATAAATAAGGGAAAATGGTCAAATAAGCCAATTATGTTCATTAATATTTATCACAAGATATTCGGGGTTCGACTCGATAAAAAAGCTCGTTCGAAATTTTGTTGAGAAGCTCGTTAGCTAAACGAGCCAAGCTTGAGCACAATTGTATTTAACTCGTTAGCTCATGAGCAAAGTCGTTAAGTGATTTAACTTGAAAATATAAAATTATTAATTAGATATTGTATATTTTATAATATAATTAGTTAATATTGGAATTATGTATCTAACTAACTTTAATTTTTTATAAGAAAATAGTAAATATGTTGTATTATTGTGAATAAAAAATTTATAGTTTTAAAAAATAACTAATTAATATTTTAAATGTAAGTCTAAATTTAGAAAGCTCATTTAGGGTAAATTGTAACCTCTAGACATTTTTAAAATTTAATTTTATATGTTAATATATTTTATTTTCTTTACATATTGTCATCCATTCGATGGTTCTAGAGTTATTAAATATATACGATTACATAATATTTGATAGTATATGTTATTAAGTTTTTGAAACAATATATTAATTATCAGTAATATAATATTTCATAATTTATTTTTGAGTGGGAGAGTTATTTACTCATTAAATGAAAATAAAATAGTTTTTTTAGAGGGAAAAATAAATTGTTAAAAAGTTACATCTCCATTCTCCCGGTAAAGAGCGCGCTAATACTTTTATTATTTTTCATGGACGGTTACACAAAATCAGAAGTTGAGAACCCATGAATTGCTCCTACACATTATTCGTCTTCCTCAATCCAACTTTCTGAAGTTCACACATCACTTGCATCTTTTCATCTTTAATCTGAAGCAATACATAAGGTAGGTTGTGCTTTCAATTCGCTTATGAAATTATTCGATTATGATTTTCCCCAATTTAATTCTGATGTTGATTTGTTCATCTATTTTCAGAAATTTATCCATCAATTTCATTGTCAATCAGAAAACCCGTAAGTTAAGGGTTTGTTTAACTTTGTTCAGACAATTTTATTGTATACCTGATACTTATGAAATCCTTAATTAGATTATGTGTGTTATCTTGTTAACAGCCCATCTTTTTTTAGTTCAGTTTGAGGACAACAATGAGGTAAGGCTTTGTCTATCCTTTTTTTTTTTAGGTAAACCTTTATCTATTCTTTTTTATTTTCTCTGTAAATTTCGGGTAGAATCGAAAGTAGTGATAAGAGAAAAGTAAGAGAGAGATAGTAATGTGATGCGCAGTAGGTGTTTGAAGAAATGCCCAAATGAAAGTGATATGAAGAAATAGAGAGAGTATAGAAGAAATAGAGAGTAAGCTGATTTGGATTAATTAATTTTTTTGTTGCTTCCTTATTACTGTCTTGAGTACTTTGCCTCATTTGCTCTTACTAGTTAAGTGATTTTTTTGACTATGAAGGTTTTTGGAAGGAACTCTTTTAGGAAGGCTTTACCATAGTATTAATTAAGATTGCATGTTAGTAATATCTCAAAATTCATGAAGCTATATATATGTGGATACTTATTTGTTTAAATAAGAAATTAGCTACAATATGTCCTGGATATCTAGATTTATGCCTTTGAACATTTTTGGTGACATGGAAATTAATATTTGTGATATTGAACCAGAATGTTTCATGATCTTATTAAGGTGTTCTTTTGCATCAGTTCTACATTCTACATCCATTTAAGTATTTTTTTTTGGAAAAAAACGAGTATAGATACTTTCAATATAAAATTTCAATATGTAGCATCTTCTCTTTAGTTCAATATAAAATTTCTCTGTATTCATTTTATATTTTATAATTGATACTTCAAGATTACTTGTTGAACTAATATCCACCAAGAAAGATACACCAGGCATAGATTTCTATTTTATGTATTTTGAACAACTAATTATTTCTGGCATCAGACATTTAAATAATGAATGATATCACTTCAATGTAGTTGCAGTATGGCTACTAAAACTCGAAAGCGTAAACAGAGTAACAAAACCTTTTCAGATGAGCAAATGCAACCACCACTTAGTAAGATTATGCATCAACACATGTACAATATATTCTATAGTGTGTATATTTTCTTATTCAACAACTATATAAGGATTTTTATTTCAGGTACGACAACCAGAACTCAAGTGGGCAGACGAGTCTCCAATGGAGCGGTACAAGAAAGGCGAAATCCTAAAGAAGTATTGCCTAACCCACATAAACATGGCAACACTAACTTAGCACTGAATGATGAAATAAGTATGATTTCAAATTCATTATTCTTCACTTACCATATACTTTATATTATTTAAATTATATTACATTTCAATTCTTCACTTGTCAAACATCCATTATTTAACTTGATAATAATTAATTTCTAGGATTGGAAGATAACCATTGGGTGGATTATCATGCTCATAGTTCACAGGTTGATGAGCCACTACAACAAAATACACATGAACTTATTAGCGGAACCGCCGAAGCACAAGGTTTACATGATAATAGTCAAGAAGATGGTAATGTTCTTGTACTTTAAACTTTATATTGAACTTTTAATGTTCTTTTACAATATTTGCAAAGTGTCTTCATAATTATGAAATGCAGAAAAGAAATGTAGAGGTCCAACATTCATGCTGGAAATATGGGGTAGACCATCAACTCTACCTCTTATTCAACTTGATTTTGATAGTTTTGGAAGACCTATAGGGCCTAATCAGAGCAAATTTTGTGAGTTCCTGGGCACTATTGCGAGAAATGGTATGTACTGTCCACTTGATGTGGAAGATTGGCATAAAATACGGAAAGAATATAAAAAGAAGATGCTACATGTTGTCAGGGTAATTAAAATTTCATAGTTCTGACATATTTCCAAAAATGAATGCGTTCTTAATAATTTCAAGGTTTCCATTTTATAGTCTCGATATGATATATCTCTTGGAGATGAAGGTTGGATTCTTACATCCATCAATAAGAAATGGAGAAATTGGAAGAGTATTCTCAAAACACGGTATTTCATCCCAGAGAAAGATTTGAGAGGCTTAGAAGACTTCAGAGATGAAAGAGTATTGCGAGAACAATGGATGAATATACTTGCTTATTGGAATAAAGAGGAAGTGATGGTAAATTATGCATTTTTTAGATATAAATTTACTTAAATATCTCTTTTATGTCATACTATAATTTAACTCTTCCTCTTTTATATTTAGGGGAGAAGTGAAAAAAATAAAGTTGCCAGATCAAAGAGAACCATGAATCATCTTACTGGGAAAAAACCATTTGCAAAAATCTATGAAACACTGGTGAATTTTGCTACTCTTTTTACATTTCCAGATTTTTCAATTTTGCTTGATTTACTAATTAAATTACATATTATTAGGCAAAAGAAAAAGATAGTTCTCCATCTCGTGCTGAAATGCTCGACGCATGCTATACAAGAAATAATAATACTTCATCTATTGTGTCCAAGTATTTGGTAAGTTTGATCATTGTGATTGATAAAAAAAATAATGAAATTTATAATTATACTTGGTACTCGCAGGAAGAAATTGAAGAACTAAGAAGGCAACTCCCAGAGGGCTCGAAAGATCCAGTTGGACCAAATGATTTGTACGCCCAAGTTTGCGGTCAAGACAAACCTGGTCGTGTTAGAATGTTTGGGGAAGGAGTTTCCCCATCAGATGTATGGGGAGAAGTTCCTAACAGAAACATGTGCAAACGAATAATGTTGGAACAATGGTCAGAAATGTTGAAAATGAAGAAAGAGCTTGTAGAGTTACAATCAAAACTTTCAACACAGCAAAGCCCTCAAAGCATAACATCAGCGTCAAATAATCTCGTCAGACAGACTTCATCGAACCAACATCTTCAGGTACACTTCTTTTCTGATTGACCTCTATTTCATATGTGATATGCGTTTAAATGGTATGGATAGACATTTCCGGTTAACATTTAGTTAATACCAACCCCCGTTTAATCTTAATTTATAAATTTTTATGTCTAATTAAAAAAAATTTAAATATATATAAGTACATGTAGTTGGTGTTTTTGTATCTATCATTTTAATAGATTGTCACTCTTTTTTAGTTACTGTATGTACCTTTGAGTTCTCATTTATAAGGTGATGTATATCAAACTAGGATTCACTAAGTCTAGCTACCTTTTATGTAAATTTTAATTAGTAATGGATTTGGATGTCTTTATATAATATTACTTTATTAGTTAGTTTAAGTTAGCAAGAAAAAATCATTCAGGATATTGCATCTGATCTAAGAAAGAAAACATCCCTCATGACCAAAAGAAATGGCCTAATACACTGTAGTGAAGTTTGAACAGTCCTACAGTTGGGCCAAGTTTGAACAATAAACTGCTTTTTCTCGGAAATTATTGGGCTGATTGGGATACATGGTTTTAAAGCCCTATGGCTTTAGTTTCCTATGAAAAAAATGGAGAGTCGTTCAGATTTTTCTAGAAGGAGTTATGCCTGTTTTTCTGGAAGGTGGTGGTAGGTCCATCCAAGAATCTGTCAAGTTCTGACTTGTGTTTTGAGTCTTTCCTATGGTTAGATTTTCTTGGTCAGATTCGAGTTATGTGCACTGTTGACTAGCGAATGGATGTTGTGCATGAATTTTTCCATGGTAAAGGATAACTTGTACGCATTAAAATGAATCTAGAAGTTAAGGAGTCACATAGTCATTACTACATTATCTAGAGAGTCACATATCAACACTTATAAATAGTCATTACTACATTTGTAGGTTGGAGGTCATGTTGCCCTCAAAAGTATATATGATCAAGGAAGAATCGTGGCCAAAGGATGTCTTCAAAGTATTGATCCAAACGCACAAGTTGGGAGACAGGTATTGGGTGAGAATTGGTGTCAAGTGCATGTGAAAGTAGTACTTCAACCTGAAGAGCAATTGGTTCGACTTTATGGTTATTGTCAAACACTTGAAGATGCACTTGGTGAAATGGTTGCTTGGCCTTGCAGTTTTGTAAGTAATCAGTGTTCTTTCATAAACCTTATCCATTATGGGCTATTTCTCAAATTTAATATGATATGTATAATTTTGTATATAGGTGACGCCTATTGAATAACAATGAAGCATCAAGTTCTTCCGTTGAGGATGTTTCCAATGGAAGTTAAGAGATTTCAAGGAAACTTATATTTTTTAGATCCAGTAGTTACTAGATTTCTACTTAGGTGTAGTACTTATTAGACTAGCTTATACTCTTTCTTGGTTATCAATTATTATTGTTAGACACTTCGACTCTTAATTTTAAATCAATTCATATATAAAAAACTAGAATTTATTTGTTCAAGTATCTTTTGTGTTTCAATTATTTTTAATTTTGCAATATATATAGCAATAAATATTATTCAATTCCAATAAATTAAATAATACACACATTTATGAAAATCTGCATTTTAAAATTTATTAGGGGCGCTTATTAATGTCATTATAGAAAATCCTACAATATCAACAATTAGTATAAAATGATATTTTAAATTGTCATAAAAAAGTATGTGTGCAGGCAACAAAAAATGATGTATTAGTTACCTTTTCCTGACATTCGTTAGTGTCATATTACTGTAGCGAAAATTGATTAATAATGATCTAATATGACATTAAAAAGTGTCGTCATAGATAATTAATTCTATCGCAACACTTGAACAGGCGACACAATAAATAAACGTGGAGAAAAGTGAGATGTTGTAATAGGTATTTTATTGCGACATTTATGAGTGTCCCAAAATACATTTTTTATTGTAGTGTGATTCGGGATTACAAACCAAGTGATCCTGAGAACGTCGCAAGAAGGATGTCATATGTACATCGGAAGCTCTCAGAGTGGTGTCAACAAGCAACAGCTCTGAGGAACATGAAGAAACTGAGGAGAATTAACAAATTCGCTCCTCTAAACTGTGATGACAATGATCTGCCAACGATCATTGGAGAAGAACCACCAAGGCTGAAGAAAAGCAAGAAAAATAGGTTTCAGCCCTATTATAAAGGTGGAGATCCAAAAAGAAATTCTTGGAAACCAAGAACCAGATGGTCAAGACAGAAGGCCAGATCTTACAAATCAGGCCAAAGAAATGGACCATCAAGGAATAGGTATCCATTCCGAGGAGATAATAAATCCCAAGGAAGGACACCTTCAAAGAAAACTTTCAGAAGAACTCATACTAGAGTAAATGAAAGTTTCAAGGATTGCAACTGCTGGACGTGCGGTACAAAGGGGCATATTTCCACAAATTGCCCTGACAACGAGAGAAGAGGTATCAATAAATTCGAATCCACTCCGGATATCGAAGATGCCGTCTACTACCAGGAACTGGTACAAGTATATCAGTTCGAAGATATACCCTCGGATGAGAGTATATATGAACAAGAAGAGGTCTTCAGCGAAGAAGATTCAGAATGGTCTGATGGAACTAGATCGGAGTCAGACTGATCCAGAGATTGTTCATCAGGAGAAAGAGGACAGGACGGGATTCTCCAGTCACACAACTCTCTCTCAAAGTTTGATTGACAAAATCATGAAGAAGAGTCTGAATATACAAAAGTATCAAGGCTTTTCAGCAAACAACATAGATCAAGTTCTAAGGAACTTTAATCTAAGGAGCAGGAAACAACAAATCGTCTATGGAATTTCTAGACGAGAAATGTCACTTCCTATAGAGCTTACAGGGAATCAAGTGGAGATGCAGTTGATTCCAGCTAGTGACATCAGGAAAGATTTATCAAAGATGGAGCCTGAAGTCGCTGAAAAGATGAAATGGATCCATATTGGAGCAATCCAGTTGATGTTAAAATCGGCTCTCTTTACTGGAGTTCACACGCCGATCGATATCGTTATATGCGATAAAAGAGTTATAAATCTGAAAGATTCCGTATTGGGAACAATTGCGGGAGATCTTTGTGCAGGACAAGTAGTGGGAATCATCTATCCAAAGATTGCTTACAATCTTAATGATACCCATTTCAGCAAAGCCCTGACGCTTTATCAGGACTTTAAACGCAAGGATTTATTGGAGGAAGGAAATAGGCCTTACTCCATTACTTATCAAGTATCATATGCTCTTTCCAACTCACATCACACTGAGTTATTTCTGGGAAAGAAGTTTATTGAGATACCAGATATATTCAACAAGGTGACAACGGCGGTTTGTCCCGATAGAGTTGAAATTGCTCGGTTAAGGAATGTGGATATTCAAATCCGAGATAGAGAAGTCATGAGACACGACCAAAGTCTCAGGATAACTTCAGGGAGATTATCTTTCCAAGGAGACAGAATCATGTCATTGCCATATGGGAGGAGTCGAAGTCTCATTCGAGAAGCACACCCTCAAACATCTCAGAGTAACAAAGTTCCAGTGAATCTAAAATGTCCCGAGGGATGGAGAGAAGTGATAGTAAAATTTGACACTACAAGATGGGAAACCAACTTCCCTTGTAATGTTCTTTACTATCTGCAGCAGCCAGAGATCAATCATTACAAAGGCACCTTGGAAATCGGGGGACAGGTGATGGAGATCAAAGGTAGAGTCGGAAGGGAAGCAGTTTTGCTTTTGGGTTTGGATTTCCTTGAAGATCACAAACCTTGGGGAAATAAAGAAGAAGGAATGGAAATCACGATTAATGGGAGAAAACTATTGATCGAATGACAAGTCCATTCTCCATATACATCTCTATAGGGATGTTATATGAAAAATATAAAGCAGAATATTTTGCTGCTTATATTGATTCAGGTGCAGGAATTTGTACTGCAAAACGAGGAGTCTTCCCAGCAGAGGTAGAAGATGATCTACCCCGAATTGCAGGAAGAGATTTCTTAAAGAAGATTTTGCTCCTGGCTAAAGGAGTAAAAGAGACGGAAATTTTAATTGGCGGAGCCAGAGGTACACCTTGGTACAAGGTTAAAACTCCACCAATTTATTTCCATGATACAGGGGCAGATATTCTATTGGGAAACAATTTCCTACAGATGTTCAAAAGATATATGCAGGATAATGAAAGAAGGCAATTGGTATTCACAACCATTTGTGATCACAAAATCATTGTCCAGAGGCTCAAAGGGGCTTTTAATCGCCAGATACCATTGAGTTTTCGCAGCAAGCGTGGTGATGAAGGAAAACTTCGACACCCAAAGATGAAGGATCAAAGGAGATTCAGCGAAGCAGTGCTAAGCTGTATCAGGGATGAGGATCTCAAAGATGAAGAAGTTCAGATCCTCAAAGCATCTTTAATATCTCATCAAGATATTAAAGAAGAAATGCAGGTGTCCCTAGAAGATGTCAAAATAAAGATTAAAAGGAATTACAATGAGAATCCTTTGGCATGGTGGGACAGAAACAAGCTCAAAGCTACCTTGAAGGTGAAACCAGAAAAGGAGTATGAGTTTGTTAGATACAGACCAATCCTGATGAACCTCAAAGATCAACAGGATATGAAGGAGATAATCAAGGAACACCTTGATTTAAAGTTGATCGAACCAGGGAACTCGCCTTACAGCAGTCCTGGATTTCTGGTAAGGAATCATGGCGAGATTAAACGAGGTAAACCCAGATTAGTTATTAATTACAAAGGAATTAATGATATTCTAGAGTTTGATGGATATTTTATCCCTAGTAGGGAACACCTTATTAACTGCATTAGAAATGCTAAGGTATTCTCTAAGTTTGATTGCAAGTCAGGTTTCTACCAGATTCTCATGGAGGAATGGAGTAAGAAGTTTACAGCTTTCTCTACTCCACAAGGGCATTATGTTTGGAAAGTAATGCCAATGGGGTTAGCTAATGCGCCTCAAATATTTCAGAGAAAGATGGATAATCTGTTTAAAGATTATTTTTCTTTTATGTTCGTCTATATTGATGATATTTTAATAGCATCAAAAAATATGGAAGAACATATCAAACATCTTGAGATCTTTGCAGATGTATGTTATAAAGAAGGTATAGTACTGTCTGAAAAGAAGGCAGTTGTGGCAACTCGGAAAATGGAATTTCTGGGTATCGAGATTGATGAAGCAGGAATTATTCTACAGGACCATATTGTTCAGAAGGTCCAGAATTTTTCTGAATATCTAAAAGAAAAGAAACAACTTCAGAGTTTCTTGGGAGTTGTTAATTTCGCGGGACCATTTATCAAAGATCTCGCAAAACATAGAAAAGTTTTCAGTACATTACTGAAAAAGGATGTTCCGTTCATCTGGACAGAAGAACATCGACAGGGTATGAAGGAGTTAAAAGAGGTTTGCAGAAATCTCCCAAAACTCTCGACACCACAGGACGAAGATGACTTGGTCCTGTACACAGACGCAAGTGATTATTGGTGGGCAGCAGTCCTAACCAAGATCACTCCTAATGGAGAAGAACCCTGCAGATATTGTAGTGGTTTATTCTCAGATGATGAGGCCGTACGATGGCACATCAACGAAAAAGAATTCTTTGCAGTTCGAAAGGCTTTTAAAAAATGGCCTTTATTTTTACTTGCAAAGAAATTTACTTTGAAAGTCGATAACACACAAGTTAAAGCTTTCTTAAGAAACAAGATGGAATCTAAGCCTGAAAAGGCTAGATTAATTAGGTGGCAAGCTGAATGCCAATATTATATTTTTGATATTGTCATTCTGAAATCTCACGAAAATATTCTTGCAGATTTCTTAACAAGAGATGGAGCAAACTGATGTGAACTCCATTCTACTAGCCCATAGACATCTCAGAAAAAATTTGGAGATGTTAACGGGAGAGTGGGACGAGTGCATTCTGAATGCTGAGCAAGCAGGAAGATTGCAGACTCTCGATAAAACGAAAGTCACCGAGAGAATACGAGCTTGCATACGGTCTCAGGGTCAACTCTGGGTTGCATGTCAAACACCAATCCTTCGGGTGGCCAAAGATCCTTTGGTAAAAGAAGAGTTTCGAGTACAGGGCTCTAAACCTGTAGCAGATGATTCAAATACCTCTTGCCCAAGTTCTAAGGTGGTGGTATCTTTGGAACCATTGCCCCAAGAAAAAGATGATATTCAGGGGTCACACTCTGAACCATCATGTCAACCCAGCACCTCTGGGGAAAAAGAGGGAGAGATTAATCTTAGGCCAATGACTGACATATCTAAGATTAATACTGATAAGATTGAAGTTTCTTCTTCGTGGTAGGTTTATCAAGCCAATTGGGAGAAGCTCAACACAAGGACTGGAATCAACCCAAAAAAAATAAGGGTTGATGTCTCGGGGAAATATCCTCGGGTGTGGATGATGCCAAATTCAGATCCACACGAAGTCAAAATATGGTATGAATTCGGAGCACTTGCTTCAATGTATACCACATCTTCATCATTCACCGAAATCAAGAATCTACCCAAGTGGATTCAAGAAGCGGTGTATGATACCTGGGCTAACAATCCGCAGCTTAGCCGAGGTGACGTTTTGGAGCTGTATTTCATCAGTGCAGCCCCAGAACCAGCTGGGAAAGGAAACCATGAAGCCTTCCACTATATTAGGCTTCGAAGACCAGATGCACGCGCCCTAGAAAAGATCAAGGCGCCTACAGAGAAAGAGACTACTCTAGTCTCTACATTACCAGAAGACCTCATCTCTACCAGAAGAGCATGGGGATTATGGGTCTGTCTCACAGAGATGGACAAAGTCAAGTTTCCGTTCAAATTGTTTCAGAATTCAGGGAACGGATCATTCCTGTTAAACACTATGACATGAAAATCTACAAGATTCGCAGAGGAAGCTTTCGAAAGAAAAAGAACCTTGCTCTGGGAAAACAAGATTGCGACGAGTAAAGAAACTCATCGCAAATACTGCAACATGGCTCATTTTGGAAACTGGTCTGAGCGCGTTTGTTCAGATTGTCAGAACCAGAAAGAACCAGAGTTCGGGAAGGGGTTCATGCCCAGAAGAGGAAAAGAGAAGGCTCGGTCCAACGAGCATCTCGAGAAAAAGGCGTTGCCAAAAGAAAGGACGCCCAAGGCCCCGGGAAAAAAGTAGATTCCCGACACAGGTTGGTGGAGTCATGTGACTCTGAGCTGGAGCACCCACTAAAAAGAAAACTACAGTAGTGGGTGGAGGGAAAAGAAATTACCCATAAAAATCCAAACGGGTAAAAGCACAGGAAGAGCATTATTAAAGATAATGCGGCATGATTGAGGCTGCACCGAAAGTCTATTGGATGCACTCAATAATAGACGACAATGGTGGACCAAGCTTCACATGGGAAACAGGCTGGCTGAGGAAGGTATCCAAAGCAATAATGCATAAATAGAGGACATCCGAACCTCTATATAAACAAGGATTGAAGAAAGCAGAAGGGCATCGAAAATCCATCAGAAATCTTCTACACCACCTCCTCTGCTTTCTCCAAAATAAAATTGTTATAGTATAGTTCCTAGTATAGTATAGTTTATGTATTTCAATTCCGCTACCATAGGTAGCTAAACAAGTCTGTCTCCTCCCTAAAGGAGATATACTTATGTTGTAATAAATTTTATATAATTCCTAAATAAAGTTCGGGCTTTTGCTCATCCCTTCCAGTGTCTAATTATTCTCTAAATACCGACTAAATACCCTACGCCCCGAGTAGGAAACGAACGAGGGTTGTGCTGAGTGTTGCTGAAGGAGTCCGCGCCTGGAAACCATCGGTTGCGATCGTGTGGTTGGACGAGGTCCCTAAAACTTCCGGCGGAAATACCCGGCAGCATTACGGTCAAAAAGGTATGAAGTTGGTATGCTTAGAATTTTTATACGGAAGTGTGATGGGCCTGATAGTATTGCATGAATTATCTCCATACTTGGAAAATGAGATTGGAATAAGCAGAATAAAATGAAGAAATTCAGCAGAAAGGGTATAATGGTTATAGTGTGTATTTTTCATTGATTTCAAAAGAAGTGTGTATTTTTCATTTTTAGTTTTTCAAAGTGTGTAAAAGGAATTTTGTCCCTTTTGTGAATACATCTTATATATTCAATTCCATAATTTCATTCTATAGTTGTTTTCCTATTGTCTGTGACTTACTTGATGGAGTCAATAAGCTTGTGCGATGGAGTGTCACAAATATAAACTCTATTAACACTTTATTGGTCGAGTCCCTCAAACAAGACTTGCCTAATACGAGCGAGGTTTATATGCAACCAATTGCAAATTTCTCTTCTTTTAAAAAGATTCCAATAAAAATTGTCCGACTTTACAATATTGTCCCTATCCCGGGTTGTACTTGTAAGAAGGAAATGCACATTTTTCCTTTTTCCTTTTCATTTTGTCACAAAATAGTACAGAGGGTGCTGGAAACGTTCCCAATGCTGAGTGCAACTTCAAATGCAGTAAGTGCAACCTTCCATTTGCTCTGAGATATATACATCAAAGAAAGAGCTGTATAATTAAGTATTAATTCATCATCATCATATATACATTTATATATAACTCAACTGATCCAATAAGGGGCGGAGCCAGACTTTGAATCCAGGAGGTCCAACTCGGGCTTACACCTGGCTTATAAGATGACCTAAAAAAAAACTTTCAGTAGTGTAATGAATTTAAACTTTAATTTTATTTTAGAGCACCAAAGTTAGATAACTATTTGAATATTTTTATTAAACAAATTGAACAATAAGAATTATATCCTAGAACAAGTCCAATCGTTATCCTACTTATTAATATTGTCATTGAACATGAACTTCTTCATGCCAATTGAGCCCACATTTTTTTACTTTCCCATAAAATATGACCTTTGAATGTCGTATTGTATATATAATTATATATAACATTCACTAACCATAAACAATAACTTATCATGTTTCTTCCTATATGTTGGACCAACTTAATTAAAGCTTCTAATCATACTAACTTAAGGTTTAGTTTAATTGAAAACTATTTTTTATCACGCCATCATTGGATCCAAATTATACAATCCACAAATCTTGACACAAATTACTAACTAAAATGGAAAGCTAGATAAAAATGTCCAAAACATATCAAGATTAATAGCTTTTACAACAATGGAAACAAGTCCCTCAAACATAAAAAATAAAATAAAAAAAATCAATGGAAACAATTATAGCAAAATTTAGTATGCAACGAAACAGTGGTATATAATTAATAAAACTAAAATTTTCATATTTAAGGTTAATCCATCCCACGTGTTCACGTGAGGATTGGTTAAGATAAGTTTTTTCTTTCCAAACTCACAAATACTACAAGTTTTTTTTTTCATTCGGTATACATTTAGTTAAGCAATGTGGTTTTGGATTAATAAACATATTAATGAAAAACAAGTTATAAAAGAAAATTTGATATAACATGAATAAATTTAACTTAAAAAGTTCTCTATTTTCTATCAAAATTTAAAATTAAAATATAAAAACTAGTATGCATTCTTTTATGAGAAATATCTCTATTTTCTGAACAAATAAATATAAAACCTATCTCTATATAAAGATCTAATCTAAGTTTCATAATTAGTATTTCAGAAAATTTGATAATATAAATTATACATATGCATTTAAAGAATAAAAAAAATATTGAAAGTCTTGCATAAATTATATTAAAATAAAATAAGTAGTGGAAACCCCCCAAGAAAAGAAAAGAAAAGAAAAGATGAAAAGGTAAAATACAACATTCAAATAACGATAATAAATACTCCATATAAAAATACTAGCTCATAACTTTTAATGGTGATTGGATTTTTTTATGGCCAAACTTATTTTGCCCAAAACTTCAGTCCAAATTGCATTTTCAAGCTATTATTGTCTATACAACTTAATTCAAATTATAAACACATGAAGCTCGGCTCCATCCGTAAAATCTACTTCTCACATCTGCTCCCTTCATCTTCTCCAAATCACATAATGCCTATTATATTTATATATATATATATATATATATAGCTAATTTTTTTGCAAAAGCCAGGGGGGTCCAGTGACCCCACTGCCCCCTGGCTCCGCTAGTGGATCCAATACAATATTAAACCACTGCATGCCTTGAAATTTCGTGTATATATATATATATATATATATATATATATATATATGAGATGGATCATATAAGAAAAGATGTTAAAGTGAGAAATAAGAATAGATGTTAACCGTCCATCCTACTAGATCTAATGGATATGACTTAATCTTATGGTCAAATCCGTTTTTTTTAGTCAAACCCGCTTTTTTTTAGTCAAACCCGTTTTTTTACTTAAGTAGGGCTAATATGGTCCAAAAATCAGATGCACCAGACAACATAACGGGATGCACTAGATAGTGCATTGAGATGCACCAGACAGTGCATTGAGATGCACCAGACAACATTTTACCTTTTCTTTAACTTTCGTGCTTGATAGTGGTGATGGCGAGTTAGTAGTGGTGGTGGTGGTAGGTGGTAGGGCTGTCAAAACAGGCCCGGCCCGTCCCGTTTTTGGCCGGGCTGGGCTCCACAAATTCTTGCCCGATGAATTTTCGGGCCGGCCCGGCCCGACCCGAAATAGGCAAAAGCCCGGTGGGCTCAGGCCGGCCCGGCCCGGTAAAATTATGTATAAAATGATTTTTCGGGCCGGGTTGGGCTCCATATTTTCCATCCCGGTGAATTTTCGGGCCGGGCCGGGCCGGCCCGATTTTTCCAAAAAGCCCGGCGAGCCGGCCCGGTCCGTAAATTTAACAGCCCTAGTGGGTGGTGGTAACAAGAGGAAAGAAGAAAAAAAATTGATTTCGGAGTTTTGAAATAAACAAAAATATGAGATGCATCACATGCCCAAAATTGATGCATTACATATATAAAATTGATGCAGTAGATAGCATTACTAGATGCATCAAATTTCTGTGTTTAATTTCTGTGTTTAATTTCTTATTCTTAGGATAAAGATATATTATTTATACAAGAATAACTCCCTATATATATATATATATATGAAGATGATCATATCTGAACTCATCTGAGTCCGTAGGAACCATGCATTTTTATCACATAAGTTAATACACAAATTGCATTATTTTAATGCACAAATTCATGATAATGAAAAAATTGAATCATTAATCTTTTTTTTTTATGTATTGTCGATATTTAATTTGTGCATTATATCATTGCAGGTTGTGCATTAAAAATGTATTAAATATTTGTGCATTAAGTTACTACAATTTGTCTTTGCCATATTTGTGCATTAAAGTATTGCATTTTGTACATTTTCAAAGTGATAAAATGCATGGTTCATACAGACTCATATAAGGATGAGTTCCTACGAGATCTACACCCTATATACATATACATATATATATATATATATATATATACAAGTTACATTAGGGGTGATGTGTAGTAGTGCTGTCAAAACAGACCCGGCCCGGCCCGACGGGCCGGCCTGTTTTCGGGACGGGCTGGGCTCAGCAAATTCTGGCCCGATGAATTTTCGGGCCGGGCCGGCCCGGCCCGAAATACGCAAAAGCCCGGTGGGCTCGGGCCAGCCCCGCCCGGTAAAAATATGCTATAAACTGTTTTTTCGGGCCGGGCTGGGCTCCATATTTTCCAGCCCGGTGAATTTTCGGGCCGGGCCGGCCCGGTCCGATTTTTCCAGAAAGCCCGCCGGGCTCGGGCCAGGCCGGCCCGGCCCGGCCCGGAAATTTGCCAGCCCTAGATGTGTTACACACCTTCCGTGAGCACCTTTCGTGGGCATCTCTCTCGTTTTGTCCATATTAACACTATTCTATTTAATTTTTGATATTGTGTTTTATTCTAATACCTTAGAATTTTTTATAAAAATCGTTAACTTTATAAATCAAAAGCTCGATTTCTCCTATTTACTCATTTCTTTGAAGTTCAAGGGAAAAAGAAGATATCGAGATTTGATTTTGATTGATTTGTAAATTTAACGATTTCAATAATAATTTCTAAGGTAATAGAATAAAACACAATATCAAAAATTAAATAAAATAGTGTTAATATGGACGAAACGGGGGAAGTTCTCACGGAAGGTGTGTAGCACATCACCTCTCTACGTTACATGATATAATTTTTAAATTTAATCTATATAAATAATACATCGATCGATATATTTTTTGATTTTGTAGGTTCGAACCGATAGTGGCGATAATTTTTAGCATTTTCTCTTTTCAGATACAAGAAAAATTAGAGATCAAATCTGAAACTCGCACACATAATTATAAACTAGCTACAACTATATAGGACGGGGGCCCTTCGACTTAATTTTATTTTTTAGTAGAGTATGATTATGTAGTTGTGATTTTATCTAAAAAGTAAAAAAATAATAATATGTGATTATAAGTATTACTAGCTAAAATTGTTTCAAAAAATGTATATTCGAGAATTTTTTTGTATATTTTGTAGTAATTGTTTAATTAACACATGCTCAATATAATTTTATGATGCCCTAAGTTATGTGACTTTAATTTACTCGTGTATATATATTTATATATGTAATTTTGTTAGATTTAAAAATCACTACAATTATAATTAACTAGGTATAAGAAGTTGGCCCCCTTATTTCAAATCTTGGCTCTGTAACTGACTACGACCAAATTAAACTACTCGTGGAACATCGTTATAATCTTAAGAGGATTTTTGTAGTTTTAATAAATTTAGAGGGGTGATTTCGACCCCAGAAAAAAAAGATCAAATTTAAAGAACTATATTTACTTACCCAATTTGAATTTGATGATACTGGAACAACTGCATTATGAGGTTGTACTACGTATGTATTGTACGTCGGGTACGAATTAAATCTATCATATTGTTGTAACGGAACTATGGCATTTGTCGGTTTATTCCATGCCTGCAGCCACAAACAAGAGAAACCAACAATTATAACTAAGGTCATTATTCAAGAAAAGCAAAACTTAATACATAGTAACTCTTCAAATTCAAATTCAACATTACATGTACTTTATTTTCCTGATTATTTCAAGAACATTTTATTTTTTACATACCTTTATAACATTTTACTATGAGAATAAAAAAGATCATGTTAGTTGCCAACAAATTAAAATCATCATTTTGGACTCATTTTGCAATTCGTTTCTTCATTAAAAGGGATTCATTTTAACTCTGAAAAATTAGGGTGGCCGAAATTGCTATAGAGAAAAATATATGGTCACTATTTGTTTCAAAAGTGGTAGGTAAATTGTGAAATATGTCAGAAATCATAATTTCGTCTGGCAATTAGCCCAAAATTCATTTTGACGTCACTATTATAAAAAAATAATTGTCTCTCCGCCACAGGCCATAGTATACCTCATTCAAATTTACTCCTGACGCTTGTGCAAGAGTCGGATCTCTCGTAGCTTGCAACAACGTATAATTATCCAAGAATTGGGCTCGACCGTCATGATTATGATTGCACCTTGCCGTTCGGTAGCAATCACGACACAGATCAAACGAGGTTTTTGGATTTTTAAAGCACTCGACGCATGAGAAAAATATTCCTGGAATGAATTTACCGCAACAGTCGCAGAAGGGGCGACCGCTCTTGATTATGTAGTACAATGTCATAACCTCGGAGAAATCGAGGGTTCCATTATCGTCTAGGTCGAGCTCGTCGAAGAAATTAGGGTTTTGCATGTAGGAATAGCCTTCTTGCCTCATGAAGGCTAAGAACTCGGAGAGATCGACTCGGCCGTCTCCATCTGAGTCCATGGAATGGTAGAACTCGTATGCCAATGCTTGGACTTGTGGAGATCCAGCTCGGTAGTGGGCTCTGGCGATTTCCATCTCTTTCTGTTTCAATTATTTCAGGAATGCGATTACAAAGTCATAAAACTAACGCATGTCGCGTGTATTAGATATAACTAATTCATGTTTATTAGATAGCATCACAACTATACATATGACGTGTATGGGATGAGTGAATATGAGATGTAACTTGAAAGTGCAGTAGAATTTAATTTTTTTTAAATGTTATATACTTGTATTAGTAATTTAAGATTTATTAACTGGGACGTAACGATCAACAAGCATTGTTTCTTTCTTGTTTATAATTCATTGTTAAAAAAATAAATCTAGCTGTAAAAATGTTAACTACGTGAAATTTTACTTAAATTAATTTGTATTGACATATTCACGTAACTGTTGGACTAGAATATGGCTTGGGATCGGTTAAATACGACTAGGGCTGGGGAAATTTACCGACAGTTTCGGTTTTACCGGCGGTTAACCATTTACCGCCGGTTTCGGTTAACCGTATACCGCCATTTTCGGTTTCGGTACGGTAGATGGTCAGTGGATTGAAAGAATTTTCGGTAAATGGTTAACCGAGTTTTTTTATATAAATTATTAATAATATATAATATATATTATATATATTAATTTAAATTTAACTAAAAAAATAAAAAGGAAAACACAATAACATATAATGTGTTAACCGATTTCTTTTACTATTTATTATAAATAATAGTATATATTATATAATATTAATATTAATTTAAATTTAACTATAAAAAATATTATATTTTTTATTTTCATTTTTTTTTTAAATTTTCGATATTTTTTTATTTTTCAGTAAACCAAATCGAAACTAGCCGGTTTTCGATTTACCGAAAAACCGGCTCAGTGCGGTTTCGGTTAACCGCGGTTAACCGAATTTCCAGCCCTAAATACGACAATTGATTGTATATTAATCCAATAAGAATAAAATTGGATCAATAATTCGCAATAAAAAAGTCAAGTTAATTAAATTAATAAAAAAAATTGACAATAACGTATACTGACACTTTCTAACATTATTGACTATATTTTTTTCATGAAAATAACTATAATAAATTTATAGAACTAAAGCACAATGGAACTTTAAAATTAAAAATCAGTTATTTTAATTTTATTTCGGTTGGAAATATTATTCAATCATAAAAAAAAGGGAGCTAGCTAGGTAAGACGTCACATATTAGAAAATATACTTATCAAGAATCAATGAAATATCTCAAAACAAGAGACAATATTATCTATAATCACACTAGTTGACTTTACCTACAAGTAAAACGAAACACATATATTTCTAAGCCGAATTCTCTATTGCATAATGTCTTAGTGCTTGCAAATTTAATAAATAGCAAGAAAGAGAATTTGATATCCACACTCGTCGATCTCATCTAGGCCGCACCACAAAATAAATCGAATAAATCGAAAAGTCTAGGAACTATGTTTTCACAGGATTCTACGTATTGGAGTAAATCAGTAATACAAAAAAAACTAAAAGAATACTCGAGCTCGCGCGATATATGAGCCGATCATGCTTTTCATAGTTTTTTCACGCGTGACTGATGATTCTTATATTAGTTTAGAGTTTTCTGAAATATTTTTCCATGAATTTTTCGATCAATTCGATTTGTTTTGTGGTACGATCTAAATGAGGTCGACCTAGCAAGAAATTTCCTGATACGTACCTTATTCTGAGATTTTTCTGAGGCAGCGGTGCGATTCCTGAAAACCATAAGCAGGGAATGATGATCCATCATGTAATCGGAGGAGTGCTCATGCGAAAAATGGGGGTGGCGGTAGCAAGAACAGCAGAGATCGTAGGTATGAGCGCCTCTTCCCATACAAAGCAAGCAAGAGAAGTAGGGGCCCACCAGCAACTCCCAGCAGCCGCCGCACCTGGCGATGTTTATCTTCTTCTCCATGTAATGAAGGCACAGAAATTCGTCGAAATCGAGGCTGCCGTCGCCGTTCTTGTCGAGCTTCTCGAACACCGCTTCTGCACGGAGCCACGAGCAGACGGATTTCTTGAATTCAAGGAGGCTTATTCTGCCATCGCCGTTGACGTCCAGTTTTGCGAAGGATTCTTTGATCGACTTCTGCTCGTCTTCGCTTGCTCTCTCGTAGTAGGATCTCGCGATCTCTCTCATCCCTTCCATCTCTCTCTCTCTCTCTCTAGAATCGGTGGTTGATGAAGAATAGCTTGGATGAGTTGAGATTAACTAATCTTTTTTCTGAATTTTGTTAACTTGCTTGAAAATATATAGTAAAATAAATATAAAAGAACCAGAGTTGATCAGTTAGTTGATTCAACACTTCGTCAAGTGTTCTATTTTTTTTATTAAGAAACTCGAGCTCAAATCGATAATATATATACAAAAGTTTAAAACAAAACTTGAATTATTTGTATTAATTTTAATTTCTTGGTTGGTCGGGTTAATGTAAAATGACGAAAATAACAAGAGTATAGAATGTTGTCCAAAAAAAAAAAGGTATGTGATAGATCTAGGGTTTGCGAAAGTAGCTAAAAGAAATAATAACACGATGACACAAGGATATACGTGGTTCGATCGATATGATCTACGTCCACGGGAGAGAATATAGAGAGCTTTTACTATGCTTGAGAGTACAATGAGTATTCCAGATCCTTACACCTCTAATCTTGCATCTATTTATAAGCCTTAGATTAAACCCTAATCCTTCTAGGGATCGGACTCCTTATACATATCTAGTTTCTTAATACATGCATATCCGATTGCCATCCATAGTAGAATTCTATCTTCTCCCAAAGTAGGGTCTCGTTACTTGGTCTTCAAGGCAGACGTTGACTTTGTTTGGGCCGAACTCCGTGGGCCGAGCTTTAATATATAGGCCTAATTAGCCTTAGGTCAGGCCCAGGATGAGGCTGGTACTATCACATCCCCCCCCAAAAAAGAGGAAAGAAGACTTGTAGATGCAGACTATGAGGGCTTATTTTCGAGGTGATTAATCGCGCAAATCACCTATACGAGCTGAATTACCGAGCTTATGTGCCGAGCTGAAGTAGCAGGTAGAACAAGATGAGCGATCTGAGTATCAGCGACTTTGTTAAGTTGGGTTGGGAGGTCAGTTTACACGGCCCATACCCGATTTAGAGGGCGGGGAAAGTAATGGGCCGTTTGAATTTTGTTGAGGGACGGTTCATATTCCGAGAAAGGCGGGCCCACGTTCACACGTGTCAGATGCAACGGCGGGATTCAAATGTATATTCACAGAAGTTGAAACGTTTCTGCCCATATCACACTATTTCACATCCGCCATTATAGCATAAATTTGTCCTTCTTCCCAAAAATCCCCAATTTGCTGTCCTTCTTGTACCGCCGGTGCTCACGCCGTTTGTTCCTCTGCTCACAGTTGCAAATCACCCGTCGGAGCGTTTATCTTCTTTTTAACAAGTAAGTATGGCTTCCCATTCTCAATCTACGAGGGTTAGTGGTTCTCCATTGGCGAGTGCCGTCGATAGCAGTGTGGATTTTAGGATGTTTTCTCTAGTGTCCTCAATTTCTGTTGAAACTTTGATAGTGCCTCGGTGTGTAGAGGGGAAAGTGGCCGATTACCCCTCAGTTTTAGACGAGTCTAGGATAAAGTTCCTCGCCCGGTCGTATAATTTCTCCTCTAATGTCGTCTTGATAGAACCTCATTCGGAGGATAGGGCGTGTTCGCCTCCGATGGGGTTCGTTACCATTTACGAGGACAGTTTGCACTCCGGTCTTCGTCTACCCCTCCCTGAGCCGTTTGCCCAGCTCCAGAAGAAACTCGGTTTAGCTTTGGGGCAGATAATGCCTAATTCTTTTAGGCAATTTACTGATTTGGGCGTGGCAGCGATTCGTGAGGGTTACCAATTATCAGCCGAGCTCATTCACGAGCTCTTTGTCTTCAAAAAATCGGCGGACTGGTACTATGTCGCTGCCCGTACTGAGTTCAAGGGTCGAACTCAGAATAAAGTAGAAAAATGGCATTCGAAATATTTTTTTTGTCGTCATGATAGTTTAGTCGAGCATATGTGGAGGTTAGGTAAGCCTTTTACGTGGGTGGGAGGCGAGGTGGATAAGGATCTGGAGGCTGCTGTTAGAGCAATGAGGAATTGTGGCCCCTTCGAGGGGAACTATGGCGAAGATTCCTTAGCTGAGGCGGGGTTGAGCCCTAGAGGATGGTGGATCCTGCAACGGGTGAGACCCCGCTAGTGCTATTAGGATTGTGATGTTTTTGTTTGTTAATCATCCTAACTCGTGTCATGCTTTGTATTGCAGTGAAGTTCGGGAAGATAAGGGGAGGCGATGCCAAGGCCGCAGCTCGAGGGAGTAAGAGGCCGAGGTCGTCAGGCCGATCTGCTTCCTCGTCTGACCTGGTTCAGCGAGCTGAGGTAACAGAGCCTACCACGACAGATGTGCGCTCTCCTTCCGCCAGTCCTCACAAAAAATCCAAAGTTCAGGATATCATCGAGGTCTCGGATGATGATGGAGCCCGGTAGCTCCTTCAATGAGGCTGGAGGATCTTCCTTTTCCTGAGGTAAAGATTTATTGCCTTCGTTTCTATTTTCCGGTATTTTTGCCCTATGCTTCTCTTTTGTTTAACTCGGTTTTTTTTCCTTGTAGAGCCTCGGTAGGGTGATGAGATGGCTAGAAAATGGCGTCGGGCAGATGTCGGCTCGGCATGAGGACGAGAAGAGTCAGTACTCCGATAAGCTGACTTTGACCAAGGCTAAGCTGAAGAAAGCTGAGGGAGAGCTGGTCAAGGCCAGAGAGGAGGTGAAGACTGTCAAGTCCGAGCTGGCTGCGCAGCTTGCTAAGGCCGAGGTGGAGGCCGAGAAAGCCCAGAGAAGGTTTGAGGCCGAGTTGAGTGCAGCGAAAGACAGGGAGGCCAAGTTGGCAGCTGGGCAAGGCGAGGTCTTTCGGGCCTTTACCAAGAGGCTCCTATTGTCGGAGAGTTTCTCCGGCCTGGCCAATGAGTTGGCTGGGCTGATCAATGAGAACTACGCCTTGGACGCTTTGGAGGAGGCTGCTAGAGAATTTCCCGACTTGGATGCTTCCAAGTATGGTTACGAGCGCTTAGAGGAAGCAGCTCTCCTTTTCCGGTATGCCAGCGTGATCCGAGATCACCTCAACCAGCTGCCTGTCCTGGACGATCTCGCCAGCTCGTCTGTTCTGCTATCTGCCGAGCAGATTGCTGCCTGCCCAACAGATCGGGACTTCACCCTGGACGAGGTCTTCGACTCTCTCCCTGATGAGGCCGAAGAAGAAGGCAATGAAGAGGAAGAGTGACGGGAAAGCGTGGCTGATAAAGATCCGATCCCCCCCCCTCCCGTAGTCCTGCGGATCCCAAGACTTCAGGTGTTGAGGGTTTGGCAGGGTCCTCCTCCGAGCAGCCACCTTCTCAAAATAAGGAGGTCGGCGATGTTTAGTTAGTTTTTTTTTCTTTTTTTTTGTACATGGTATTTTTGTACTCGGCATCCTTAAATCAATGGATTTGTTTTTCTTTTCTTGCGTGTAAACTTTGGATTCTGTCGATGTTTCTACTTTGCGCATTCAAATAGCTCTTCTTTCACAAGACCTGGTTGACCAACGGTCCATTGCTCAGCAATGGAGGGAGAAATGTCGTCGAGCTGAGGAGCTTTTCGCCAAAAAGTGTACTCTGCTGAAATCCCAAGAGGCCGAGCTTAAGGGATGGCAGATGAAGTTCGAGGCACTCTGTGAGGAGGTTGAAGTCAAGCGGCTTGCTTTTCAAGAGAGTACCGACTTGCTGTAGGCTAAGCTTCTTCAGGCTGAGGAAGAGTTGGAAGTTGCCCGAGGTCGAACTGGCCGCATTCCCAAGGATCATGAGAAGATCGCCGAGGAGCATGCCGAATATGAAGATATTATCCATCGCGGCGGTGGTATCACCATATCCGAGGCGGAGTTAAAGACGAAAGAGGACTTGGAGCAATATCTCGAGCTGAAGGAAGCACTCGGGTCCGAGTCTTTTGAACTTCAGGGTGCTTTTGACATGCTGAAAGAGAGTGCGGGCAGGTATAGGTGTATATTAGACCGCCGACCTAAGTTACGTGCGCTCCTGGCCAATGGCGCGGGTGCGGCCATTCCGTCTTCTTCCCGGACGATGCCTGCCCGCGAGGTGAAAACGGCTTCGCGGGGACATCAGGTCGGTCTGAGCCAAGATAGGCGAGCTGTTGGTCGAGGTTCGGCTACCCCGCGAGGTCGAAGTTTTCCTGCTGGAAGAAGTCGAGGTCGGGGAAGAGGTCGAATCTCGATTGATGATCTCCTGGGGCCTTCCTCATTTGAGGAAGATTGGCTTAGCTTTAGCAAGAAACATCCTCCTCCATAGATTAGCTCGATTCTGCCTGTAATTTATGTACACACAAACTGTTCCAAATAGTGATAAATAAAAATATATATATTGGGTTTTTGAACTTTCCTGTTCGTTGTGAAGATTGCTTCCTTGGTTTATTTGCATGTTGTATCTTAAAGGAGTTGGACTCGGACCTCTTTGTGTTGACAAGGGAACCATGGTTCGGACCTTGTATTTTATCCTCCCGGGAGAACCTGGTTCCGACCCCAGTTGAGAACTAATTATCCTTAGGAGGGAGTTTGACTCGGACCTCGTGGGATCTTCCTTTTTTGGAGGGAGACGAGCTCGGACCTCGGAAAGGGTTTTCTTTGCGCATTATAGGATATTATTACCCCATGTCGGGTCATTACTGACCACGCAAGGGAACCGTAGTTCGACCTTATGAGGGGATTTTTGATATTATGGATACTTCGTATAAGTAAATCAAAAGACACAAGATGCAAGATGAAAAAAGAAAATTTATTAAAAAGAAGACCAAAAAAGAGTTTTGACGAGCTCGTTAAAAACAAAACATTAAGGACAAAAAGAAAACCTAGGACTCTATATGCAAGACTTTGCTGCTTATACGAAGAATCTCTTTAGATGGGCGATGTGCCACGTTCTGGGTATTAGCTCGCCCGAAAGATAGGCGATTCTGTAAGCTCATTTGCCAAGGACTTCGTGTACTCTGTAGGGCCCTTCCCACGTGGCTTCGAGCTTGCCGAGCTTTTCTGAAAGGCTTATCTCATTGTTTCGAAGCACAAGATCACCGACCTGGAACTGTTGGGGTTTAACCCTTTGGTTGTAATATCGAGCCATCTGCTGTTTGTACCGAGCTTCTCTTATGCTGGCTTGTTCCCTTTTTTCCTCCAATAAGTCCAGGTCGGTTCGGCGCTGTTCTTCGTTAGCTTCGGCGGAGAAATTGATAGCGCAGGGGCTGGGCGCTCCGATCTCGATGGGTATGACTGCTTCTGACCCGTATACTAAACGGTACGGGGTTTCTCCCGTTGGGGTTCGGGGTGTAGTCCGATATGACCACAGGACGTTTTGGAGATTGTAGATCCACTCCGTCTTGTCCTTCTCTAGGCGGGCCTTGAGTCCGTTCACTATTGTCCTGTTGGTGACCTCGGTCTGTCCATTAGTTTGAGGTCGGTTGACCGAGGTGAAATTTTGCTGGATATTGAGTCCTTCACAAAATTTTCGGAATTCTCTGCTCGTAAACTGCGTTTCATTATCCGAGATGAGGACTCTCGGTACTCCGAACCGGTACACGATATTTTTCCAGACGAAGTCAACGGCCTTCTCAATTGTGACTTTTGTGGAAGGTTCAGCTTCTACCCACTTGGTGAAGTAGTCGACGGCGACTATTAGAAACCGTTTTTGCTTAGGTGCCGGGTAGAAAGGCCCTACGATGTCAATGCCCCACTCCATAAATGGCCACGGGCTTTGCATAGTAGAGAGGTCGGTCTGGGGTAGTCTCGTCACTCTGGCATGTAGCTGGCATTTCAGGCACTTTTTCACGAACTCTTCCGCATCTTTTGCCATTGTTGGCCAATAGTACCCCCATCGCATGATTTTCTAAGCTAGCACCCGAGCTCCAATGTGGCTTCCGCACGATCCTGTGTGTACTTCATTTAATATGTAGTCTGCCTCCTTTGGTCCAACACATCTTAGGAGAGGCTGTAAGTATGACTTTCGATAGAGGACCCCTCCCTCGAGGACGTACTGCGTGGATCTAGCTAGAATTTTTCTAGCTTTTATCTTGTCCTCGGGCACTTCCCCGCTCTCCAAACATCTTATTAGGGGGTCATCCAATTTGGGTCGTCCTCTATGATCGCATTGACTTCTGCCTCTTCTATACTCCTGTTTCGGACTTCTTCTACTAGCGTCGAGCTGGTTGGGGAGTTCGCCAGCTTGCTTAGCTCGTCAGCTCGGGTATTTTGGCTTCTGGGAATGTGAACTATTTTGAAGAACTGGAAAGACTGTTCAAGGAGCTTGACCTTCTCCAGGTACTTCTTCAGCTTCTCACTTTTCACCTTGTATTTCCCTAACACATAGTTGACCACGACTTGGGAATCACAATGGGCTTGGACAGCTCGTACCTGAAGGGTTTGGGCGAGATGCAGTCCGGCAATGAGAGCTTCATATTCCGCCTCGTTATTCGTAGTGGAGAACTCGAATCGCAGCGAATATGTTAATTCCTTTTTCTCCGGGCTGATGAGGAGTATGCCAGCTCCACTTCCTTTCTTTCATGAAGCTCCATCCACGTACATCTCCCAGCAGTCCGGGGGTGTCTTTTCTGGGACTTCCTGGAGTTCGGTTTTGGCTTTGATCTCTTTTGGTTCCTCGAGATCCTTATACTGAGCTTCTACAAGGAAGTCTGCCAGAGCCTGCGCTTTTATAGCTCGACGGGGGCCGAACGATATAGAATGCTCTCCTAGCTCGATTGCCCATTTCGCGCGATCCTTCCTGAAGCTTCCGGTTTAGTAAGAACTTGCTGAAGTGGTAGATCGGTCAAAACTTGTATTGGGTGAGCTTGGAAGTAGGGTTTTAGACGCCGAGCTGCGTTTATCAGGGCTAGAGCGACCTTCTCGAGAGGCTGATACCTCATTTTGGGGTCTTTTAGAACTCGGCTGACGAAGTACACCGGTAGTTGCCGATCTCCTTCGTCTCGGACCAACACTGCACTTATTGCTTCCCCCGATGCTGCGATGTATAGAGAAAGGGGTTCTTCCTTTTGGAGGACTGACAAGGTTGGTAAGTCCCCGAGGTGGCGCTTGAGCTCCCCAAAGGCTAGCTCATGCTCTGGTCCCCATCCAAATTCCGGTGCCTTCTTGAGAATTTTGAAGAATGGGAGCTGTTTCTCGGCAGCCTTGGAGAGGAAACGACTTAGCGCGGTTATACATCCTGCCAATCTATGCACGTCGCGGATAGTTCGGGGTACCTTCATCTCCTGCACGGCTCTAATCTTCAGCGGGTTGGCTTTGAGACCTTCTGGCGAGATCCAGCACCCTAAGAATTTTCCAGATCGCACGTTGAAAGTGTACTTCTTTGGGTTCAGCTTGAGGTTCGCCTGCCTTAGTATGTTGAGCGTAGTTCGTAGGTCGCTCACCGCCGAAGCCTCTTTCTTACTCTTGACGACAATGTCGTCTACGTATACTTCGACAATCTTGCCGATATGATCTCGGAAGAGGAAATCGACCATTCGCTGGTATGTTGCCCCGGCATTCTTTAACCCGAAGGGCATGTATTTGAATGCAAAGACCCCGAATCTTGTTGCGAAAGCTGTCATAATCGCATCTCCCTCATCCATTAGAACCTGATAGTATCCTTTGTAGAGATCGAGAAAGCAGAATACTTCGTGTCCCACTAAGGATTCGATCTTTTCATCGATGTTGGGGAGAGGATAGCAGTCCTTTGGGCAAGCTTTATTGAGGTCGGTGTAATCTACACACATCCTCCACTCTCCTTCTTCTTTCTTTACCACTACCGGATTAGATAGCCAAATTGGGTACTTGACTTCAAACAAAAGCCCTGCTTTCAACCATTGCTGCACCTCGTTGTAGATAACTTGATTCCGTTCGGCAGCAAATGATCGTCGTTTCTGCTTGACCGGGGTCGAGTTCGGGTTAATGTTAAGCTTATGCGTAATGATTTCCGACGACACCCCCGTCATGTCTGTTGGAGTCCAGGCGAAGACGTCTTGATATTCCCTAAGGAGCTGGATTACCTACATGCGAGTTTGAGGACCTTCTGCAAAGCCGACCTTGACGACTTTCGCTGGATCTGTTCCGAATAAGGGAACCTGTTCCGCCGAGATGTCTGGGATCGACGTTGTTTCTTCCAACTCCTTGGGATACTTTGACTGCTATGCTTGTGGTTGGCCTCGGAGAGCAACCTGCATGAACTCCTTGGCCTTTGTCTGGTCACCTCGGACAGTAAGGATTCCAGCCGAGGTCGGGATCTTCAACAGCAGGTGGTAGGGCGAAATGATGGCTCTGACTGCATTTAGCCAATCCCGACCTAGTATGATGTTGTAGGGGGAGTTCGCTTTAACCACGTAGAACTGAATCAGTTTATTGACGCTGGTCGGAGGGCTGCTAATGGCAACATCGAGCGCGATGGTCCCTTCAGGTCGCGTCTCGTGCTGTGTAAAGCTCTTGAGGGGCAGTGGCGTGGAGTTCACCCGAGCTGGGTCGAGGCCCATCCTATCCAAGCAGTGTTGGAAGATGATACTCACGCTGGCCCCACCATCGATGAATACGCGATGGACCATCTTGTTGGCCACTCCGACCTGTATCACCAGGGCGTCATTGTGTGGTGTAGTTGTAGGTACAGGATCATCCTCAGAGAATGTGACTGTTTCTCCCTTCTTGAACCTCTTCTTAGTTTGCTCCTCACCCGATGGGACTGGTGGTTTGCGAACTTCTGCCTTCAACTTAGTTTTTGTCATGCCTGGGGGTAGTCCGGTGATGGTGGAAACCACTCCGTCGTACTGTGGTGCGTCGTACTGAGGGTCGTCATCATCCTCGTCTTGATCGACCTTAGCTCGCTTATTGTTTGGGACACATCAACCCTGTCCTCCTTTCCGTTTTCCTTTCCTGTTTTTCTTCCCCCCGGCTTCATATTTCTTCAGAGTTCCCTCCTGGGCTAATCTCTCTATCTGTTCCGCGAGGTCGCGGCAATTCTCCGTGTGGTGCCCATGGTCGTCATGGAAGGAGCAGTGCTTGTTTCTGTCCCGAGGTTTAGACCCTGACATAGGACGTGGTTTAGTGAACCAGTCCTTGTGGAGTGCAAAGATCTCGGCATTCGTTTTCACAAAAGGAGGTCGTTGGGACGGTTCTGGTCCCACCCGAGGTCCAAGCCGGGACTGGATAGGTCCTGATCCGAGCCGGGACTGGATTGGCCCTCTTTGGAGGCGCTCGTGAGCACTTCTCCGATCACGATCATTCCGACCTCGATCCCCTTCAGTTCTCTTTTTCTCGGTCTCCTCCCGCTTCAATCGGTCCACATCTTGGCCATCAGCGAACTGGTATACAATCCTCCACATCTCCTGGGCTGTCTCAGGTTTCTGTTTAGCGAGCTCCTGGTTCAGGGACCCAGGAGCAACCCCATTTCGGAAGGCCGAGATGAGGAAGACATCGTCGATTTTATCGACTTTCAAGCTTTCCTGCATGAACCTGGAAGCGTACTCCCTTATAGATTCTTTGTCCTTTTGCTTCACCGATAGAAGGTAGGCGGTGTCTCGGCGAGCCTGAACCTTTGTATGGAATCTTTGCTTAAATATTTTTTCCAAATAGGTCCAGGACCCCACGCTGCCAGTTGGGAGGCTGTCAAACCAAGCTCGGGCATAATCGATCAGCATCTCGGGGAATAGCTTGCACATGTGTTCCTCTCTAAGGCCCTGGTTGTGCATGCTGTACCTGAAACGCGTTAAGAAGTTAAGGGGGTCATCTAGCCCATTGTAGGCCGGAATGTTTGGCAATTTGTACACCGTGGGGAGTTTGGTATCAAGCAGCTCGTCGGTGAAGGGGCTGACAAGTCGAGCTGGTTCCTTTTCATGTCGGTGTCGATTCTTCGGGGAACTGCGACTCTCGCTATAGCTCGGACTTCGGCACCTTCTGGGGCTCCGAGGTCGCCTTTGGATATGATGTCGCCTGGGACTCCGCTGCGAGCTTGGACTCTGACGTCCAACTGAACCCCGCCGGGGATCGTGCATCTCCCTTAGTTCCGGTTCCTGCCTCTCGGTGTAGCGAGGAGCTTTAGGTAGGGATTTTCGCTTGGAACTCTCCCTAGCTTCGGGTATGGGAGACATCCGGGTCGTCGCAAGAAAGCGTTTGAAACGCTCCTTGTTCGCTTTAGCGAATTCAGCGGCGGCGTAGGTGGTGGCAAGGTCAAAGTCTCCGGGGAGATCATCCTCCTTTGACTCAGATTCCTTCGGCTCTGACTCGTCGTTGACTTCTTCGACGTACCCTTCTGGAGTATTACCTGTTCTGAAGGACTGTCCGTTATGTGTCCTCCGATGCCGATTTTGCGGTGGGTTTTTCTGAGGGATGTACTCTAGCGCGGGCATCCCTTCGTAGGGATTTCCTTCTATTGGGTCACTGGTGTGCCTTTCCTTTGGAACCGAACTGCCTTTCTGGCGATTCTCCTTGCTTATGGGGCGGCTTTCTGCTTCGTTGGGATTCCCGCGTTGGCTTTGGGCCTCCCGCACGCTTTGTGATCGCGTTACCATCATAAATCAGCTACAAAAGAACCGTCGATCGGTTCCCACAGACGGCGCCAATGATAGATCTAGGGTTTGCGAAAGTAGCTAAAAGAAATAATAACACGATGACACAAGGATATACGTGGTTCGATCGATGTGATCTACGTCCACGGGAGAGAATATAGAGAGCTTTTATTATGCTTGAGAGTACAATGAGTATTCCAGATCCTTACACCTCTAATCTTGCATCTATTTATAAGCCTTGGATTAAGCCCTAATCCTTCTAGGGATCGGACTCCTTATACATATCTAGTTTCTTAATACATGCATATCCGATTCCCATCCATAGTAGAATTCTATCTTCTCCCAAAGTAGGGTCTCGTTACTTGGTCTTCAAGGCAGACGTTGACTTTGTTTGGGCCGAACTCCGTGGGCCGAGCTTTAATATATAGGCCTAATTAGCCTTAGGTCAGGCCCAGGATGAGGCCGGTACTATCACAGTATGTATTATACGGGTATTACAAAGTTAAAAGTTTGATATTGTTGCTTTAGTAAAAAGGTACAAGCAAAAAAAAAACAACGTTTCCACTTCTAAAGAAAATTTTATATTTGGTTCGTAATAAGACACAAAATATATACGAGACTTTGCAGGTAAATAATCAACAGTATTTTCATGATTATTCATCAAAAGGACTCCCGTGCGCGCGCGGTCAGGTAATCACAATATTTTTTTCATTCTTTTTTTAATTTTGAGTTCTTAATTTTTAATTAATTAATATTAGTAATATTTAATAATTTCTAATTATGGATTAATAAACCCTAATCAAAGTATTGATTAAGGCTGATTAAGGGCGTCCATACCGAACACTAAAAGAATTTACCAACAACTAATATAATCTTGTTTTCAAATTCATCAATTTCTTTGGAGCTAAGTGCAAAAAAGGACAGTAATTTAGGGCGATTTGCAAAAACAGACCACTTCTTTTTAGACTTGCAATTGGAGGTCAAATTTTATAAAATTAAGCGTTTGCAGCCCGATCGGGCTAAAATGTCACGTGCTTGGCACGTGAGCTACAGTGTACAGCCCGAAGTCGATGTGGTCGCCATATATCTCGCCTAATCAGTTGCATAAACATACTCAATCACCATAATTTCAAAAATAGTATTCCTTCTGTCCCACGTTAGTGTGGTATTTTTGTCATTTTGAGTCGTCCTGAGTTAGTGTGGTGTTTTCATAAATAGAAATGATTCCATTAACTTTCTAATATTTTATACCTCACAATAAATCAAGTATGTGGACCCTTATCTCCACTCAACAAACATGAGTGCTTACATTTTTTTAAAACTCGTGTCACACTCCCACACTACACTAACTTGGGACGGAGGGAGTACCAGTTTCTATTAAGTACTTTAAAATTGCATTTTCTGTTTCCAGCTTCAACTAAGACCATCTCCAGTGGTTTACACAAAAATACAACATCTTCAACACAAAAGCACAACATAATCAGTAATCCATCTCCAACAGTTTACACAAAAATACAACAGAAAATGAATATTCCATATATAATATTCTTTGTTTGTTTGATTTTAATATTATGTAAAATTTACATCAAGCAACAAATAATACTCCCTCCGTCCGGCTGAAATTGTCCTCTTACTGTTCGGCACGGTTATTAAGGAGAAAGGTAGAAGGAGAGAAAATGGGTAGGTCTCATTACTTTTGAAGGGTTAATTATTTCCTTTTTGGAAAAGATGACAATTTAAATGGGACAACTCAAAAAGGAAAGGAGAACAATTTCAATGGGACGGAAGGAGTACAAATTTAAATCAGATTATATTAATAAAATGATAAATCGAGGATCGCGACTCCCTTCAATTGAGTAGGAAAAAGATTATTCGTCACACATTATTACAAAAAATAGAGCTAGAGTTTTTTTTAGGCCACTATCTTTTAGCGTTTTGCAAAACTATGACAAATTTTTTCGGGCTTACAAATTTAGGACATTATATCTAAATTGTTGTAGCTATAAGACAAATTTCGGCCCGATCGGACTAAATCACACGTGAGGCGCGCATGATTGTCCAAATGGAGCCCGAATGTGATGTGGCGGACACATAATTAAAAATAATAATAATAAATTAATAAAAATAAGTAAAAATTAAAAATCCACATCCAAATCTAAAAATTAAAATAATCCACATATTCTCTTCCTCTCTCTTCTCTCGCCTCTCTCTTTCTTCCCTCCGGTCTGCAAACCGCCACCAATCTCCTACATTAATTTCACCACTGCGGCCGCCATTGAAGCTCTACTGGAGCTCGATTTCTTTGTTGGCGGGGTGAGCTAAGGAGAATTCCGTGAAGGAGGTGCAGCTCTTGGACTTGTTGCTGCTGCTCGTGAAGATTATTGAAGAAGAAGATGAATTGCAGTTTGGTGGGATAATGTTGAGGTTTATGCGAAGGTTAGTGGAGAGACAAAAAAGGGGATCTAGGTTTTAGATCCGCCGTTGCGGGCGACTAGCGGCAGTGCAAATTTTCACCGCACTTCTCCCACCCCACCCCTACCCCCATATCGCGCCATCATCTCTTCTCTCCTCATCATTCTCACTGTGTCAAAGGTGCTATTCTGATTTCACTGCCCGCTCCCATTGCCAAAATTAGTGGGCGAAGGAAACGATTGTGAACAGCAGCGGGGGATGACGAAGACGCGATGATGACGGCGGCAGTTTAACGGCGATATGCGAATGGTGGTGGTTTCATGGCAGTATGCTAATGGTGATGGTGTACGATGATAACTATGGTTGTTTTTGGGTGGTGTCGTGGTGGTGAAATTGGTGGAGGGGAGAAGATGAGGTGGATTTTAAATTTTTATTTATTATTTTTTTTAATTATGTGTCCGCCACATCATGTTCGGGCTCTATCTGGACAATCATGCGCACCTTGCGTGCGATTTAGCCCGATCGGGCCGAATTTTGTCCTACAACTACAACAATTTACATATAATGTCCTAAATTTACAAGCCCGAAAAAAATTTGTCCTAGTTTTGCAAAACGCTAAAACATAGTGTCCTAAAAAAAACTCTAGCTCCAAAAAATATAAGTTACATAATAAAAAATTCTAATTCTAAAAATTAAAATATTTTTTGCCATAAATGTTCAATCAATGCATTTTGAAGCATCAAATGGGGGTCGAGGTTTTGTTATTTCCTTCAACCGAGCAAGAAAATTTTGATTTATCACATTTATTTTATGTAATTGTGCTAGAATTTAATATTTATTTTATGTAATTGTCTAAGATTTAATATTTTAATGTAGTTAAAATATTTATGTATAGAAATATAATAGAATTAAATTGAACAAAATAAATAAAAATATAAAAGGAGATTTATGTGTAGAAATATAATATAATTAAATTTAACAAATAAATATAAATATAAAATGAAAAAAAATAATAAAGCAATAAACAGTGTTACGCTATATAAGTGTTTATATCACAAAAAATTGATAAAGATGGCGCTGACCATTGGAGGTTGATTGGCGGAATTAAAGCGCTCAGTGCTATGTTGCTTACTCCATTGGAGTTACTCTAAATTACAAACAAAATCTTCGGTGTAAAGAATAATGAAGGTTAATTGATGACAGATAATATAATTAATCATTCCTGTCAAGTGTCAACTACACCTTTCCAAATATATATATATCATGTCAACTATATTTAAGTTTTGTAATTTAACCCTCTCTTAATTAATTCTTAACAATTGAAATAGTCTCCACTACGTGCTTAAGTGTTTGATCGATCGAGCTTAGAAAAAAACAAAAGCGACCTTTATTTTATGTTTGGCTTCATTTTTAATTATTTCATGTATCTATAATCTATTAAGGAACATCTTGTGCTTAATTTAAGATTAATATTTTGGGGATTATTTATAGCCACTTTAACTCTTTTCAAACAATTCCTGAACTTTGCGAAATTATTTGAAAATCCGGAATGAAAAATCAACTGATCAACTATTTGATGCGAATAATTAAATGCCAAGTGTTACGAAAATGACATCGTTGCAATTTGGATGGAGTTAAAATTTTTTTAATGACCTACAACATCGTTCTCCTTGATAATATTAAATTCCCAAATCCATACCTCTAAATCTTAAATATATAATGTCGCAGCCCGGACCCCGAGATTAGATGTCAAGGCCGGTAGGTCCTATGACTTACACAATTTATGATTAACAAAGAAATTTTAAGATAGCGACCCGACTATCGTTCAAGAATAACAAAGAACATTCATTCTCAACAAATTATCAATCTTAGAATAAATATGATATGCATGACTCAAGATCAACTGATTTTAAATAATGACATGCATATCAATAAATATAACTTGAATAAACTAGGAATTTGAAAGACCTGATCAACCAATTAATTGACAATGATCAAAGAAATGACAAGATGACTTAAAGATTAAGAAAGCACGATAAAGAAAAATGTTTCAAGTTCGGCAAAGCTTCATGGAACAGAAGATTAACTTTTATACATATCAAGGCTAGGTTTCAAGCAAGCTTTGACAAAAAGAGTTCGAATATTAAAACATAGTTCGACTCTAGGTTTAGACAACTTCAACCTATTTTAATTCTAGAATCCAAGTTTAAAACATTATTTATAGTGTATCAAAACAAATTAACATAGCAGCGAAATATGAGAGATTATATGTATGACGACATATAATCTAGGCTCTACATTTATTCAAACACAACAACAACAACCAACGTCCATCCAGCCCTCGTCATCTGCATCTCTGCTAACCTGCACGTTTTAGAAATAACATGCAGGGCTGAGTACTACGTACTCAGTGAACACATGCCGAAAACATTTGAAAACTTTGCTGAATACAGCTATATATGAAAACTTGCCAGAAAACATAATACGAGGATTTTCTGAAAAACAACTCGTAAAATGTTAAAAATACTTTCTTTTCTCAAAAATCATTTGTCTGCAGACATTTATAACAGTATGAACCATATCTACAGTAAATAATGGTGATGAGAAAGAGGCCTCTTTCTCAATCACTTGTAACCGGCATATCGAGGAAAGGCTCACGATTATGAATAATCGGCCTATCAAAGAAATGCTCACGATTACTAATGTGTACACAGATTTCACCTTGCGTGAAACCGAATTCGTCTTTCTGAAGTAGATGGTAACATACTTAACATAAAAAAAATGATTTTGGCAAGTATCAAAACTTTAAAATCATAGTATATCATGCTTTGCACATTTTTCAGTTTAGAAAGCCCACCTGATTACTTTAACGCTTGCAACCCTTTTACTTCACACCTCCGCTTCTACTTCCGCTTGCTCCTTTAATCGAAAGCGAATAACGAATTTTAGAACGTAAATCTTTTATCGAATAACTACTTCGATAAACTTAACGTAATTCGATTCGAATTTCTACGCTGAAACTTGACGAAATTCGAGAATTTCTATCTTAACTTCTCAAACGCTCTTAATCTATCTTAATTCCTCATTAATCATTAATCATCAAACATCAATCAAATCTTACTTATCACTTAATATCAACATACATTATTTACTATTCATAGAAATTGACTAAGTCGAATTTAATCCGTCTAACGGATTCAGAAAATTCTCAATTTAATTCTATACATTTATTTAATTATAACAAACACATTTGTATATTTATTACACCTTTTCGACTAAAATAACATATAAATTCCAAATCGGGAAAAACATTCAAAAATAGAAAATCTTTAATAATTTGAATTAAATTTCCAGAAATTCACACAATATTACATTTTGAATAATTAGTTCATAAATGCAATTTGTTTATTAATTAAAAATTAATTAATATTTTATTTATTTATTTTAAATTTTCGGTTATTTAAGATTTCCTTTAATTATTTTCTCTTCTTTTAATTTCTAATATTCTTAATTAACATTATAAGCTCATTTCTTTATTTAATTTCATTCAATTATCATTAGCCTTCCAACCCTAATTTTAAGAACCCTAATTTCAATATTTCTAGGGTTTCTAGGGTTTTTATGCTTACATTTCATTATCTCTTGATCTAATATAATTCATTAATCTCATACATCATCACATTATCCATCAACTACATCATATAATCTTAGACCCTAATTCTAACTCAATTTAATCGACATTTTTGACCAAAATGAAATTGGTTGGGAATTTATTCTCACTTCCAACATGAAATATTCTTAAAATACTTAATTAAATTCATTTATATCATTAAAATGAATATACAAGACATGCATCCATTATTTCACCATTTTTCCTTTTTTTTGAAAATAATGCAAAGAGTAGCTAGGGTTTTCTTATTTTTAATATAATTACATATTTGATCTTCTAAGCATATTCTAAGCACAATTTATGAAGATCATAATATCAAACAATGCATGAATAATAATTTAGCATTTTTTTCATAATTTCGATTTTCTCCAAAAATTAGGGTTAGGGTTCTTCATGCTTTATTTAATCATACCAATGATCATATAATCACTATATAAGCATAATATTAAGACATGAAGATTAACTAATCATTTCTAGGGTTTATCCCCAAAATAATCGACATATATACATTTATAACTAAGGTTCTTCATGCATCATCTTAAGCTTAATAATTGATCATCTAACATCATAAAATCATCATATAAACAACATATGAAGACATGAATAACATCTAACCATTTCTACAAATTCTCCCAAAATAATCGACATATATATATATATATATATATATATATATATATATGAAAGAAGAAATCTTGAGGAAAAACCTAGCTCTTCTTGATTACTTTGGATGAAAGAAATAAACTTGAACTTGAAAGCTTGAAGGCTTGAAGATTGAAGATCAAAGTTGTGTGTGTTTGTGTCGAGAGAGAAGAGATCGAGAGGGAGAGTGAGTGTTGCAGCTGTTGCTGCTGTGTTTGCTGTGTGTGTGCGTGTGGTGAGGGAGAGTGAGAGATGAGAGTGGAATATATACATGTTACATGCATAGGATAGGGTAGACTAGGTTTAGTATTTTTATCTAACTTAATTGTTAAGTTTTGTTAGTTTTTTAATCACTTTCTCGACTCAATTAATTAACAATGACGAACCCTCCGATAAACTCTTAATTTCTCAACACAATAATTTAGTTTAAGGTTTCACGAACCTTAGGTAAAAATTTCACAGAAAGAATCGGAGATTCGAAGCATTTTCAAATCGATCGAAACTAAAATTTTAAAAGATAATTTACGTAAAAATTTACGTAATTAAATTAAATTCTTCCTTCAGTCAATTTAGGACTAAACATTTATCATTTATTGGTAAATGTAAAAACTTCTTCGTTTCGGATTAACCGAGACGATAAAAATTAATTAAAATTCATTTTTCCGGTAGAATATATCTGCCGGGTAAAATTTTCGGAAAGAAAATTTTTATTTCACTGAAATTCTTTTCTTTCTCATTAGATTAATTATTTTAATTACTTAAGAAAGTCGGGATACTACATATAACTCGATTGTTCTTCTCCCACCAAAAACCATTCATCCCAAAATATTACTCTCTGACATAAATCAAGTGCTTTTCGATTCTCCGAAACATCTGGGATCATCATTTTGGATGTTCGAAGGTTGCTTTGTGGGTGAACCACCAACAAAGCTTAAAAAGGGACAGTAAGTATTCGAAAGGTATGTCATTTGGAACAATGGTGTCGTTTCCATATACTTGACATTTAATGATCTACATCAGATAGCCGGTCAACTGATTCATCATTCCGACGCCGGAAAAAGTATTGTTTTTAAACAATTTCATAAAGTTCATGATTTTTTTCTAAAAAGTTAAAATTCAGGCCATAAATCAAAAAATGGTGAAAGCTTGGACCACAAACTATAAATAATCGTTTTTTTCATCACTAACTTTGTTCACTTGCTTGAACTAAAACAAAATAAAGACTCGAGTGAGTTGATTCAACGCCTAAAAAAAAATTATACAATCCATAAAATATGAGGTAGCATTTCGCGACTTCGTCAACTGTATTTTTTAAGAAACTCAGAGCTCGAATCGATAATATATGCACAAAGTTAAGTTTGAAAACAAAAGTTGAGTTAATTGTATTTTTCTTGGTTGGTCATGTATATAAATTAAATTGTTTGAACATAACAAGAGTAAAAGAAGAATGCCTATCCATGTCAGAAATAAATAGATGTCGTCTATTATATACTATAAAAAGAACGAGCAAGACAAAAAATGAGTTTCGACTTCATAGTTCAAAAGAAAAGTTGATTTGCACATTGTATTTTACATGGGATTGGAGCCCATGGATAACCTATAAAAGAGCTGTGCAGTGCACCATAATTTTAATTTATTTATTTTTAATTAATTAGTATTTAATTAATCTTAATTGAAACTTAATTAATTCCAATTAGGGCTTAATAAACTTTAATTAAGAATTAATAAATCTTAATATAGATTTATAAAACCTAACTGGAAATTAATAAATCCTAAGTTAGATTAATGAACTCTAATGATTGTTTAATTACTCTCTAGTTATCTCTAATCACCCTCTAATTAATCTCTAATTGTTTAATTACTCCTAATTATAATCAATCCTACCGTGTATTTGTATACCATCTCAAAAACCTAATAAAATCAAAAAGGCCCATACCACAAAAGCCCGCCAGCTGATTCTCTGTGTGAGTACGGAAACCCACAAAAAACTTGTACTATAAATTACACAGCATAGCCATTAATAAAAGATAACATGATGTTTCTTAATAATTTATTAATTATTCAGTTAATTGCTCGATTCAGAGATCATTGTCCTTCATTTATATATTTAGAAGCCGGATCTTGTAACAATACATACATATGCTCGTCATGTGTCAAGAAAAGCAAGAAATTTTATCATATTTTGTTTATAAAAATTCTTAATTCTTTTTAATACATGCAAAATCTTACGATAAGCTAGAAATTCTATCATATTTTTTGTTTATAGAAATTCTTAATTCTTTTCAATACATGCAAAATCTTACGATTTTCATGAATTTTCATAAGCAAAATATGATAGACTATTAATTTGTTGATGAAAATTTGAATTGCAATTAAATTTAAATTTTCCTTTTAATTTTATCTTTTTAAAAAATCTTAACAATTATTTTATAATTATGAAGAAAATATTAATTAAGAGATAATGAGGTTAAATATGATAGTTTCTATAAAATTAGTATGTGTTATAATGATAATTAAGTTGCAATTAAATTTAGTACTTATTTCAAGGTTTGACTCCGTTGCTCACGTGGCACATAAGCAATAAGCTCATTTACCTCGTGCCCACGGTGGGAATTAGGGCTGTAAATGAGTCAAGCCGTTCGTGAGTTACTCGGCGATCGATTCGAAAAAAACTCGTTCGGCACTCGACTCGATAACTAATCGAGTCGGGTTCGAACATGAAATCGAGCTCGATAAGTTTATCGAGCTGAGTTTGAACATCGTATTGCTCGACTCGACAAGCTCGCGAACATGCTCGACTCGTATTTAATCGAGCATGTTCGCGGGCCTACAAATCGAGTTTTAGTCGAGCTTGTTCGCAAGTCTAATAATTGAATTTTGTACATCAAACCAAAAAATTAGCTTTAAGCGAGTTCGAGCTCGATTAACATGTATCGGGTTGAATTTAAATATAATTCTTGACGAATCTGGCTCGAGCTCGAGCTCGAATACCTCGTTATCGAGTATTTGACAAGTCGAACTCGAGCCGAACTCGAGCTCGTTAATTTTGGATCGAGTCGAGCTCGATCACGATGGCAGAAACTCGACTCGAACTCGAGTCGAGCTCAAGCAAGTGAATATTTAAACGAGTCGAGTTTGAGCAGACCAATACTCGGCTCGACTCAGCTCGTTTACAGCCCTAGTGGGAATGAGGGCAGTTTTGTCAATTATAATTCTTGTTAAAATATCTGTTCAATATGCAAAAAACACACACCACCGTCACGCGACCTTTAAAATTTCTTGTAATGTTTGTTCAAAAAAATAAAAATAAAATATGCATGCATGCGGAAGCATATCTATCTTTCTTTTCAAATAAAAGAGCACAAACTTTGATAGAAATTCAAGAAAGGAAAGAAGAGCCACAAATCTTCTCCTCAAAAGAATTGCATAAAAAGAAATAAACTGGAAGAATTGAAGAATGAAATCAAGTAAGACTCTTAGGCATTCTCATATATACATAAATTATGAGAATAATGTATTCCAGTAAAAGGTGTGTAACAGCAAGAACTTAACAAATTCTACAAGATATAAAAGTACGTAAAATTTTAAATACGGGGGCTCGGTCTATAAATGCAGCCCTGCAAAGCAAAAGAAAATCAAGAAAATTATGGGAAAATAAAAAAATAAATGAAAAAGACTCAAACATGATCTATAGGCTATAGCTCTTTTTTTTCCTTCCATTTCAAACAGTTACAAATTTCAGCAGCAGCAGCAGCAGTTCTATATTAGTTTGCTCTTTTGCTTCTCATTCCTTTCTTGGGACTTTGGAGCTGTACACAAATTATATAAATATATTTCAATTTTCTAGAAGTGAAGATGGAAGAAATAATAATCACAACGTCGAGATGCATCTACATACCGAGTCCATTCGCCTCAGACGTTCGCATGATTCTGAGTCGTTTAACAGTGTTGAGAAACATCCTGCTCGATGAAGAAAGAGTAATTATAAGTAAGAATATTATAGTTAAGTCGAAAGTTGTGAGAATATACACTTATAATAGTAATAGATTTGATCAATTCACTTTGTGTTGGTTAATTATGTATATATATAGTCTTCAATTAGGGGAGTTTACTTCAGGTGATAGCTTGGATATTTAAAAATAATATAAGCTATTCCACGACATACATAATATAAGTTATGTATTGTAAATTCAATCTATCACCCAAAGTAAACTCCCCTAATTGAACTCTTCAGGTTAAAGAATCTAGATTAGTGTTACGTACCCCCATGGAACGTCTCCCACGAGCATCCAATCCCCTTCTTTATCCTCATACGTTAGCACAAACTCGGATGATCCATCCAAAAGCTTTAAAGGCTGCATACCTTGTTCTTTTCCACCACCTGATTCAAGTGTAGCACGACGATGAACTTAATTAATCTTAACGAAATTTTCACAACTACGCATATAATTACCAATGTACTAAATCAAGATCGTTTTAAGTGTCTACGAAGAGAAAACCTACGAGTCGGTAGAGATGGATTGCAGAACATCTCTTCCAGCGTCTTCGCTAAAGTTTGATAATTCTTGTGAGCATTCAAATCAACCTTCCTTCCGATTGGCAAGCCATCCATATTCACCTTCACAAATCCAAGATGGCCTCGTTCCTTGATGGCGTTGTTGCTTTTGTCACTCCCATGGTTGATTTTCTTCTTCGAGCTCTCGTTGTTTTCGTCCCCGCCAACTCCCTTCTCCTCCTCAACATTTGAAGCCTTAGCATGGTTAGACAAGGTGTTCATCCTGTAAGATCTTATGGGAGGCCATCCAACAACTTGACTGCTCTTCAAGAAAATTTGAACTATGTTAATTAGTCTGGTAATGAATGATTATCATGCATCAATATAATTAGAAATCAGAATTTATTTGAAAAAATAAGTAAAGAGAAACATAATTATATTCAAGTAAAGGTTTAAAAGGATGTTAAAAGAAGTGCTCCACAACACTTTTTTGGCACAATGGCTGGGTGAAATGATGCAAAAAGCAAATTATAGAAGACATAATAATTTGAAAAGGGAAAAAAAGCAACTCTAAACATAATGCCAAATTATTATCAGATGGATTAAGACAACTAAGAGCTATGATGGGATTTCAGAACAAAGAAAAAGAAAGTTGATGGTGTTTTATGTTGTCGTTCATTACATTAGTACATCCGGAAACTAAATGATATCACTCTGTTCGTCCTCAAATAAGTGTTATTTGCCGTCAAAACTCGTATACCAAAGAAGTGAGTAAATTAATCTACTCTTTTACCCTTCCTTATTGCATGGAAAACCAAAAATCTAAAGAACTTGTTAGAACAAGAGCAAAATGAAAAGTTTGATACAAATTTTCTATAAAAATCTGAAATAGGACAACTAATGGAAAAAAAATTATTTCGAAAATAAAACACCTATGATTTTTATTTTTCAATTTTATAGCCACAATGGAAAATTAACTGTGTTATCTATACAAATTCATATATGAACGGGGTACCATTTTTACAAAGAAATGTTTAAATTAGTATAAGAAAAGAAAATTATAAAGAGGGGTTGCTCGTTGTACCGAGTCCAGAAAAGAAAAAATAAAACATTATTTAATATTTTTGTATATATTGCAAAGAAGAATAACTTTCCCAAACACAACTACTATAATTGCCAACACTCACTGACGTCGGGCTTATTAAAATAATTTCTAATTCTCCCTTATTCCTCACATTGTTGAAGAATTCGATTCAAAAAAATGAAAAAATAAAAGAAATTTTATCAAGAATTTTGCAGAAATGATCATTTTATCTAATCTATTTGACAAATTCCATTAGGCAAATTAGAAACCTAGCTAGTGCAAGAACTAATATCATTAATCACAATCCAATACCTTAATTAAATAAATCCAACCACAAACACAACAATAATTAGTTTAAACTAAAAAAAAGTGCATAGAAAGATAAAGTACTAGCTAGGCATGCAACTCTCTCTCTCTCTCTAGTTACCTGACAGCAGCAGAAGCAGATCCATCATCAGCAGCAGCGCCTCTTTCTCTCTTAGTGCCAGCACCACCACCTCCTCTACCAGATGCAAATCCATTTGGAAAATCCTTAGCTGTCAGTATCCTACCATACTCACCCCATGCAAAACTCCTCCCCTTCTCCACCGCCCCGCCGCCGCCGCCGCCGCCGTTTCCAAGACTCAACCCCAAGCCCAGCTCAAGTTCAGCTTCTTTCGTCATGCCCATATAGTCGTTCTCCACTTTCGCCTTCTGCTCACACATCATCCCCGCCCCACCACCTCCGCCACCGCCGCCGCCGCCGAGTAATCCGAGAGATGGTTCCATGACATAAACAAAAGCACCAAGAAAAAATAGAGAGTATAATTAAATTGGAAGTAAGAAGAGAGAGGATAAAAACGCATTAGTGAGAGAGAAAGGGGAGAGAGAGAGAAGAGAGAGAGAAAAGGGTTGGGGGGATAATGTAATGGCGGGTGGCGGAGGAGATGGTGGAGATAGTCATGATGGTGGGACCCGTATGTCTGCTGCTAATGCGCCCAGCAATTTCTCTCTCACTCTTCTTTTTGTTCTGCACTTTTTGATCCCAACTCATTTTCTTCGTTTTTTTTTTTTGGATTTATTAAAGATTGAATATTATATTAATATGGTTGTTTCTGATTATCTAGGGTTTCGGATATGGTTCTCATTTAATATATATATTTATGTATACACATGGTGCGCAATCGATCGAATAAAGATTAAATTTATCCGATTTTCATTTGTATTTATCAAAAGAATTTGAAATGTCTTGGATGATAAAAAGTGTTTAGTCATCACATGAGCTATTGTCGTATTTTCTAATTAATATTTCTAAATTCATAGATGAAATCATGCTAAAAAAACTCAACTTATTATACATTCATTGATTTATACTTCAATAATATATAAATTTTCTACCCTAAATATATTATCAGGATCAATTTTTTTCTCTTGAATAAACTAGGAATCAATTTGAATTATTGATTTTTGGACTCATTAATATGTTCAAAGAATAATTATTTGGTGCTTCATCCGTCCCGGGATAAGTGGCTACATTTCCTTATTGGGTTGTCCCGAGATAAGTGGTCACTTTCCTTATAAGAAAATATGTTTTTTTTTCACAAAGAATTGTGGGTTCCACCACTTTCTATCTTTTTACACTTAAATATCCTTCTCCTAATACTCGTGCCGAAAAGAATGTGACCACTTATTACGGGACGGAGGAAATATTATTTAATTTCATTATAAAATGTATAAACTTTTGCTGAACTCTTCAACTTTCAACATATTATTTAATGTTTATTTATAAATTATATGCTTTATATTCATAAAATAAAACACAATAGTGAAACGCAGAAGAAAAATACACCATTAAAATTTAAATCACACCGATCACTTGTATATAACACGCCGGAACAAATTAATACACAGTCAAAACACAAATAGAATACAATAAATACTAGTAATAAATAAAATTAAAAAATCTTAAATAATTCGTTCAGATAAAGGTGGCATTAACTATTAATTAACCACGACTTAGTTTAACTTTCCCGACAACAATTCTTTAGTTTTTCATGCTTGAAAATGCTTGTACTCAACTTTTTATTCATGCACTCATGACAGGGACAAGAATGAATCTTTCTCGAGGCCTACAAATATATGAAGACATTATTTAATTGTGTATTTTAGTGGGGATAATTATTATTTTTTCATATATTAATCAAATTGTTGGAAAGACATACGACAGTCAAGACCCCTCCACTGACTACTTTTTTCAATTCAGAATTCTTGCATTAGTATTACAAATCAGAAAAGTACTAAGTGTTTCAAACCATCAAAATTGTTGTTTCCAAATAAATGTCATATATAATTTTCAATGCAAATTTTAGGGTAAATCGTCACATTTACTTTACCCCTTAACTCAAAGCAAAAAAATTTATTTTTTCAGTTTTCTATGCAATAATTAGAAGTAAAATGTGTCATTTTGCCATTATCTTGATAAACGTTTTTTGACTGCTCGGAGATGGAGGGAGTAGTAATAACTATGTAGTATCCCGTCTTTCTTGCGTATTAAAAATTTTTAATTCAGTAAGAAATATAAGATTTCAGTGAAAGAAAAATTTTCGTTTCCGAAAATTTTATCCGGCAGATATATTTTGCCATAAAAATGAGTTTTAATTAATTTTTATCGTCTCGGTTAATCCAAAATGAAGAAGTTTTTACATTTATCAATAAGTGATAAATGTTTGGTCATAAATTGACTGAAAATAGAATTTAATCTATTTAAGTGAATTTCTGCGTGATTTATCACTTGAAATTTTAGTTTCGGTTGATTTGAAAATATTTCGAATCTCCGATTCTTTCTATGAGATTTTTATCTAGGGTTCGTGAAACCCTAAATTAAATTCCTATGTTGAGAAGTTTAAGGTTTAATTGAAGATTTGTTAGTTATTAATTAATTGATTAAGCAATTAATTAACTTAACTATTAAATATTAAATATTTATTCCTAATTCTATATATATATCCCACCTCCACCCTCATTCTCTCATCCCTCACGCAGCAGCACATACACGCACATATATACATATGTCAAACTCCATTGATGAGCTCATTCCAAGCTCCAAGAACAAGATTCAAGTTAGCAAATCAATTCCAATCCATTAAGTAAGTGTATATCCTTGTTTTTCCAAGCTTTTAGCTCAATTTCCATGGTTTAAACATCCTCTTTCATGTATATATATATAAATTTCGAAAATTTGGGAGAAGATTGAGAAGTGATTGGATGATCTTGATTTCTTAGTATGATGTTTATTTCATGTTTAGATTATGAATTGTGTGATTAAAGCATGAGAATCAAAACCCTAGCCCTACTTTTGCAATTTTCGAAAATTTAAGAAAATGGTTGTCGCAGCCCGAACCTCGATATTAGATGTCAAGGCCGGTAGGTCCCACGACTTACACAATTTATGATTAACAAAGGAATTTAAGATAGCGACCCGGCTATCGTTCAAAAGAATAACCATACTTAACATGTCGCAGCCCGAACTTATTACCCGAGTTTGGATTTACCCTTTGGACCCGATCATTGGAATTACCCGGTGACTCGGCCCAATGGATTTACCGATTTGGACCCGATCATTGGAATTACCCAGTGACTCGGCCAATTAGTTTACCCGAATTTGGACCCGATCAATTGGAATTACCCGGTGACTCGGCCATTGGATTTACCCAGTGTTGGACCCGATCATTGGAATTACCTGTGACCCGGCCAGTGGATTTACCACTTTAGAATAATGTGACGTATATGACTCGAGATGATCAACTGAAATCAATATGACATACATATCAATAAACATAACTCAAATCACTTGGAATCAAAAGACCTGATCAACCAAATAACCGACAATTGATCAAGAAGATGACGAATTTATTTGAGGATCAAGAAAACAAGATAAAGAAAACTGTTTCAAGAGAACTTAGCAAAAGAGTTCGACTTTAGAATTTAAACGTTATAACAACATTAAACTTCATTTTCTTGCAGCGGAAAACATGAGAATATATGTATGAAGACATATATTCTAGGTCAACTTCTCAAAACGACTTTCTTTACATAACAACATTTAACAACAACAATGGTCCATCCAGTACTCATCATCTTCATCCTTGCTAACCTGCACGTTTTAGAAATAACATGCAGGGCTGAGTACTACGTACTCAGTGAACACATGCCGAAAACATTTGAAAACTTTGAATACAGCTATATATGAAAACTTGCCAGAAAACATAATACGAGGATTTTCTGAAAACAACTCGTAAAATGCTAAAAATACTTTCTTTTCAAAACTCATTTGTCTGCAGACATTTATAACAGTATGAACCATATCTACAAATAAATAATGGTGATGAGAAAGAGGCCTCTTTCTCAATCACTTGTAATCGGCATATCAAGGAAAGGCTCACGATTATGAATAATCGGCCTATCAAAGAAATGCGCACGATTACTAATGTGTACACAGATTTCACCTTGCGTGAAACCGAATTCGTCTTTCTGAAGTAGATGGTAACATACTTAAACATTTTTAAAATCATTTGGCAAGTATCAAAACTTTGTAAAACATACGATATTATGCTTTTCACATATTTTAGTTTAGAAAGCCCACCTGATAAGCTTAAGCTTTAAACTTTAAGCTCTAACGCTTGTAGCCCTTTTACTTCACTTTTCTGCTCCCGCTTCCGCTTGCTCCTTTAATCGAAACGGAATAACGATTTTAGAACGAGAGCTTTTATCGACTAACGACTTCGATATCCTTAACGAAATTCTATTCGAATTTCTACGTCGCAACTTGATGAAATTCGAAAATTCCTATCTTAACTTTTCAAACGTTCTTAATCTATCTTAATCTATCTAAATTCCTCATTAAGCATCAATATTAATCAATTCTCATACAACATTAACTCAATTAAACATATAAATTCCCCAAATCGGGAAAATCAATCATAAATAGAAAAATCTTTTATTTCTTTGAATTAAATTTCCATAAAATTATATAACACTTAATTTTTATTAAGAAGTTCATAAATGCAATTAATTTCTTAATTAAAATTTTATTAATATTTTATTTATTTATTTTAAATTTTCGGTTATTTTAAAATTAATATTTCTTTAATTATTTTCTCTTCTTTTTAATTTCTAATATACTTAATTATCATCTTAAGCTCATTTCTTCATTTAATTTCATTCAATTAAGTATTAATCTTTCAACCCTAATTTAAGAACCCTAATTCGATTTTCTAGGGTTTCTAGGGTTAATCAAGCTTTTGTTTCATTATCTCTTGATCTAATATACTTCATTAATCTCATATATCTTTAATTGAATCATCAAACTCATCATATAACATTACATTATTAAACCCTAATTTATATTCTTATTTAATCGGTTATTTTCTCAAAATGAAATTGGTTGGAAATTTTTAATTACTTCCAACATGAAACATTCTTAAAATACTTAACTAAACTCATTTATATCATTAAATCAATCATACAATTCATGTATTCATTATTTCCCATTTTCTTCTCATTTTCGAAATTTGCCAATTGATAACTAGGGTTTTCCATGCTTAAATCTAATTACATATTTGATCTTATAATCATATTCTAAGCATAATTCATGAAGAACAAATCATCATTCAATGCATGAATTAATATTTAGCATTTTCTTCTAAATTTCGATTTTCATGCAACTTAGGGTTAGGGTTTTGATTTTTCTAATTTAATCACACAATTCATCATATAATCATGATATAAGCATCATATTAAGACATGAAGATTTACTAATCATTTCTAGGGTTTCTCCCAAAATAATCGACATATATATATTCATAACTAGAATTCTTCATGCATCATCTTAAGCTTAATATTTGATCATAAAATCATCATATAAACATCATTCTAAGAAATCAAGATCATCCAACTACTTCTTCATATTTCTTACAATTTTCGACACATATATATATATATATATATATATATATATATATATATATATATAATTCTTCCACCAAAGACATGAATCAAGAGCTTGGAAGAGAAGAATCTAAGCTTACTTGACTACTTGAGAGGATTGCTAGAAGTTGAAATCTTTGAGCTTGAAGATCAAGATGGTGTTCTTAAGTGTGTGTGAGTGTGTGTATTGAGAGAGAAGAGAGAGATCGAGAGGGAGAGAGAGAAGCTGCTGTTGTTTGCTGTGTGTGTGCGTGTGGTGAGAGATGAGAGATGAGAGAGTTAGATATATAATCTAACAACCTAGGTTTAGAACTATAGGGTAGGTTATTATTTTATTAAAACTTAATGGCTAAGTTTTGGTTAATTCAATTAATTAATTATTAATTCAATTAATTAATAACTAATTAATCTTCTAATAACTCTCTAATTTCTCAACACAGTAATTAAGATTAAGGTTTCACGAACCTTAGATAAAAATCTCACAGAAAGAATCGGAGATTTGAAGCATTTTCAAATCGACCGAAACTAAATTTTTAAGCGATTAATTACGTAAAATTTCACGTAATTAAATTAAATTCTTCTTCTTGTCAATTAATGACTAAACATTTATCATCTATTGATAAATGTAAAAACTTCTTCGTTTCGGATTAACCGAGACGATAAAAATTAATTAAAACTCATTTTTCCGGTAGAATATATCTGCCGGATAAAATTTTCGGAAAGAAAATCTTTATTTTACTAAAATTCTTGTCTTTCTCAGAAGATTAATTATTTTAATTACTTAAGAAAGACGGGATACTACATTCTCTCCCCCTAAAAATAAATTTCGCCCTGAAATTTGCTTACCTCTCAGAAGAGTTCGGGATACTTTTCTCTCATTTTGCTTTCTAACTCCCATGTTGCTTCTTCTAGTCCATGATGCCTCCATTTGATTTTTACTGACGCGATCGACTTATTTCTAAGCTGTTGGACCTTCCGATCCAAAATCGCTTCAGGTTTCTCTTCATAACTGAGATCTGGTTCAAGAACTACTTCTTCTCGACGAATGACGTGCTTAGGATCAAACATATATCTCCGCAACTGAGATACATGAAACACGTTATGTGAATTTCCAAAACTTGGCGGTAAAGCTAGCTTATATGCTACTTGACCTATTCTTTCCAGAATTTCATATGGTCCTATGTAGCGAGGCTTAAGCTTTCCTTTAACACCAAATCGTTGAATTCCTCTTGAAGGCGAAACTTTCAAGAAAACTTTATCACCCATATTGAATTCTAATGCTGATCTTCTGATGTCAGCATAAGACTTCTGACGGTCTTGCGCTTCTTTAATTCTTTGCTTGATTTGACGCACAATCTTTATCATTTCTTCCATGAATCAAGCCCTAATATTTTTCTCTCGCCCACATCATCCCAATGGAGCGGAGATCTACACTTCTTTCCATAAAGGGCTTCGTAGGGCGCCATGCCAATCGTCATTTGATAACTGTTGTTGTAAGCAAATTCAACAAGAGGTAAAATTTGCTCCCATTGACTTCCTCGATCTAAAACAACGAGTTCTCAACATATCCTCCAAGATACTGAATGGTTCTTTCGATTGACCATCCGTTTGAGGATGAAAAGCCGTCTTGAAGTTCAATTTGGTACCTAATTCTTCTTGCATACTTCTCCAAAAATGAGAAGTAAATTTTGAGTCTCGATCCGAAGTGATCGACTTAGGTACTCCGTGCAATCGCACAATTTCTCGCACGTACGGTGAGCTAACTTATACGCACATAAGTTATGGGAATAGGTATAAAGTGTGCAGATTTTGTCAATCTATCCACTATTACCCATATCGCCGTATTTCCTCGTTTGGATCTAGGTAACCCAGATTACAAAATCCATGGTAATTTTATCCCATTTCCACTGGAATATCTAAAGGTTGTAGCTTCCCATAGGGTCTACGATGTAATGCCTTTACTTGTTGACGGAGCTAAACATCTTTCCACAAAAGAAGCTATGTCTCTTTTCATTCCTTCCCACCAAAATGTTTGTTTCAAATCTTGATACATTTTGGTGCCTCCGAGTGTTGAATAAGGAGTTTCATGAGCTTCGCTCATGATTTCATTCCTTAATTCTTCATCATTCGGCACACAAATTCTTCCTCGATACAGGAGAACATTATCTCCTGCCTCCTTAAAATTTTCATTTTTCTCTTGACGAATTTTCATTCGTAACTTTTCCAATTTCTCGTCTTTTCTTTGAGCATTGGAAATTCTCAATCTTAAATCTGGAATTATTTCCATAGCTGTAACCATTTGCTCAACGGCAGTTGCGGAGGTAGAATTACTTCTAACCTCAGTTCTTCGAAACTCTTAATGAGTTCTTTCTCTTGAGTTAGAAGAAATCCAAATTCCGATTTTCCTTTTCTGCTTAACGCATCAGCAACTACATTTGCTTTTCCTGGATGATAGGAAATTTTACAATCGTAGTCTTTAACTAACTCGAGCCATCTTCTTTGTCTCATATTTAATTCTTTCTGCTCAAAGAAATATTTGAGACTCTTGTGATCTGTGAAGATTTCACATTTCGTTCCATAAAGATGGTGTCTCCAGAGTTTTAAAGCATGTACTACTGCTGCTAATTCCAAATCATGAGTTGGATAGTTTATTTCATGAGGTCTAAGCTGTCTAGAAGCATATGCAATAACTCTTCCTTCTTGCATCAGGACACAACCTAGTCCGTTCTTTGATGCATCTGTGTAAACAGCATAATCTTTATCCGAATCTGGGCCGATAGCAGGGCAGTGGTCAATCTCTTTTTAAGTTCTTGGAAACTTTCCTCACATTCTTCTGACCACTTGAATTTTGATTCTTTCTTTAGGAGATGGGTCATTGGCTTAGCTATTTTGGAGAATCCCTCGATAAATCTCCGATAATAGCCTGCTAGACCTAAGAAACTCCTAATTTCATGTGGTGTGGTTGGAACTTTCCATTCCTGAACTGCTTGTACTTTTGAAGGGTCAACTTTGATTCCTTCAGGAGATACAACATGTCCAAGGAAATGTACTTCTCTTAGCCAAAATTCACATTTACTAAATTTGGCATACAATCTTTCGGTTCTCAACCTTTTCAGAACAGTTCGTAGATGTTCCTCGTGTTCTAATTCATTCTTTGAATACACGAGAATATCATCAATGAAAACTACGACAAACTTGTCCAAGAATTCATGGAATACTCGATTCATGAGATCCATAAATACTGCTGGAGCATTTGTCACACCAAATGGCATTACTACAAACTCGTAGTGGCCATATCTTGTTACGAAAATTTGTCTTGGAAATATCTTCTTGCTTGACCTTCAATTGGTGATAACCAGATTTCAGATCAATCTTCGAGAATACCCTTGCTCCTCTGAGCTGATCAAATAGATCATCTATTCTCGGCAAAGGATATTTATTCTTTAAGGTCAATTTGTTTAATTCTCGGTAGTCGATGCACATCCTCAAACTACCATCCTTCTTTTTGACAAACAGAATTGGTGCTCCCCACGGAGAAACACTAGGTCTAATGAAACCTAGGTCAAGTAACTCTTGCAGTTGAATTTTCAATTCTTGCAACTCCTTTGGAGCCATTCTGTATGGTGATTTGGAAACAGGAGCTGATCCTGGTTCAAGATCTATTGTGAACTCTACTTGCCTATCTGGTGGCAATCCTGGCAAAACTTGTGGAAATACGTCTTGAAATTCTTTTACTATAGCTACATCTTCAATGCTGCTCTCTTTATCTTCCTTCTTGTTGAGATAGATAAGATATGCTTTCACATCTTTCTTTTTCAACACTCTCCTTGCTTGAACTGCCGAAATAATCGGCGATTTCTTACAACTTCTTTCTATCCCGAAAAATAGAGTTGGTTCCTGACCAGGCATATGAAATGAAATTTGCCTTTGCTTGCATTGAATGCTTGCAAAATTCTCGGTCAACCAATCCATTCCCAAGATAATATCTATATCCCACATTTTAATTAAATTTAGGGTTTTCGCTAACATCTTAAGAGATCCTAATTCAATCTCTATATTAGGACAGATGCGAGTAACTGAGGTAGATTTACCTAACGGTGTTGTTACTCTCAAGTCTTGACTAGCACGTTCTACTTTAAGACCAAGATTATCTACGCATGCATCTGATATAAATGAATGCGATGCACCAGTATCAAATAAAATTATAACAGGTATGTCATTTAATTGACCCATACCTGTCAAATTTCCTTGATCTTTGTCGAACGGCTTCTGATCAAGAGCAAAAACCCTTTGATATTGCTGCTGGGGTTCCATTCTCAATTGCTGGGGTTGCTTTTGCTTTTGCTTTGGAATCGCGGCCCTTGGCGATTCCGTTCTTCTTTGCCGTTCTTTGAGGAACAACTTCTATTGCCTTCAATCTACGAGGCGGGTTCGAGTTGGTCTACTTCCTCCTGCTCCTTGCGGTTTAGTTGGGCAACGATACGAATAATGACCAACTTGACCACAAGTATAGCGACTATTACTTCCGACCTTGCATATCCCTTGATGCATCTTGCCACACTTGGAACATGGAGACATTCCTTGATAAGTTTGAGATGAAGCTTGCCTTGATTGACGAAAGGCTGTTTGAATCGTCCTTGATTAAATTGCTGCTGTTGATGACGTTGTTGTCCTTGCTGTCCTTGCCAGGGCTTCTTACTAGGTTGACTTCCAAAATTCCATTTTCGTTTCTGACTTTGGTTGAACGGCTGCGGATTTGCCACTGTCACTGGGGTTTGAACTTGTGTGGCTGCTGAAGTCTGAGAAGACTTATCTGGCTGCATTGCCAATTCCATATCCAAAGCTCTGTTTAAAGTCTCGGCATACGATAATGCACTTTGGTAGCCAGAACGATTCTTATTTCCTGCCGAAGACCTGCTCGGAAAAGTTCGGCCATTTTCTCGTCTGTGTCCACCTTATCTTGAGCAAAACGTGCCAAATCACAAAATTCGCGATCATAGTCGGCTACTGACTTCTTACCTTGCTTGAGATTAGCAAACTCATTCTCCTTCTGCTTTCGATAACTTCGAGGAACGAATTTTTCGAACAAAGCATCCTTAAATTGTTCCCACGTCAGGTTCTCCAGTTGTTCAGGGGTATATGCCCTTTGACGAGCTTCCCACCAGTAATCCGCAGATCCCTTGAGTTGATAAGACATGCATGTTAGACGTTCTTGATCCGTACATCGAAGAAAACGGAAAATTCTTTCCAGCGCACGAATCCACTCTTCGGCTTCTGAAGGACTTCCTCTTCCATCGAGAGTTGGAGGATTTTGCCGCAAAAATAATTCTTCTATTCTCCTTTCAGGTTGAGGAGGAGGTGGGGTAGGTTCTCTTTCGTTTTCATTTTCAACCCTTCCTCGACCTCGGCCTCTTGGTCTACCTCTTGGCGGCATTTTCTAATTAACCAGGATTTCCATTCGAATTATTCTTTCTTTCTAACAAAGTCTTATTCTTTAAAAAAAATTCTTCTTTCTTTAAAAGTATTTTAAGGGAAATAAATTTTTCTAGGTTTTAGAATTTAGAAAAATTTTCTTATCACCTTTTAAATGCATAATATACTCATCGTACTTTTAATGAATCACACCATTCATACTCATCACCATTCATGCTTATCAAAACTTTCAATTACATTTAACAGGCTCATACTATTTAATGAATCAAAGATTCACAAACATCATCATACATTGTGATCCCATAATTTAACTTCTTATTATCATCATGAACAATTTAAACAATTCACTATTGTCATAGATAATGAATCAACAATTCATTCATTACTATAATCACAAAAATATTTCAAGAACACATATTTTTCATACTTATCTTTGCTAAGAAAAATTTAGCTAATATATATTCCTAATATTTCAAGGAAATAATAGCATCATCTTGGCATATAAACTTTATCATAACTTTAATGAATCAAAGATTCACGCTTATCATCAAATAATTACTAAAAAAAAAAATGTTTTTCCTGTAGTAATTAATATATATATATATATCTATTTATTTGCTAAATTTAATTAGCTCTTCATTCTTTATAATCAAGAGATGAATAATATCATCTTGATGTATAAACTTTCTCATAAATCTCTTTTGAGATGATCTACTTCATCTTAACATTTTTCCTAACTAATGATTACGAACTAAGCTAACGATAACGAATAATTAATGAAACGAATAAAACGAACGACACACTAAACTGATAATAGTCGAATAATGAACGAAACGATTAATTAACGAAGAATGAAATGAACTACAACGAAACGAACTACGAACAAAATAAACGAAGAATGAACAACTACGAACGACAACGGAATGGACGAATAAACCCCGGCGCTGGATCGAACTATCCCGCGCTAAGATTGCCGTCCCGCACGCAGACGTCGCACGGCCAAGAAAAGATTTCTTTCATGTGCGCGCGACTTAACCTCCGGCGGATTGTCCCGCGCCACACCAACCCGCGCCTGATGCTGAAATTGTCGTGGGGCTGGCGCGCCGCGCGCTGTGGTCGCGTCTGTTGCCGGTACTCAGTTGGACCCAGTCAGCTGGAATTACCCAGCTGACTCGTCGGCCATACTGGAATTACCGATTTGGACCCGATCATTGGAATTACCCGGTGACTCGTGGAATTACCCAATTGACCCGATCATTGGATTTACCCAACTGACTTAGCCCTACTGGAATTACCTGGACCCGATCATTTGGATTTACTCATTATTGTGACTCGATCAATTTGGATTTTCTCACTTTGGACTTAGTCGTGGATTCTGCTTGACTCGGCTCGGTTTTCCGGTCGGCTCGGTTTTCCGGCTCGGTTTTCCGGCTTAGTTTTCTAGCCATCTCAGTTTTCCAGCTCAGTTTTTTTCCAGTTAGCTTGATTTATCCAGCTGATCTTTGCTCAACTTACTTCTTCATTTAATAGGAAAATTTGCCTCTTTGAGGACTTTTACAAAAGGTAGGGAATTATTTACACCCAAAAATTCCCTATATGAACCGTGATTTTCTAACATCACGCAAAATGTTTTTTTTTTATCGGAGCGGAATTCTACGTCGCTTCCGATTATCATATTATGCTTCTATATACAAGAACTTATTTACAACATAATTATTAAAAGTTGTTCGCTTACTAGTCTATTACATATATTTACATCATCTTCCTTTTCGTTAATTATCATTAACTTCTTTCCACAACCCATCTTTTCCTCACTGCTCGTCCTCCGACGGATCCTCTTCCTCTTCCTCTCTCGGATCCTCCTCATTTGGATCTTCTTCTTCCGTTTCTGTGCTCTCCTCTGCCCTCTCCACTCCGTCCAAGGTCACACGAGGGGCATAAGTAATATCCTCTCCCGGCGACGGCCTAAAGCTAGGCTGAAAACTCAAATGAGTAAATGGTATTCTACGGAGGTGGAAGTATCCTTCGGTTGGTCCAACACGGATCAACGTTATCCTCGTCACTATCATAGTGACGTGGTCCAGAGGTGCTAGCCACATTAGGGTCGAAAAGAATAGGCTGGGCTTCAACTATGGCATCAAGCTCTGAAGAATTCAAAGCTTGCAATGTTTCAACAGAAGGATCATTTGGAACTTCTTCAACAAAAGAAGCTGAGGCTACGCCGTTAGGCAAAACAGGAGGCTCAGGAACAAAAGTTTGAGTCTCAATTTGGGAGGGAGACGAAACATAGCCATTTGCCAATGGCTCAACAAGAAAAGAGTTAACATCAAATCCATTATTTCCATGGATGGGAGAAGCAATTGGTTCAGGATTTTCTGGAGGATTCTGATCCAGAATAGGGTAATCTTGAGGCATGAGATTTTGTAAACCAAACTCACCAACAGGAATCAATGGCTGATATGGTCCAGGAGGTGGGTACGAAAAACACATATATTGAGTACTAATTGCAGCTATGAACGCTCTGCAATCTCCAAATAAGACACCATCCCAAAATTGGGGAGTAACGTACCTTGCAGCAATCGATGCCGCCCACTCCTGCCAATCCTCAGGAAGCAGAGGAACTAGCCTAACTATACCAATAACTCCCGAGATATTTGATTCATGGATGTCCATCCAAACTCTATGGTACCGAGCTAAAAACTCTGCTAGGGTTTCTGTGTAGCTCATGTGTATGTGGTGAAATTCAATCATCTCTGCTACGCTTCTAGAGTTGGACATCCTATAAAAGAAAAATTTAAATAATCAACTAAACTGAAATTACGAATAGTCTTGAGAATCCACTGTCTCAACATACTCAATGTCGCTTCCAAAAGGGTGTTCTGGGCTCATGTTACATTCCACAGATAAATACTCAACTTGCTTGCACAACTGATCCATTATCTCGCTTATGATCGATCACCAACAACCAATCACATTAGAGGCTAAAACACAACAATTATATATATACTTTCAACTTCCAAACTTTATAACTAGAAACATTTGAAATTCGTACCTGGATAGCTGGATGAGATGAGAGATCTTTGGACTTCAGTTGTTGTTAAAAACTAACTAGTCTAGGAATTCAAACCAGACTAGACTTTCAGAAATAACAACTTGGAGCAGAAGACATTGCTCTAACTAGTCTAGGATTTCAAAATAGACTAGATTTTTTTTTAAAAAAAATTTATTCAGAGCAGTCAGACCTGCTCTGATACCACTCTGTCGCAGCCCGAACCTCGATATTAGATGTCAAGGCCGGTAGGTCCCACGACTTACACAATTTATGATTAACAAAGGAAATTAAGATAGCGACCCGGCTATCGTTCAAAAGAATAACCATACTTAACATGTCGCAGCCCGAAACTATTACCCAATTTGGGCTCGGTCATTGGAATTACCCAACCCAACCCGGTGGATTTACTCAGTGACCCGGCCAGTGGAATTGACTCGGCCAATTTGGATTTACCCAGCTGGACCCAGTCAGCTGGAATTGTGACTCGGCCAATTTGGATTTACTCAATTGGACCCGATCATTGGAATTACCAGTGACTCGGCCAATTTGGATTTACCCAGCTGGACCCAGTCAGCTGGAATTACCCAGCTGACTCAGCCAGCTGGATTTACCACTTTAGAATAATGTGACATATATGACTCGAGATGATCAACTGAAATCAATATGACATACATATCAATAACATAACTCAAATCACTTGGAATCAAAAGACCTGATCAACCAAATAACCGACAATTGATCAAGAAGATGATGAATTTATTTGAGGATCAAGAAAACAAGATAAAGAAAATTGTTTCAAAAGAACTTAGCAAAAGAGTTTGACTTTAGAATTTAAACGTTATAACAACATTAAACTTCATTTTCTTGCAGCGGAAAACATGAGAATATATGTATGAAGACATATATTCTAGGTCAACTTCTCAAAACGACTTTCTTTTCATAACAACATTTAACAACAACAATAGTCCATCCAGTACTCATCATCTTCATCCTTGCTAACCTGCACATTTTAGAAATAACATGCAGGGCTGAGTACTACGTACTCAGTGAACACATGCCGAAAACATTTGAAAACTTTGCTGAATACAGCTATATATGAAAACTTGCCGGAAAACATAATACGAGGATTTTCTGAAAACAACTCGTAAAATGCTAAAAATACTTTCTTTTCAAAACTCATTTGTCTGCAGACATTTATAACAGTATGAACCATATCTACAAATAAATAATGGTGATGAGAAAGAGGCCTCTTTCTCAATCACTTGTAATCGGCATATCAAGGAAAGGCTCACGATTATGAATAATCGGCCTATCAAAGAAATGCGCACGATTACTAATGTGTACACAGATTTCACCTTGCGTGAAACCGAATTCGTCTTTCTGAAGTAGATGGTAACATACTTAAACATTTTTAAAATCATTTGGCAAGTATCAAAACTTTGTAAAACATACGATATTATGCTTTTCACATATTTTAGTTTAGAAAGCCCACCTGATAAACTTAAGCTTTACTTTAACTTTATCGCTTGAAATCCTTTTACTTCACGCCTCCGCTTCTACTTCCGCTTGCTCCTTTAATCGAAAGCGATTAACGAATTTTAGAACGAGAGCTTTTATCGACTAACGACTTCGATATCCTTAACGAAATTCTATTCGAATTTCTACGTCGCAACTTGATGAAATTCGAGAATTCCTATCTTAACTTTTCAAACGTTCTTAATCTATCTTAATCTATCTAAATTCCTCATTAAGCATCAATATTAAACAATTCTCATACAATCATTAACTCAATTAAACATATAAATTCCCCAAATCGGGAAAATCAACCATAAGTAGAAAAATCTTTATTTCTTTGAATTAAATTTCCATAAAATTTTATAATACTTAATTTTTATTAAGAAGTTCATAAATGCAATTAATTTCTTAATTAAAATTTTATTAATATTTTATTTATTTATTTTAAATTTTCGGTTATTTTAAAATTAATATTTCTTTAATTATTTTCTCTTCTTTTTAATTTCTAATATACTTAATTATCATCTTAAGCTCATTTCTTCATTTAATTTCATTCAATTAAGTATTAATCTTTCAACCCTAATTTAAGAACCCTAATTCGATTTTCTAGGGTTTCTAGGGTTAATCAAGTTTTTGTTTCATTATCTCTTGATCTAATATTCTTCATTAATCTCATATATCTTTAATTGAATCATCAAACTCATCATATAACATTACATTATTAAACCCTAATTTATATTCTTATTTAATCGGTCATTTTCTCAAAAATGAAATTGGTTGGAAATTTTTAAGTATTTCCAACATGAAACATTCTTAAAATACTTAACTAAACTCATTTATATCATTAAATCAATCATATAATTCATGTATTCATTATTTCCCATTTTCTTCTCATCTTCGAAAATTGTCAATTGATAACTAGGGTTTTTCATGCTTAAATCTAATTACATATTTGATCTTATAATCATATTCTAAGCATAATTCATGAAGAACAAATCATCATTCAATGCATGAATTAAAATTTAGCATTTTCTTCTAAATTTCGATTTTCATGCAACTTAGGGTTAGGGTTTTGATTTTTCTAATTTAATCACACAATTCATCATATAATCATGATATAAGCATCATATTAAGACATAAAGATTTACTAATCATTTCTAGGGTTTCTCCCAAAATAATCGACATATATATATTCATAACTAGAATTCTTCATGCATCATCTTAAGCTTAATATTTGATCATAAAATCATCATATAAACATCATTCTAAGAAATCAAGATCATCCAACTACTTCTTCATAGTTCTTACAAATTTTCGACACATATATATATATAATTCTTCCACCAAAGACATGAATCAAGAGCTTGGAATAGAAGAATCTAAGCTTACTTGACTACTTGAGAGGATTGCTAGAAGTTGAAATCTTTGAGCTTGAAGATCAAGATGGTGTTCTTAAGTGTGTGTGAGTGTGTGTATTGAGAGAGAAGAGAGATCGAGAGGGAGAGAGAGAAGCTGCTGCTGCTGCTGTGTGTGTGCGTGTGGTGAGAGATGAGAGAAATGGCTATACATATATTAGTTATAACCCTAGGTTTAGATGTATAGGGTAGCTTATTATTTTATTAAAACTTAGTAGCTAAGTTTTGGTTAATTCATTTAATTAGTTATTAATTCAAATAATTAATAACTAATTAATCTTCTAATAACTCTCTAATTTCTCAACACAGTAATTAAGATTAAGGTTTCACGAACCTTAGATAAAAATCTCACAGAAAGAATCGGAGATTTGAAGCATTTTCAAATCGACCGAAACTAAATTTTTAAGCGATTAATTACGTAAAATTTCACGTAATTAAATTAAATTCTTCTTCTTGTCAATTAATGACTAAACATTTATCATCTATTGATAAATGTAAAAACTTCTTCGTTTCGGATTAACCGAGACGATAAAAATTAATTAAAACTCATTTTTCCGGTAGAATATATCTGCCGGATAAAATTTTCGGAAAGAAAATCTTTATTTTACTAAAATTCTTATCTTTCTCAGAAGATTAATTATTTTAATTACTTAAGAAAGACGGGATACTACAAAAGTCACACGAGGGGCATAAGTAATATCCTCTCCCGGCGACGGCCTAAAGCTAGGCTGAAAACCTAAATGAGTAAATGGTATTCTACGGAGGTGAAAGTATCCTTCGGTTGGTCCAACTTCTGGATCAACGTTATCCTCGTCACTATCATAGTGACGTGGTCCAGAGGTGCTAGCCACATTAGGGTCAAATAGAATAGGCTGGGCTTCAACTATGGCATCAAGCTCTGAAGAATTCAAAGCTTGCAATGTTTCAACAGAAGGATCATTTGGAACTTCCTCAACAAAAGAAGCTGAGGCTACGCCGTTAGGCAAAACAGAAGGCTCAGGAACAAAGGTTTGAGTCTCGATTTGGGAGGGAGACGAAACATAACCATTTGCCAATGGCTCAACAAGAAAAGAGTTAGTATCAAATCCATTGTTTCCATGGATGGGAGAAGCAATAGGTTCAGGATTTTCTGGAGGATTCTGATCCAGAATAGGGTAATCTTGGGGCATGAGATGTTGTAAACCAAACTCACCAACAGGAATCAATGGCTGATATGGTCCAGGAGGTGGGTACGAAAAACACATATATTGAGTACTAATTGCAGCTATGAACGCTCTGCAATCTCCAAACAAGACACCATCCCAAAATTGGGGAGTAACGTACCTTGCAGCAATCGATGCCGCCCACTCCTGCCAATCCTCAGGAAGCAGAGGAACTAGCCTAACTATACCAATAACTCCCGAGATATTTGATTCATGGATGTCCATCCAAACTCTATGGTACCGAGCTAAAAACTCTGCTAGGGTTTCTGTGTAGCTCATGTGTATGTGGTGAAATTCAATCATCGCTGCTACGCTTCTAGAGTTGGACATCCTATAAAAGAAAAATTTAAATAATCAACTAAACTGAAATTACGAATAGTCTTGAGAATCCACTGTCTCAACATACTCAATGTCGCTTCCAAAAGGGTGTTCCAGGCTCATGTTACATTCCACAGATAAATACTCAACTTGCTTGCACAACTGATCCATTATCTCGCTTATGATCGATCACCAACAACCAATCACATTAGAGGCTAAAACACAACAATTATATATATACTTCAACTTCCAAACTTTATAACTAGAAACATTTGAAATTCGTACCTGGATAGCTGGATGAGATGAGAGATGCTGGACTTCGCCTGTTGTTAAAAACTAACTAGTCTAGGAATTCAAACCGACTAGACTTTCGAAAAACAACTTGGAGCAGAAGACATTGCTCTAACTAGTCTAGGATTTCAAAATAGACTAGATTTTAAAAAATTATTCGGAAGCGATCGGACACTGCTCGATACCACTGTCGCGCGGCCCGAACCCCGATATCGGATGTCAAGGCCGGTAGGTCCCACGACTTACACAATTTATGATTAACAAAGGAAATTAAGATAGCGACACGGCTATCATTCAAAAGAATAACCATACTGAACATGTCGCGGCTGAACTTATTACCCAAATTGGCCCGGTCATTGGAATTACCCATTGACCCGGCCGGATTTACTCAATGGACCCAAATTTGGATTTACCATTGGACCCGGCCATTGGATTTACCCACATTGGAATTACTGTTGACTCGATCAATGGATTTATTGGACCCGATCATTGAATTACCCTGACTCGGCCATTGGATTTACCACTTTAGAATAATGTGACATATATGACTCGAGATGATCAATCGAAATCAATATGACATACATATCAATAAACATAACTCAAATCACTTGGAATCAAAAGACCTGATCAACCAAATAACCGACAATTGATCAAGAAGATGACGAATTTATTTGAGGATCAAGAAAACAAGATAAAGAAAACTGTTTCAAGAGAACTTAGCAAAAGAGTTCGACTTTAGAATTTAAACGTTATAACAACATTAAACTTCATTTTCTTGCAGCGGAAAACATGAGAATATATGTATGAAGACATATATTCTAGGTCAACTTCTCAAAAACGACTTTCTTGACATAACAACATTTAACAACAACAATAGTCCATCCAGTACTCATCATCTTCATCCCTGCTAACTTGCACGTTTTAGAAATAACATGCGAGTGTGAGTACTACGTACTCAGTGAACACATGCCGAAAACATTTGAAAACTTTGCTGAATACAGCTATATATGAAAACTTGCCAGAAAAACATAATACGAGGATTTTCTGAAAACAACTCGTAAAATGCTAAAAATACTTTCTTTTCAAAACTCATTTGTCTGCAGACATTTATAATAGTATGAACCATATCTACAAATAAATAATGGTGATGAGAAAGAGGCCTCTTTCTCAATCACTTGTAATCGGCATATCAAGGAAAGGCTCACGATTATAAATAATCGGCCTATCAAAGAAATGCGCACGATTACCAATGTGTACACAGATTTCACCTTGCGTGAAACCGAATTCGTCTTTCTGAAGTAGATGGTAACATACTTAAACATTTTTAAAATCATTTGGCAAGTATCACAACTTTGTAAAACATACGATATCATGTTTTCACATATTTTAGTTTAGAAAGCCCACCTGATAAACTTAAGCTTTAAACTTTAAACTTTAACGCTTGTAGCCCTTTTACTTTACGTTTCTGTTCCCGCTTCCGCTTGCTCCTTTAATCGAAACGGAATAACGATTTTAGAACGAGAGCTTTTATCGACTAACGACTTCGATATCCTTAACGAAATTCTATTCGAATTTCTACGTCGTAACTTGATGAAATTCGAGAATTCCTATCTTAACTTTTCAAACGTTCTTAATCTATCTTGATCTATCTAAATTCCTCATTAAGCATCAATATTAATCAATTCTCATATAACATTAACTCAATTAAACATATAAATTCCCCAAATCGGGAAAATCAACCATAAATAGAAAAATCTTTATTTCTTTGAATTAAATTTCCATAAAATTATATAACACTTAATTTTTATTAAGAAGTTCATAAATGCAATTAATTTCTTAATTAAAATTTTATTAATATTTTATTTATTCATTTTAAATTTTCGGTTATTTTAAAATTAATATTTCTTTAATTATTTTCTCTTCTTTTTAATTTCTAATATACTTAATTATTATCTTAAGCTCATTTCTTCATTTAATTTCATTCAATTAAGTATTAATCTTTCAACCCTAATTTAAGAACCCTAATTCGATTTTCTAGGGTTTCTAGGGTTAATCAAGTTTTTGTTTCATTATCTCTTGATCTAATATTCTTCATTAATCTCATATATCTTTAATTGAATCATCAAACTCATCACATAACATTACATTATTAAACCCTAATTTATATTCTTATTTAATCGGTTATTTTCTCAAAATGAAATTGGTTGGAAATTTTTAATTACTTCCAACATGAAACATTCTTAAAATACTTAACTAAACTCATTTATATCATTAAATCAATCATATAATTCATATATCCATTATTTCCTATTTTCTTCTCATTTTCGAAAATTGCCAATTGATAGCTAGGGTTTTCCATGCTTAAATCTAATTACATATTTGATCTTATAATCATATTCTAAGCATAATTCATGAAGAACAAATCATCATTCAATGCATGAATTAAAATTTAGCATTTTCTTCTAAAATTCGGTTTTCATGCAACTTAGGGTTAGGGTTTTGATTTTTCTAATTTAATCACACAAATCATCATATAATTATGATATAAGCAACATACCATAAGACATGAAGATTTACTAATCATTTCTAGAGTTTCTCCCAAAATAATCGACATATATATATTCATAACTAGAATTCTTCATGCATCATCTTAAGCTTAATATTTGATCATAAAATCATCATATAAATAACATATGAAGGCATGAACCACATCTACCAATTTCTACAAATTCTCCCCAAAATTTCGACACATATATATATATATGATCTTCCACCATGAACATGAATTAGGAGCTTGGAATAGATGAAATTAATCTTACTTAGCTACTTTGAGAAGATGACTTTGGTCTTGGAAGCTTGGATGATGATCAACAATGGAGTTGTGTGTGTGTTTGAGAGTGAGATCGAGAGAGAGATGGAGAGATTGAGAGAGATGGCTGCTATGTGTGTGTGCGTGTGGAATGAGAGATGAGAGAGAGATGTTTTAATAATCTAATAACCTAGGTTTAGAGTTATAGGGTAGGTTATTATTTTATTAAAACTTAATGGCTAAGTTTTGGTTAATTCAATTAATTAATTATTAATTCAAATAATTAATAACTAATTAATCTTCTAATAACTCTCTAATTTCTCAACACAGTAATTAATATTAAGGTTTCACGAACCTTAGATAAAAATCTCACAGAAAGAATCGGAGATTCGAAGCATTTTCAAATCGACCGAAACTAAATTTTTAAGCGATAATTTACGTAAAATTTCACGTAATTAAATTAAATTCTTCTTTTTGTCAATTAATGACTAAACATTTATCATCTATTGATAAATGTAAAAACTTCTTCGTTTCGGATTAACCGAGACGATAAAAATTAATTAAAACTCATTTTTCCGGTAGAATATATCTGCCGGATAAAATTTTCAGAAAGAAAATCTTTATTTTACTAAAATTCTTGTCTTTCTCAGAAGATTAATTATTTTAATTACTTAAGAAAGACGGGATACTACAGGGAATGAGGGAGGAGATGGGTTTCATATATAGAGATAGGAATAAATATTTAATATTTAATAGTTAAGTTAAGTTGTTTAATTAATTAATTGCTTAATCAATTAATTAATAACTAACAAATCTTCAATTAAACCTTAAACTTCTCAACATAGGAATTTAATTTAGGGTTTCACGATCCCTAGATAAAAATCTCACAGAAAGAGTCGGAGATTCGAAATATTTTCAAATCGACCGAAACTAAAATTTTAAGTGATAAATCTCGTAGAATTTCACTTAAATGAATTAAATTCTTCTTTTTGTCAAATTATGACCAAACATTTATCACTTATTGATAAATGTAAAACCTTCTTCGTTTCGGATTAACCGAGACGATAAAAATTAATTAAAACTCATTTTTACGGCAGAATATATCTGCCAGATAAAATTTTCGGAAAAGAAAATTTTTCTTTCATTAAAATCTTATCTTTCTTACTAAATTAATAATTTTTATTACACAAGAAAGACAGGATACTACAGATACCAAGCTAACGATACTTTCCAAAGATAAACAACCAACTTACTTACACAACTGATTCATCGTCTCGCTTACGATTAATCAGCACAAAACAATCTCAATAGAAGCTCAAAACCACAACACAATTTCATATATCTCAAACTTTCTAACTTCATCTCATTAATTAACTCAGTTATGGAGGTGGAAGACCATATTACTGAGTGTCTAGCTATGTGGGTTGATCAGGTCCACATAACAGTCCGTCAGTCACATGGAACTTCAAATTTTAAACTTTTAAACATAGAAAACTTTTAAATGCGTACCTGGTTTGCCGGATGAGATGAGGTGTTGGACTTTTGTTGTTGTTAAAACTTGACTAGTCTAAAATTCAAATCAGACTAGACTTTAAGAAATATCGACTTAGAATAAACAGAACTTAGAGCAATTAAACCATGCTCTCAACTAGTCTAGGGATTCAAACTAGACTAGACTTTTAAGAAATATTGAATTAGAGCAGACAGACCTACTCTGATACCACTCTGTCGCAGCCCGGCTTAGAAATTAGATGACAAAGCCGGTGGATCCCACGACTTACACAATTTATGATTAACAAAAGGATAAAGATAGCGACCCTGCTATCATTCAAGAACAAATAAGGCAACTCATGCTTGACAAATCATCAAACTTAGGATAATTAGGATATACATAACTCGAGATTAATGAAACGAACATTGATCTCTTTTTAAAACATGCATATCATCAAATACGATTTCAAATCAACTCGAAAATCAATAATCTCATCAGCCAAATTAATGGCAACAACCATGAAAGCACGATAAAAATCAGTTGCAATAAGACTGGAACTTCCAATATAACGAGCAACTGTTATATTGATAATTAGGTCGGCTAGACTTCAAAATAAGATAACAACATAGTTCGAGACTTTAGACTTCAACACTTCATCAAACTTATACAAATCTCAACATCATAATCTTGCAGCGGAAAAACGAGAGATTATATGTATGAAGACATATAATCTAGGTTCTAATCTCATCAAAATGACCTTTATCAAACAACAACAACAACAAGTTCGTCCAGCACACAATCATCTTCATCCCAGCTAACCTGCACATTTTAGAAATAATAGGCGGGGCTGAGTACATCGTACTCAGTGGGCACATGCCAAGATAATTTGAAAACTTACTGAATACAACTATAAATTGGACTTTGCCGGAAGACATAGCACAATTCAAACTTGTGCATGTTCAAAAGAATATATAAATATATATATATATAAGATTATGTACCGTGTCTACAATAAAATAGTGCTGAGAAGTAGGCCACCTTCTCAAACACTTGTAATCGTCCACTCCTTTCGGAAGGCTCCCGATTACAAAATAGTGTACACAAATCCTACCTTGCGTAGGACCGAATTCGTCTTTCTTTGGTAGACGGTATCATACAAAACTTTAAATATTTGGCAAGCCAATTACTTGAACACATCACACATATATATAATCTTATATATATAGCATTCATCATTTCTTGGTTTAGAAAGCCCACCTGATAACTGAAGCTTTGGACTTAACCTTTAACGAACCCGAATCCTCGGATTCACACTTCCACTTGATCCTTCATTCGAAATAGAATTTACGAATTCAGAACGAGAATTAACTACTATCGAATAAACGAATTCGATATTCTTAACTCCTAAGTTACTTTGAAATTCTACGTCGAAACTCGACGAAACTCAAGAATTTCTAACTTAACTTCTTAACTCTCTTAATCTATCTTAACTCTTCATTAATCATCAATCATCAATGAAAATCACACTTAGCACAATATTCAGCAATCACTATTTATGACAATCGAATTTAATCCGTTTAACGGATTCAGAAAATTCTCAAATTAATTCCACACACATTTTACAACATTATATACATAATCACATATAAACTCCCGACTCGGGAAATTCAATCAAAAATAGAAAATCTTTATTACTTTGAATTAAATTCTCAGAAAATCACACAATACTTTATTTTTAATGAGAAGCTCATAAATGCAATTAGTTTCTTAAATAAAATTTAATTAATAATTTATTTTATTTTGTAAATTTTCGGTTCTTTTTATTTTAATAATTCTAGAATTCTTTTCTCTTCATTTTAATTTCTAGCATGCTTATATAATTAACATAAACTAATTTCTTCAATTAATTCCATTCAATTAATCATTAAACCATAAACCCTAATTTAAGAACCCTAATTTCGATTTTCTAGGGTTTCTAGGGTTAATCAAGCTCTCTTTTGATTAATTCTTGATTAATCAAACATCATTAACATCATATAAACCTAATTCAATCATCCATTAAATCATATAACCTTAATATCACAAACCCTAATTTTATTCTTCAAATTTTCGACTTTTTCATTAAAATAAAAAAAAGATTATGAATTCATGCTCACTTCCAACATGAAACATACTTAAAAAAAATTCATTAAACTCATAAATAACATCAAATTGAGCATAAACATCATGCATCAAAATTTGACCATTTCCTTGAAAATTTCGAAAATGGTAACTTGTGAACTAAGGTTCTTATGCTTCATTTAACTCATAAATGATCTTCTAAACATCATATAAACATCATACTATAAGATCAAGATCATCCAATCACTTCTTCAATCTCTTCCCAAATTTTCGAAATATATATATATATATATATATATATATATATATATATATATATATATACGTGAAAGAAGATGTTTAAACCATGGAATTTGAGCTAAAAGCTTGGAAGAACAAGGATATACACTTACTTAATGGATTGGAAAGGATTTGCTAACTTGAATCTTGTTCTTGGAGCTTGGAATTTGAATAACAATGGAGGAAATGGAATTTATGTATGTAATGTGTGTGTATGCGTGAATGAGAGGGTGAGGGAAGAAGAGGGATATGTTTATTTATAGAGAGAGAAACTTAGGGATTAAGTTTTAGTTAGTTAATTAATTAATTACTTAGTTAATTCAATTAATTAACTACTAACAACTCCTCAATTAAACTTCAAATTTCTCAACATAGGAAATTAGTTTAGGGTTTCACGAACCCTAGATAAAAATCTCACAGAAAGAATTGGAGATTCGAAATATTTTCAAATCGACCGAAACTAAAAATTTAAGTGATAAATTACGCAATAAATCACTTAAATAAATTAAATTCTTCTTTTAGTCAATTAATGACTAATCATTTATCACTTAATGATAAATGTAAAAACTTCTTCATTTCGGATTAACCGAGACGATAAAAATTAATTAAAACTCATTTTACGGCAAAATATATCTGCCGGATAAAATTTTCGGAAACAAAAATTTTTCTTTCACTGAAATCTTATCTTTCTTACTAAATTAATAATTTTTAATACGCAAGAAAGACGGGATACTACAAAATGCTGATACACGCCGAACTGAATTGCAATTCGAAAGTGGAGATAAGGTTTTCTCAAAGTTTCTCCTTCAAAAGGGATAATTAGGTTTGGCGTTAATGTCGCAGCCCGACTGAGAATGAAGATAACCAAGCCAGTGAATCCCACGACGTACACACTTTATGATTAACCAAGGAACAAGATAACGACCCAGTTATCCAACAAAACCCCATCATACGATAAATCATATTTTTAAGTCAAACCAAAATAGCCGAGAATGGTCAAAAGACAACACCATCTCGTATCAGAGTTTAACAACGGAAACAAGGTTTATCAAGTCATAGCTTCAACATCACACTAAGACAACAATTTCTGAATAAATTCAGAGTGTTGCAGCGGAAACAACATGACATATCTTTGGTTATATGTATGAAGACATATAACCCTGCTCAACATCAACAAAGTCTCAAGAGATCAACAACAAAAGTCTGCCCAGCACACTCCATCTCCATCCAAGGTAGCCTGCACATTTTAGAAATAACATGCAGGGCTGAGTACTTTTGTACTCAGTGGACACATGCCAAAATAATTGAAAACTGCTGCTTAGAGCTATAGATTGAATCTTGCTATAAAGCATAGCACAAGTATAAATATTAAAAACAAACATGTGTTTGCCAAATCCTTTTCTTTCATTATAAGTGACTCGAGTAAAATACTTTAACATGTATGTACCACATCTACTATAACTTTTGAGTGCTGAGAAGTAGGCCTCCTTCTCAAACACTTGTTGTCGCAGCCCGGCCTAGAAATTAGATGACGAAGCTGGTGGGTCCCACGACTTACACAATTTATGATTAACAAAAGATTACGATGGCGACCCAGCTATCTTCATCCCAGCTAACCTGTACATTTTAGAAATAATAGGCGGGGCTGAGTACATCGTACTCAGTGGCAGTGGGCACATACCAAGATAATTTGAAAACTTACTGAATACAGCTATAAATTGGACTTGCCGGAAGACATAGCACAATTCAAACTTGTGCATGTTCAAAACAATATATATAAATATATATAAGAGTATCTACTGTGTCTACAATAAAATAGTGCTGAGAAGTAGGCCTCCTTCTCAAACACTTGTAATCGTCCACTCCTTTCGGAAGGCTCCCGATTACAAAATACTGTACACAAATCCTACCTTGCGTAGGACCGAATTCGTCTTTCTTTGGTAGACGGTATCATACAAAACTTTAAACATTTGGCAAGCCAATTACTTTGAAAACATCACACATATATATAATCATATTTATATATATAGCATTCATCATTTCTTGGTTTAGAAAGCCCACCTGATAACTAGATCTTTGGACTTAACCTTTATCGATTCTGAATCCTCGGATTCACTTCCACTCGATCCTTCATTCGAATAAGAATTCACGAATTTAGAACGAGAATTAACTACTATCGAATAAACGAATTCGATCTTCTTAACTTCTCATTTACTTCGAAATTCTACGTCGAAACTCGACGAAACTCGAGAATTTCTAACTTAACTTCTTAAACTCTCTTATTCTATCTTAACTCATACTTAATCATCAATCACACTTAACATAACCATACTTTAATTAATATTCATCATAATCGACAAAGTCGATTTTAATCCGTCTAACGGACTCAGAAAATTCTTAAATTAAATCCACTCACATTTTCCAACATTATGAACATAATTACACATTCACTTCTCATATTCGACTCGATTAAACAAAAATAGAAAATCTTTATTACTTTGAATTAAATTCTCAGAAAATCACACAATACTTTATTTTTAATGAGAATCTCATAAATACAATTAGTTTCTTAAATAAAATTTAATTAATAATTTATTTTATTTTATTAATTTTCGGTTATTTTTATTTTAGGGTTTCTAAAATTCTTTTCTCTTCTTTTTAATTTATAACATACTTGATTAAGCATTATAAGCTTAATTCTTCAATTAATTTCATTTAATAAACCATCAATTATAAACCCTAATTTAATAACCCTAATTTCGATTTTCTAGGGTTTTTAGGGTTAATCAAGCTCTCTTTTAATTAATTCTTAATTAAACAAACATCATTAACATCATATAACATCAAATCATTCATTAAATACATCATATAACATCAACTTCACAAACCCTAATTTTATTCTTCATATTTTCGAGTTTTTCATAAAATGATAAAGGACTGAGATTTCATGCTAACTTCCAACATGAAACCTGCTTAAAATAATTAGTTAAACTCATTTTTAACATCAAATTAAGCATATAATTCATGGATCAAAACTTGACCATTTTCTTGAATTTTTCAAAAATCTCAAGAAATAGGTTTAGGGTTTCTCATGATTCATTTAATCACATAAATATCATATAAACATGAAATAAACATCATACTAAGAAATCAAGATCATCCAATCACTTCTCAATTTCTCCCAAATTTTTGAAATTTATATATATATACATGAAAGAGGATGTTTGAACCATGGAAATTGAGCTAAAAGCATGGAAGAACAAGGATATACACTTACTTAATGGATTGGAAGGGATTTGCTGACTTGAATCTTGTTCTTGGAGCTTGGAAAGAGCTCATCAATGGAGGAAAATGTATATACATATGTGTGTGTGTATGCTGTCGAGAGGAGTGAGGGCATGAGGGAGGATATGGGTTTCATTGTAATATCCCGTTTTCGTGAATAATTAAACCTAGTATTTCTTTAATTAAATTAAGAGAATGAAGATGAAGAAAAATTCCCTTTTTAATAATTTTATTCGGCAACCTTAAATTTTTGCCGAAAAAGTGGAATTTAATTATGTTTGTTTCGTCTCGGGTAAACCGAAACGAATGAGATTTATGTTTATTGAATTGTGCATTTAGGCATGATTTTTAATTGAGAAAATTATGAATTTAATTTTCTTAATTTATTTTATTAGCAATTAATTATTAAAAATAATAATCTTATTTATTCCATAAATGATTCGTTTTTCAGTATTTTCTTCCGAAAACTTTCATTAGGGTTAGAGATGCCCTAATTGATTTTTCTTGATCAAGAAATTAGAGAATGAAGTTATGATTAGCAAGTTAGTAATTAATTGATTAAACTAAGCATTTAACTAATTAAATAATCCTAATTATTGCATAAGCAATGACCTAATGGATGACATATGTTTGTTGACTAATGTACTTAGCTTAAATGTGTGAATTTCAAGCCAATTCTTCATCCATCTCTCGCTCAAAAATCAGCAGCAACAGCGCACACTTCACACACACATTTCTCCATCTTTCTTCAATTTTTAAGCTCAAATCCAAGATCAAATCATCTCCAAATCATTAATCAAGGTAGATTATATGTTTATTTCAAGTTATAGCTCAAAGATCAAGCTTTAATCCTCATTTTTATTCTTTTATTTTTTTCGAAAAAAATGGCAGAAATTATTAGGTGATTATGATCTTGATTTATGATGTTTAATTTATGCTTAGGATGCATGATATATCATTAATTCATGTTTAATTCAAACCCTAACCCTAATCTTAGAAATTTCGAAAATTTAAGAAAATTAGGGGTTTTCAATTGTGATGTTGGATGATCAAATTTATTGAATAATTGAGCTTAGATAATTATTCTAAGCATGTTTGATGTTGGAAGTGATCAAAGAATCAAAGCCCTTCTATGACTTTTAATTTTGGCCTAAAAATATGATTTAAATTAAGGGTTTTTGATTTTAATGTTCTATGATTGATTTGAAGTTTAAATTAAGCTTATATGATGTTATTGAGTATGATTATATATAGAATTAATGGATTGAATCATTAATTCTCCAATTTTATAATTAATTTCGAAATTAGGGTTCATCAAAATTGGGATTTTGATTTTGATCTTGAATGATGAAATTGATGATAGCATTGAGCCAATGATATTTATTTAAGCATGTGAGAATATTATTAGAATTTTTGGAGTTCAATTTCTATTATTTTAGAAATTTTCAGCTTTTAATTAATTAAGAAATGATTAATTTAAGGCTTAAATGGATTAATTGAAGGTATAATTAATCTCTATGATTTTAATCAAGCATGTTATGAATTGATTTGAAGAGAAAGTAATAATCCATATATTATATATGAAAAAGCCGAAATATATATATATGTGGAATTATGATTTTTATTTAAGTTATCCAAGAAATTAAATTATAATTATAGTTTATAATTTAATTAAGAATGTTTGGAAGTAATTAGAATGAGATTGGATATTTAATCCAAGAGTTGAAAAAGGGCAGCCCCTTTAATCTTAATTTATAAAGATTATTTAATTTTTAATCAAATAAATAATCATAGATATGGATTCTATGTTAAAAACTAACTGTTGTGGAATTTTTCGGAAATTTAATACGAAGTTTTGATAATTTCTATTTTCCGATGAATTTTTCCAAGTTGAAGGTTGATATGTTTGTATGATATGAAGTGATGATTTGAATATGTAATTATGCTTATTATGGTTTAGTAATAATAAGGAATTAATTTGAGAATTTTCAGAGCTCGTTTGTCGAGTCAAATCCGTTTCGTATTTGAAGATATGAATAGTAATTAATGTATGATTATGTTAAGTGTGATTTTGGTTAATGATGAGTTAAGATAGAGTAAGAGCGTTTAAGAAGTTAAGTTAGAAATTCTCAAGTTTTGTCGAGTTTCGACGTAGAATTTCAAAGTAAATTAGAAGTTAAGAATATCGAATTCGTTTATTCGATAGTAGTTAATTCTCGTTCTGAATTCGTGAATTCTAGTTCGAATGAAGGATCGTGTCGCAGCCCGGCTTAGAATTTAGATAACAAAGCCGGTAGGTCCCACGACTTACACAATTTATGATTAACAAAAGGATAAAGATAGCGACCCGGCTATCGTTGAAGAATAACAAAGGACATTCCTACTCAACAATTCATCAATCTTAGAATAATTACGGCATGCATAACTCAAGATCAACGAGACGATCAACTGATTTCAATAACAACATGCATGTCAACGAATACAACTCAAATCAGCTCAGAATCAAAAGACATGATCAACCAAATAATCGACATTGATCAAGGAATGACGAGCTGACTTGAGGATCAAGAAAGCACGATAAAGAAAACTGTTTCAAGTTCGACAAAACTTTCTTAAAACAACGAACAACTTATGAACATATGATTCAAGTGGTTGAGTTTCAAAAGTACTTGACAAAAAGAGTTCGACTTTAGCATAATTCGACTCTAGAATCCAACATCATTACTAACATTATACAATATCAAACTTCAGAAATGAACATCTTATCATTCAGCGGAATACGAGAGATTATATGTATGGAGACATATAATCTAGGTCTGATTTCATCAAAACAACTCCTAAATACTTTATGAACAACACAGTCCATCCAGCACACGTCATCTCCATCTCAGCTAACCTGCACATTTTAGAATAATACGCGGGGCTGAGTACGAAGTACTCAGTGGGCACATGCCAAGATACTTAAAATTTTACTTCTTAGAGTTAGGGATTTAACTTGCCATATAGCATAAGCACAAGTAGTTTTTCTCAAAAACAAACCTGTGCATGCTCAACATTTTCTTTTCTGTAAATCATGTTTGTCTGGCCAGACATATACTTTATGAGGTATGTACCAGATCTATAATCACATAGTGATAGTGTTGAGAAGGAGGCCTCCTTCTCAAACACTTGTAATCGGCCCACCTTTTCGAAGGCACATGATTACAACTAAGTGTACACAAATCCTACCTTGCGTAGGACTGAATTCATCTTGCTACAGTAGATGGTATCATACAAACATTTGGCAAGTTAATCAACTTAAAAACATCATATATATATATAATCATATATATGTATATATTGTCATTTCTTTGGTTAGAAAAGCCCACCTGATACACTTAAGCTTTTGTCTTAACTTTAACGCTCGCTAAATTTGTGCTTTATGCTTCAGCTTCCACTTCCACTTGCTCCTTTAATCGAAATGGAAAATACGAACTTCAAAACGAGAATAATTTCTATCGAATAAACAACTTCGATATTCTTAACTTAATTCGCTTCGGAATCCTACGTCGAAACTCGGCGAAACTCGAGAATTTCTAACTTAATTTCTTAAACGTCCTTAATCTATCTTAACTTAACTTTAAGCATCAAACATCAACAATTCAACTCGTTCATCAATATCAATCAAACATCAAATAATCACTTAACACAACATTCATAAACATTCATCATAATCGACTAAGTCGCTTTTAATCCGTCTAACGGACTCAGAAAATTCTCAATTTAAATCTATACATATTTCTCAATACAACACACATCTTTACACATTTATAACACACATTGACTCGATTAAACATATAAACTCCCAAATCGGGAAAATCATCCAAAAATAGAAAATCTTTAATATTCTGAATTAAATTTCTAGAAATTCACACAATATTACATTTTTAATAATTAGTTCATAAATGCAATTAGTTTATTAATTAAAAATTAATTAATATTTTATTTATTTATTTTAATTTTCGGTTCTTTTGAATTTAAGATTTCTATAATTATTTTCTCTTCTTTTTAATTTCTAATATTCTTAATTAACATTATAAGCTCATTCCTTTATTAAATTTCAATCAATTAAGCATTAATATTCCAATCCTAATTTAAGAACCCTAATTTCATTTCATAGGGTTTTTAGGATTAATTAAGCTCAATTTTCATTATCTATTGATTAAACTTACTTCATTAACATCACATAACATCACATTATCCATCATAATCATCATATCTCATAAATCCATTAAATCCAAATTTTCATATTCATTTGATCGACATTTTTAACAAAATGAAATTGGTTGGGAATTTATACTTACTTCCAACATGAAACATTCTTAAAATAACTATCTAAACTCATTTATATCATCAAAATGAATATATAAGACATGCATCCAATATTTTCCATTTTCCTCACATTTTCGAAATTTTTTAAAATAATAGCTAGGGTTTTCTCATTTTTAATCTAACTACATATTTGATCTTCTAAGCATATTCTAAGCATAATTCATGAAGATCAAAACATCATTCAATGCATGAATCAAACTTAACCATTTTCTTCATAAATTCGAAAATAATAAAAACTAGGGTTAGAGTTCTCTTTCTCATGATTTAATCATACCAATGATCATATAATCATCATATAAACATAATATTAAGACATGAAGATCATCTAACCATTTCTATAATTTCTCCAAAATAATCGACATATATATATATATATGGAAGAAGAGATCTTGAGGAAAGAACCTAGGTTAGTATATACCTAGCTCTTCTTGATTACTTTGGATGAGAGAAATAAACTTGATCTTGAAAGCTTGAAGCTTGCTTGAAGAACAAAAATGGAGTTTGTATGTGTTTGTGTGTATATGTCGAGAGAGATGGAGAGAATGAGAGAAGAAAAAAAAATGTTGCTGCTACTTTGTGTGTGTGTGCGTGAGAGTTGAGAGAGATGAGAGATGTATACATCTCTTGCATAGGTATAGGTAGGGTAGACTTAGGTTTATTATTTAATTGATACTTAATAGCTAAGTTAGGTTAAGTAGTTAATTAATTAATAATTCAATTAATTAATAACTAATTAATTTTCTAATAATCCTTTAATTTCTCAACACAGGAAATTAGCTTAAGGTTTCACGAACTTTAGATAAAAATTTCACAGAATGAATCGGAGATTTGCAACATTTTCAAATCGACCGAAACTAAATTTTTAAGCGTTAAATTACGTAAAATTTTACGTAATTAAATTAAATTCTTCTTTCAGTCAATTTATAACTAAACATTTATCATTAATTGATAAATGTAAAAACTTCTTTGTTTCGGATTAACCTAGACGATAAAAATAATTAAAAACTCATTTTTCCGGTAGAATATATCTGCCGGATAAATTTTCTGAACGAAAAATTTTCTTTTACTGAAATCTTATCTTTCTTACTAATTTAATAAATCTTAATACGCAAGAAATATGGAATACTACATTAATTACTTAAACATTATGCATATAATTATTAATTTAAATGGATTAATTAATTCTCTAATTAATCAAACATCAATCAGTCAATCATAACGACTTTAATTACAAAGATCTCGAACTATAAAAATTATTAGAATTTCTCAGACTCTAATATAAGCTTTCTTTATGAATTTTCGGAAATAAAATCCGAAAACAAAATAAATTGCCGAAGAGATTTTTATGATTTCCGGAGAAATCAAATCTTTCAAAATAGCATACATTTCTCAAATAACTTCAAACATATAAGAACATAGTCATAAACATCTTCATTATCTCATTTCGGATTAACTGGAACGAGAATAAATCTTAAATTATTAAAATTCGGTAAATTAGGGCTGCCGAAAAATTTTAATTGCCGGAACTTATTTTCTTTCTAAGTTTGCACAACTTAATTCTTTTAGACTAGCTCTTAATTAATTACTAAGATCGGTTATGAAAAAGCGGGATACTACAGATCGAGTGGAAGTGTGAATCCGAGAATTCAGAATCGATAAAGGTTAAGTCCAAAGCTTCAGTTATCAGGTGGGCTTTCTAAACAAAGAAATGATGAATGCTATATATATATGATTATATATATGTGATGTTTTAAATTGATTAACTTGCCAAATGTTTTAAGTTTTTGTATGATACCATCTACTGAAGAAGGACGAATTCGGTCCCGCGCAAGGTGGGATTTGTGTACACATTAGTAATCGTGAGTCTTTCTTTGATGGGCCGGTTACATTGGTAATCGTGAGCCTTTCTCTGATAGACCGGTTACAAGTGATTGAGAAAGAGGCCTCTTTCTCATCACTACTATTTATAGTAGATATGGTTCGTACTTAATGAGTATTTTGACTGCAGTCACTTATATCAAAAGAAAATTCTTGAGCAAGCACAAGTTTGTTTTCAAAAAGTTACTTGTGCAATGCTTTCTGGCAAGTTTAATCTATAGCTCTAAGAAGCAAGTTTTCAAATATTTTGGCATGTGCCCACTGAGTACGAAGTACTCAGCCCTGCATGTTATTTCTAAAATGTGCAGGTTAGCTCGGATGAAGATGGGAGTGTGCTTGGACGGACTTTTGTTGGTTGAGTCTTTTGAAAGTTGTTTAAACTAGTGTTGAGTCATATGTCTTCATACATATGATTCTCTATGTTTTTTTTTCCGCTGCAATACTTTGAAATATATGTTGAAGTATGAAGCATGTTCTCGACTTTGAAGTCGTTAATGTTATTTGTTAAGGTTTCAGCTGCAAACTTGTTTTAATTTGAAAATAAGTTGTCAATCCTTTGTTGAGCTCTTTTAAATCATACGACCCTCTTTTATCGTGCTTTCTTGATCTAATGGACTTCTTGTCAATATTGATCTCTTGGCATCGTTGGTCGTACGATACTAATTGTTGGTTGAAATTGTCGAGCATGTTATTGATTTCTTGTTAAGCATGTTCGTTGAGATGTTGTTAAAGAATAAGTTTAACTCCCGGTATTGTTGCTTGTTAAGAATAGTTGACGAATGTTTGGTTTTGTTGGATAACTGGGTCGTTATCTATTCCTTGGTTAATCATAAATTGTGTACGTCGTGGGACCCACCGACTCGGTCATCTTTATTCTGAGTCGGGCTGCGACAGAGTGGTATCAGAGCAGGTCTGTCTGCTCTAATTCATTATTTCTTAAAAGTCTAGTCTAGTTTAATTCCTAGACTAGTCAAGAGCAAGGTCTATTGCTCTAAGTTCATATTTCTTCAAGTCTAGTCTGGTTTGAATTCTAGACTTGTCGAGTTTTAACAACAACAAAAGTCCAGCACCTCATCTCATCCGGCAAACCAGGTACGCATTTGAAAGTTTCCTATGTTTAAAAGTTTAAAATTTGAAGTCCATGTGACTGACGGACTGTTATGTGGACCTGATCAACCCACATAACTAGAAACTCAGTAATATGGATCTTCCGCTTTTATAATGAAGTTAATTAAAGTGATGAAGTTATAAAGTTTGAGATATATGAAATTGTATTGTGGTTTTGAGTGGTTTTTGAGCTGTATTGCGAGACGATGAATCAGTTGTGTAAGAAAGTTGGTTGTTTGTTTTTGAAAAGTATAGTGAGCTTGGAAGCAAAATTAGCTTCTTGAATGACGAGACCATTAAAGAGTTTTAGTTAATGCGTATTAGCTATGCAGAGACATTAACAGAGTTGAGCCGTTTCCATTGTGTTTAGATGGATATTATGAGAGTAATATTTCGGGAGTTCTCGAAATACTAAAATTGGTTTCTTTTCTTCCCAACAAGTAGCAGAAATGGGATGCATCACGTGCATCGAGGTTCTTAATGAAACAATATTGGGATCGTATGCTTTAGGACGATTGCCGTGGATTTATAGCCGAGATCAGCTCTCGCTATATGTGCTACTACTCTGCACCACCGCCTGGACCGTAGCAGCCACCGATCCGAGTGAATGGAGAAGGACTTCAAGATTCGATATTCAAGACGACCCAATTTTTTTTTCTCATTCCTCAAGAGAACCTTGAAACCGTGGTTTCTCCTCATCCTAATGATTATAGTTTTGATAAAAACACAATTATTTCTTAGCCGTTGTGGAATGGCTATGTTTCATCTCCACCTCTAACAAATGTTTGCTTCTGTTCCCGAACCTTCTGCTTCGGTGAACAATTTGATTCAGCTCCCTCTATTGATGTAGTTCCATTAAATCCTTCTTTGGATACTCTTCAATCTTTGAATTCTTCAGAGCTTGATTATTTCTTTAGAACTCAGCTTGTTTCTTTCGTTTCTACAAGAGGAGTACGTCAGGACCACGTTGCCATGACAGTGACGAGAATACCATTGACCCGAGGTCGGAGCAACCGAAGAATATTCTCATCTTCGTTGTATGCCGTTTAGCCATCTAGGATTTTAGCCTAGTTTGAGGCCTTTTTCGGGTATGGTCGACGTGAGTATTGTCCGTTTGATGTTACATGAAGTGGAGAGAGCCGAGGAGAGTACCGAGTTTGAAAGTGAGGAAGAAAAAGAAGAAGAAGATCCATTAGAGGATGAGCAGAGAGAGAGGGTTCGAGAGTGGCGTTAATTTAATAGATTAATAATTGAACCAATTTTACGCTTGTTTAGTAGGTTTTCGTATAAAGATGCATAAAATGTTAAGTTTTCAAAGATTCGGTAGCGATGAAGAATTCCGCTCCGAGAAAGTAGTTTTGCGTGATGCCCTAAAATCACGGTTAACGTGGGGAGTTTTTGTATAGAGAAAAATCCCTCGTTTTTGAAAAAGTTATTGAAGAGGTAAATTTTTCCGTTATAAGAAAAAGTATGGCCAAAGCAGTCATTTTAGAAAATTTCCGAGTTTTGTATTTATGTCGGAAATTATATCTTAAAAATGAATTATTGAAACAAAATTTGTTGAAGTAAAATGAAGTTTATTTTAGTAAATAAAAGCGTTAAACAAGAATTGAAAGATAGAAAGTTCGTTGAGAACGTAAAGAATCGAAGGAGAAATTTTTTTAAAGTCAGAGATCGCTCAAAAATATTACAGGGAATGAAGTGAGAGACCGCTTGATGTCAGAGACCGCTGAAAATAATACAGGGCGAGAAGTCAGCCATCTCCTAGACTCAGCGCTCGCTGAAGGAAGCAGGACCCCGGAACTCAGCGTCCGCTGAGGTCGAGCGGTCGCTGACCATGGCAGGTCAGCCGCGGCTGAGTCCCAGAAGTCGCTGACCTGGGCGGCGGCTGGTCTGCTACCTTTTACTCCGGAGGCCATAACTTCCTGCTCATTAAACGGAATTCAGATCCGTAAATTGGATTGGAAACTAGACATCCGTGGCTTTCTAATGGTACCATGCACGCCCCGTGGTTCTAAATATTCTGTTCTGAAATTTAGTTTTAATCTGCTGCAATTGTGCAGATTTTTCTATAAGTTATTTCTTCCAAGTTTAATTAATTTATCTTAATTTCTTGGAACTTTCTAAACCAAATTTTGCTCGTTGTTATGAGTTTGAGATCTTTTACGTGACGAACTTTCGTAAGCGAGATGATGAATTAATTGAAAGCAAGGCGATGGTTTGTTTTTTTTGGAATGAAAAGCGAACGCGAGATATCGTTGGGAAGCAACAACGAGACGAAGTTGATTGAAGAAAAAGAAGAAAAATGAGTATGAAAAAGAGAATTAAAATAAGTAATGAAGAATGAAAACATAGCTTAAAGTATAGAAAAAAAAATTTCCGTTGTTCGTTCTTCATCCGTCGTCCGTTTCGTTCTTTGTTTGTTTCGTTGTCGTTCGTTATTCTTCTCTTTTGTTAATCACATTCTTGTTATGTTTTAGAACGAGATTGAGATGAATTAATATCTCAAAAGAATTAAACAATGAAGTTAATGTCTCAGGATAACGTTATTCCTTTCTATTTTGTTAGGAATACATGAGCTAAAATTTTATTTAGTCTTAGTTATTCGATTTAATTAAGGTTTGGGATTCTTTCATTACCCAACCTACTTCTCGGATTATTAATCCTGTCATTTTATTATTCAGTTAAATGCGTCAATTTTGACCTCAGAAATTTTTATTTTAAGAATTTGATTTAATTTTAGTCTTTCGCGCAGAGGTGATTTATTCTCTCTTTCCGAGGATCCTTAATATTCTCAACTCTCCGAATATTAAGTTTTCTTTCACTTCCGTTTCTCCGATTTAGCAAAGGAGCTTGAAACAGAATTATTCTAACTATATCACAAGGATAATAATAATATGACGACTTCGACAGCAATTCAGCTACTAAGAGAATGGACTGTTTGGCCCAACTTCGACATGTTCCTCCCCAGAAATTAAGTTCGAGGCTAATTTGTCGCAGCCCGAACCTCGATATTAGATGTCAAGGCCGGTAGGTCCCACGACTTACACAATTTATGATTAACAAAGGAATTTAAGATAGCGACCCAGCTATCGTTCAAAAGAATAACCATACTTAACAACTCATCATTTTAGAATAATACGACATATATGACTCGAGACGATCAACTGAAATCAATATGACATACATATCAATAGACATAACTCGAATCACTCGGAATCAAAAGACCTGATCAACCAAATAATCAACAATTGATCAAGAAGATGACATAATGACTTGAGGATCAAGAAAACAAGATAAAGAAAAATGTTTCGAGTTCGACAAAGCTTCATGGAATATATATCAAGACTAAGTTTTACGCAAACTGTGACAAAAAGAGTTCGACTATCAAAACATAGATCGACTCTAGGTTTTAAACAACTTCATCATAATTTAATAAAATCATCTTAACATGGCAGCGGAATACGAAAGACTATATGTATGACGACATATAATCTAGGCTCTTTATTTTTCAAAACAATAACAACAACCAACATCTATCCAGCCTCGTCATCTACATTCCTGCTAACCTGCACGTTTTAGAAATAACATGCAGGGCTGAGTACTACGTACTCAGTGAACACATGCCGAAAACATTTAAAAACTTTGCTGAATACAGCTATATATGAAAACTTGCCAGAAAACATAATACGAGGATTTTCTGAAAACAACTCGTAAAATGTTAAAAATACTTTCTTTTCTCAAAAATTTATTTGTCTGCAGACATTTATAACAGTATGAACCATATCTACAAATAAATAATGGTGATGAGAAAGAGGCCTCTTTCTCAATCACTTGTAATCGGCATATCATCGAAAGACTCACGGTTATGAATAACCGGTCTATCAAAGAAATGCGCACGATTACCGATGTGTACACAGATTTCACCTTGCGTGAAACCGAATTCGTCTTTCTGAAGTAGATGGTAACATACTTAACATTCAAAAATAATTTTGGCAAGTATCAAAACTTTAAAACCACAGTATATCATGCTTTTCACATATTTTAGTTTAGAAAGCCCACCTGATATACTTAAGCTTTAAACTTTAAACTTTAAACTCTAGCGCTTGTAGCCCTTTTACTTCACGTTTCTGCTCCCGCTTCCGCTTGCTCCTTTAATCGAAAGCGAATAACGAATTTTAGAACGTAAATCTTTTATCGAATAACTACTTCGATAAACCTAACGAAATTCTATTCAAATTCCTACGCCGTAACTTGACGAAATTCGAGAATCCCTATCTTAACTTTTCAACTGTTCTTAATCTATCTTAATCTATCTTAATTCCTCATTAAGCATCACCACCAGTCGAATTTCATATAACTTCAACATTTATAATTTACTATTCATCACAACTGACTAACTCGATTTTAATTCGTCTAACGGATTCAGAAAATTCTAAATTTAATTCTATACATTTATTTAATTATAACAAACATAATTATACTTTAAATACACACATTATTTCAATTAATCATATAAACTCTTAAATCGGAAAAATCATCTAAAAATAGAAAATCTTTATTATTTTGAATTAAATTTCCAGAAAATCATATAACACTTAATTTTTATTAAGAAGTTTATAAATGCAATTAATTTCTTAATTAAAATTTAATTAATATTTTATTTATTTATTTTAAATTTTTGGTTTTTATAAAAATTAACATTTCTTTATTTATCTTCTCTTCTTTTCAATTTCTAGTATACTTATTTATTATTTTAAGCTCATTTCTTCATTTAATTTCATTCAATTTAGTATTAATCTTCCAACCCTAATTTAGGAACCCTAATTCGATTTTCTAGGGTTTCTAGGGTTAATCAAGCTCACTTTTCATTATCTCTTGATCTAATATACTTCATTAATATCATATATCTTTAATTGAATCATCAAATCCATCATACTTTATCAATATATCAAAACCCTAATTTCAAACCCTAATTTTCGACATTAATTATTAAAATGAGATAGGTTGGGAATTCATGCTTACTTCCAACATGAAATATTCTTAGAATTCTTAACTAAGCTCACAATTAACATCAAATTAATCATATAATTCATACATTCATTATTTCCCATTTTCTTCTCATTTTCGAAAATTGCCAATTGATAGTTAGGGTTTTCCATGCTTAAATCTAATTACATATTTAATCTTATAAGCATAAAATAAGCATAATTCACGAAGATCATAACATCAAATAATGCATGAGTCAAAATTTGACAATTTCCCATAATTTTCGATAATTATGAAATTTAGGGTTAGGGTTTTGATTCTCATGCTTTAATCACATAAATCATCATATAAACATCATTCTAAGAAATCAAGATCATCTAACTACTTCTTCATATTTCTTCCAAATTTTCGACACATATATATATATAATTCTTCCACCAAAGACATGAATCAAGAGCTTGGAAGAGAAGAATCTAAGCTTACTTGACTACTTGAGAGGATTGCTAGAAGTTGAGTTCTTGACCTTGAAGATTAAAGATTAAAGTTGTGTGTGTTTGTGTCGAGAGAGAGAAGAGATCGAGAGGGAGAAGAAGAAGTGCAGCTGCTGCTGCTATTTGGCTGTGTGTGTGCGTGTGGTATGGGTAGAGAGAGTAGATTATATGCATGTTAGATGCATAGGATAGGTTAGACTAGGTTTAATATTTTAATTTAACTTAATTCCTAAGTTTTAGTAGTTATTTAATCCCTTTCTCGACTCACCTAATTAACAACGACGAACCCTCCGATAAACTCTTAATTTCTCAACACAGTAATTTAGTTTAAGGTTTCACTAACCTTAGATAAAAATTTCACAGAAAGAATCGGAGATTCGAAGCATTTTCAAATCGACCGAAACTAAATTTTTAAGCTATAAATTACGTAAAATTTCACGTAATTAAATTAAATTCTTCTTCTTGTCAATGAATGACTAAAAATTTATCATCTATTGATAAATGTAAAAACTTCTTCATTTCGGATTAACCGAGACGATAAAAATTAATTAAAACTCATTTTTTCGGTAGAATATATCTGCCGGGTAAAATTTTCGGAAAGAAAATCTTTATTTTATTAAAATTCTTGTCTCTCTCAGAAGATTAATTATTTTAATTACTTAAAAAAGACGGGATACTACATTCTCTCCCCCTAAAAATAAATTTCGTCCCGAAATTTGCTTACCTCTTGAAAGAGTTCAGGATATTTTTCTCTCATCTTGCTCTCCAATTCCCAAGTTGCCTCTTCCAGTCCGTGATGCTTCCATTTGATCTTTACCGACGCGATCGACTTATTTCTAAGCTGCTGGACCTTCCGATCCAAAATTGCTTCAGGTTTTTCTTCATAAGTGAGGTCTGGTTCAAGGACTACTTCTTCTCGGCGAATAACGTGCTTAGGATCAAACATATATCTTCGTAACTGAGATACATGAAACACGTTATGTGAACTTCCAAAACTTGGCGGTAAAGCTAACTTATACGCTACTTGACCTATTCTTTCCAGAATTTCATATGGTCCTATGTAGCGAGGCTTAAGCTTCCATTTAACACCAAATCGATGAATTCCTCTTGAAGGCGAAACTTTCAAGAAAACTTTATCACTCACATTGAATTCTAATTCTGATCTTCTGACGTCAGCATATGACTTCTGACGGTCTTGTGCTTCTTTAATTCTTTGTTTGATTTGACGCACAATCTTTATCATTTCTTCCACCAAATCGGGTCCTAATATTTTTCTCTCGCCCACATCATCCCAATGAAGCGGAGATCTACACTTCTTTCCATAAAGGGCTTCGTAGAGCGCCATGCCAATCGTCATTTGATAACTGTTGTTGTAAGCAAATTCAACAAGAGGTAAAATTTGCTCCCATTGACTTCCTCGATCTCGAACAACAGTTCTCAACATATCCTCTAAGATTTGAATGGTTCTTTCTGATTGACCATCCGTCTGAGGATGAAAAGCCGTACTAAAATTCAGTTTGGTACCTAATTCTTCTTGCATACTTCTCCAAAAATGAGAAGTAAATTTTGAGTCTCGATCCGAAGTGATCGATTTAGGTACTCCGTGCAATCGCACAATTTCTCGTACGTACAGCTGAGCCAACTTATCTTGCCATACGTTATGGGAATAGGTATAAAGTGTGCAGATTTTGTCAATCTATCCACTATTACCCATATTGCTGTATTCCCTCGTTTGGATCTAGGTAACCCAGTTACAAAATCCATGGTAATTTTATCCCATTTCCACCAGAATGTTTGTTTCAAATCTTGATACATTTTGGTACCTCCAGGGTGAGCTGAATAAGGAGTTTCATGAGCTTCGCTCATGATCTCATTTCTTAATTCTTCATCATTCGGCACACAAATTCTTCCTCTAAATAGGAGAATATTATCTCTTGCCTCCTTAAAATTCTCATCCTTTTCTTGACGAATTTTCATTCGTAACTTTTCCAATTTCTCGTCTTTTCTTTGAGCATTGGAAATTCTTGATCTTAAGTCTGCAATTATTTCCATGGCTGCAATCATTTGCTCAACAGATTGCGGAGGTAGAATTACTTCTAACCTCAGTTCTTCGAAACTCTTAATGATTTCTTTTTCTTGAGTTAGAAGAAATCCAAATTCCGATTTCCCTTTTCTGCTCAACGCATCAGCGACTACATTTGCTTTTCCTGGATGATAGGAAATTTTACAATCGTAGTCTTTAACTAACTCGAGCCATCTTCTTTGTCTCATATTTAATTCTTTTTGCTCAAAGAAATATTTGAGACTCTTATGATCTGTGAAGATTTCACATTTCGCTCCATAAAGATGGTGTCTCCAGATTTTTAAAGCATGTACTACTGCTGCTAGTTCCAAATCATGAGTTGGATAGTTTACTCCATGAGGTCTAAGTTGTCTAGAAGCATATGCAATAACTCTTCCTTCTTGCATCAGGACACAGCCTAGTCCGTTCTTTGATGCATCTGTGTAAACAGCATAATCTTTATCCGAATCTGGAACTGATAACACTGGGGCAGTGGTCAATCTCTTTTTAAGTTCTTGGAAACTTTCCTCACATTCATCTGACCACTTAAACTTTGATTCTTTCTTTAGGAGATGGGTCATTGGCTTAGCTATTTTGGAGAATCCCTCGATAAATCTCCGATAATAGCCTGCTAAACCTAAGAAACTCCTAATTTCATGTGGTGTGGTTGGAACTTTCCATTCCTGAACTGCTTGTACTTTTGAAGGATCAACTTTGATTCCTTCAGAAGATACAACATGTCCGAGGAAATGTACTTCTCTTAGCCAAAATTCACATTTACTAAATTTGGCATACAATCTTTCAGTTCTCGACCTTTCCAAAACAATTCGAAGATGTTCCTCGTGTTCTAATTCATTCTTTGAATACACGAGAATATCATCAATGAAAACTACGACAAACTTGTCCAAGAATTCATGGAATACTCGATTCATGAGATCCATAAATACTGCTGGAGCATTTGTCACACCAAATGGCATTACTACAAACTCGTAGTGGCCATATCTTGTTCTGAAAGCTGTCTTCGAAATATCTTCTTGCTTAACCTTCAATTGGTGATAACCAGATTTCAGATCAATCTTCGAGAATACACTTGCTCCTCTGAGTTGATCAAAGAGATCATCTATTCTCGGCAAAGGATATTTGTTTTTCAATGTTAGCTTGTTTAATTCTCGGTAGTCGATGCACATCCTCAAACTACCATCCTTCTTTTTGACAAACAGAATTGGTGCTCCCACGGAGAAACACTAGGTCTAATGAAACCTAGGTCAAGTAACTCTTGCAGTTGAATTTTCAATTCTTGCAACTCCTTTGGAGCCATTCTGTATGGTGCTTTGGAAACAGGAGCTGATCCTGGTTCAAGATCTATTGTGAACTCCACTTGCCTGTCGGGTGGCAATCCTGGCAAAATTTCTGGGAATACGTCTTGAAATTCTCTAACCACGGCTACATCTTCAATGCTCTTATTCTTATTTCCATCTTTGTTAAGATAGATGAGATATGCTTTCATATCTTTTCTTCTCAACAATCTCTTTGCTTGAACTGCCGAGATAATTGGCGATTTCTTACAATTTCTTTCTATTCTGAAAAATAGAGTTGGTTCTTGACCAGGCATATGAAATGAAATCTGTCTTTGCTTGTATTGAATGCTCGCAAAATTCTCGGTCAACCAATCCATTCCCAAAATAATATCTACATCCCACATTTTAATTAAATTTAGGGTTTTAGCTAACATCTTGAGAAATCCTAATTCGAACTCTATATTAGGACAAATGCGAGTAACTGAGGTAGATTTACCTAATGGTGTAGTTACTCTCAAGTCTTGACTAGCACGTTCTACCTTAAGACCAAGATTATCTACGCATGCATCTGATATAAATGAATGCGATGCACCAGTATCAAAAAGAATTATAACAGGTACGTCATTTAATTGACCCATACCTGTTAAATTTCCTTGATCTTTGTCGAACGGCTTCTGATCAAGAGCAAAAACCCTTTGATATTGCTGCTGGGGTTCCATTCTCAGTTGCTGGGGTTGCTTTTGCTTTTGCTGGAATCGCGGCCCTTGGCGATTTCATTGTTGCTGCCGTTGCTGAGGAACAACTTCCATTGCCTTCAATCTCTGAGGCGGGTTCTGGGTTGGTCTACTTCCTCCTGCTCCTTATAGTTTAGTTGGGCACTGATATGAATAATGACCAACTTGACCACAAGTATAGCAGCTATTACTTCCAGCTTTGCATATCCCTTGATGCATCTTGCCACACTTAGAACATGGAGATATTCCTTGATAAGTTTGAGACGAACTACCTTGATTGACGAAAGGCTGCTTGAATCGTCCTTGATTAAATTGCTGTTGTTGCTGACGTTGTTGTCCTTGCGGTCCTTGCCAGGGCTTCTTACTAGGTTGACTCCCAAAATTCCATTTTCGTTTCTGACTTTGGTTGGACGACTGCGGATTTGTCACTGTCGCTGGAGCTTGAATTTGCGTAGCTTCTGAAGTCTGAGAAGACTTATCTGGCTGCATAGCCAATTCCATATCCAGAGCTCTATTTAATGTTTCGGCATATGACAATGCACTTTGACTGGCTAAAACGATTCGTATTTCCTGCCGAAGACCTGTTCGGAAAAGTTCAGCCATTTTCTCGTCTGTGTCCACCTTGTCTTGAGCAAAACGTGATAGGTCACAAAATTCTCTATCATACTCAGATACCGACTTCTTTCCTTGCTTGAGATTAGCAAACTCATTCTCCTTCTGCTTCCGATAACTTCGAGGAATGAATTTTTCAAACAATGCATCCTTGAATTGTTCCCACGTTAGATTTTCCAATTGCTCAGGAGTGTATGCCCTTTGACGAGCTTCCCACCAGTAATCCGCGGATCCTTTAAGCTGGTAAGACATGCATGCAAGGCGTTCCTGATCCGTACAACGAAGAAAACGGAAAATTCTTTCTAACGAACGAATCCATTCTTCGGCTTCCGAAGGATTTCCTTTTCCATCGAGAGTTGGGGGATTTTGCCGCAAAAATAATTCTTCAATTCTCCGGTCGAGCTGAGGAGGAGGTGGAGTAGGTCCTCTTTCTGGTTCACTGTCCTCAACTCTTCCATGACCTCTACCTCTTGGTCTACCTCTCGGCGGCATTTTCTGATTAACCAGGATTTTCTTTCGAATTATTCTTTCTTTCTAACGAAAATCTATTCCTTAATAAAAAGGATTCTTCTTTCTTTAAAAAAATTTTCCTAAGTTTTTAAAACTTAGAAAAAATTTCCTTAATCATCTCATCAATGCATAGTATGCTCATCATACTTCTAATGAATTACACGATTCTTTTTTTTTTTTTCAAAAATTTCAATCACATATATCATACTCATAAAATGTAGTAAATCCAAGATTTACTCATATCAGCATACATTGTATATCATGTTTTAATTTCTCATCATCATGAAGAAATTAAACAATTCATTCTTGTCATAAATAATGAATCAACGATTCACTCATATAAAATTTCTATAACTTTTAATCATAAAATAATTCAAGAACAATTATTTTTCATAATTATTTTTACTAAATATAATTTAGTTTTTACACTCTTATCATAAAAGAAATAATATCATATTTTAACTTCATCATACTTAGTGAATTTAATAATTCACACTCATCATTATCAATGAATCAAATGATTCATTTCTATTATTAATATTTACTTTATAAATATTTAAGTAATAATTATTTATTATATTATTCTGCAAATTTTAATTAAATTGTACATTCTTTATAAATCTAGAATGAATAAAATCATCTTAGTACATAAACTTCATCCTAAATGATTTTGAGGTGATTTACTTCATCTCAAACTTTTTCTTAAATCATAAAAATGCATAGTTAATAAATTAGAAAAATATAAACTAAATAACTAAGAATGAAACTAACGATGGTAGAATAACGAACGGCAAACGAAACACTGAGCTAACGAACTAACGAAGAACAGAACGAACTATAAAATAAATAAAGTTATTCGGCAATGGTTCAAACCATCCCGCACGCCATCTTCGTCATTCAGCGTCTCAAAGTCGTATGAGGAAAAAAAAGAAAATTCCTTTTTTCGAATTTTGATTCGACTTTCTTCTACTTACTAACTTCTTATTTATTATTGAAATTTGATTTAAAACTCTTCTACTAATATACATCTAACGAAAGAAGAAAATGTTTAATGGAGTAAACGAAAAATGTAACGAATTGCATACGAAATATTCGACTCGTTTCTTCCGGCCCAAACTACCGTCGTTTTCCGTCACATAACCATCATACGAAGTCACCTGAACTTTGCATGAACTTCCTCCACCGCCGCCGTATTCTGTCGGAATCGCGCCACCAAGCTGCCGCCGTCTGCCGCTGCTGTTCTGCTCTCCAGCGACCGCTGGTTTCCAGCCGCCGCTGGATTCCGGCGACCGCTGGGATTCCAGCGAGCGCTGGAATCAACTTCGGCTTTTCTGCTCCAGCGAGCGGCGAGTTGCAGCGAGCGTTGGATTTCCGGCGAGCGTTGGGTTGCAGCTGGCGCTGGAATCGTGCAGTCGCTGCTGTCTTCAATCTCCAGCTTGGTCCTTCCCGTCTCAGCGGGCGCTGATCTGCAGCCAGCGTTGATTTCACCATTCCAGCGGTCGCTGGATTCCAGCCGGCGCTGGAATTCCGGCGAGCGCTCAAATCATCTTCGGGGTTTTCCTTCCAACGAGCGTTGGAACTTTTGCTGAACGTGTTTCCATCCTTTTTCTCATGCGTTTGATAAGTTTTCTTCCACTATACTCATTTTCCAACGTTTTATTTCTTCGATAACGCTTCATTTTATTTAGTATAACGTTTTTTTGACTTCTCCTTTCTCGCTTCTTCCTTTCTTCTTAATATCACTAAACGAAATTTAAACAACGGAAATTTATTGAATCTCGAAAAATTATCAAAACGACTTCCTTGGCCGTACTTCTTTACTTAACGGGAAAATTTGCCTCTTCGAGGACTTTTACAAAAGTTAGGGAATTATTTACATCAAAAATTCCCTACATTAGTCGTGATTTTTCTAACATCACGCAAAATATTTTATCGGAGCGGAATTCTACGTCGCCTCCGATTTGTTACGCTATATGCTTCTATGTACGAGAGCTTATTTACAATAACCGATAACCGTACAAGTTGTTTGATTATCTATTCTATTACATTATATTTACATTATCTTCCTTTTCGTTAATTATTATCAACTTCTTTCAACTACCCTTCTTTTTCTTCACTACTCGTCCTCCGACGGATCCTCTTCCTCTTCTTCGTCATCTCTCGGATCTTCCTCACTCGGATCTTCTTCTTCCGTTTCTGTGCTCTCCTCTGCTCTCTCCACTCCGTCCAAAGTCACACGAGAAGCATGAGTAATATCCTCTCCCGGCGATGGCCTAAAACTAGGCTGAAAACTTAAGTAGGTAAACGGAATTCGACGGAGATGGGAATATCCTTCGGTTGGTCCAACCTCTGGATCAACATTTTCCTCATCACTATCATAGTGACGTGGTCCAGAAGTGCTAGCCACGTTAGGGTTAAACAGAATAGGCTGGGTTCCAACTATGGCATCAAGCTCTGAAGAATTCAAAGCTTGCAATGTTTCGACGGAAGGATCATTTGGAATTTCCTCAACAAAAGAAGCTGAGGCTACGCCGTTAGGCTGAACGGAAGGCTCAGAAGTGAAGATTTGAGTCTCGATTTGAGAGGGAGAGGAAGCATAGCCATTTGTCAATGGCTCAACAAGAAAGGAGTTAACATCGAATCCATTATTTCCATGGATGGGAGAAGCAATAGGTTCGGGGTTTTCCGGAGGATTCTGATCAAAGATTGGGTAATCTTGGGGCATAAGATGTTGTAAACTAAACTCACCAACAGGAATCAACGGCTGATAAGGTCCAGGAGGTGGGTACGAAAAACACATATATTGAGTACTGATTGCAGAAATGAACGCTCTGCAATCTCCGAACAAAACACCATCCCAATATTGAGGAGTGACGTACCTTGGAGCAATCGACGCCGCCCATCCCTGCCAATCCTCATGAAGCAAAGGAACTAATCTAACTATGCCAATAATCCCCGAAATATTAGATTCATGGATGTCCATCCAAACCCTATGGAACCGAGCTAAGAACTCTGCTAGGGTTTCTGTATAGCTCATGTGTATGTGATGAAATTTAATCATCGCTGCTACGCTTCTAGAGTTGGACATCCTATAAAAGAAAATTTAAATAATTAGCTAATTCGAAATTACGAATAGTTTTGGGAATCCACTGTCTCAACATACTCAATGTCGCTTCCAAAAGGGTGTTCTGGGCTCATGTTACATTCCACAGATAAATACTCAACTTGCTTGCACAACTGATCCATTATCTCGCTTATGATCGATCATTAACAACCAATCACATTAGATGCTCAAACACAACAATTATATATATACACTTCAACTTTCAACCTTTTAAAACTAAAATCGTTTGAAAATTTGTACCTGGATAGCTGGATGAGATGAGAGATGCTGGACATCAGTTGTTGTTAAACTAAACTAGTCTAGGAATTCAAACCAGACTAGACTTTCAAAATAACACTTTAGAGCAGAAAATATATTGTCCTAATCAAATCTAGGGTTTCAACTAGACTTGAATGATCAGAGCAGGAAGCATTGCTCTGATACCACTCTGTCGCAGCCCGAACCTCGATATTAGATGTCAAGTGTCGCAGCCCGAACCTCGATATTAGATGTCAAGGCCGGTAGGTCCCACGACTTACACAATTTATGATTAACAAAGGAAATTAAGATAGCGACCCGGCTATCGTTCAAAAGAATAACCATACTTAACATGTCGCAGCCCGAAACTATTACCCAGCTGGGCTCAGTCGGCTGGAATTACCCAGCTGGACCCAGCCAGCTGGATTTACCCAGCTGACCCAGCCAGCTGGAATTACCCAGCTGACTCAACAATTTGATTTACCTAATTGGACCCGATCAGTGGAATTACTGACTCGGCCAATTGATTTACCCACTGGACCGATCATTGGAATTACCAAATTTACCAAATTGGACCTGAATTATCAAATGACTCTGGATTTACCACTTTAGAATAATGTGACATATATGACTCGAGATGATCAACTGAAATCAATATGACATACATATCAATAACATAACTCAAATCACTTGGAATCAAAAGACCTGATCAACCAAATAACCGACAATTGATCAAGAAGATGATGAATTTATTTGAGGATCAAGAAAACAAGATAAAGAAAATTGTTTCAAAAGAACTTAGCAAAAGAGTTCGACTTTAGAATTTAAACGTTATAACAACATTAAACTTCATTTTCTTGCAGCGGAAAACATGAGAATATATGTATGAAGACATATATTCTAGGTCAACTTCTCAAAACGACTTTCTTTTCATAACAACATTTAACAACAACAATAGTCCATCCAGTACTCATCATCTTCATCCTTGCTAACCTGCACGTTTTAGAAATAACATGCAGGGCTGAGTACTACGTACTCGGATGAACACATGCCGAAAACATTTGAAAACTTTCTTTGAATACAGCTATATATGAAAACTTGCCAGAAAACATAATACGAGGATTTTCTGAAAACAACTCGTAAAATGCTAAAAATACTTTCTTTTCAAAACTCATTTGTCTGCAGACATTTATAACAGTATGAACCATATCTACAAATAAATAATGGTGATGAGAAAGAGGCCTCTTTCTCAATCACTTGTAATCGGCATATCAAGGAAAGGCTCACGATTATGAATAATCGGCCTATCAAAGAAATGCGCACGATTACTAATGTGTACACAGATTTCACCTTGCGTGAAACCGAATTCGTCTTTCTGAAGTAGATGGTAACATACTTAAACATTTTTAAAATCATTTGGCAAGTATCAAAACTTTGTAAAACATACTATATCATGCTTTTCACATATTTTAGTTTAGAAAGCCCACCTGATAAACTTAAGCTTTACTTTAACTTTATCGCTTGTAATCCTTTTACTTCACGCCTCCGCTTCTACTTCCGCTTGCTCCTTTAATCGAAAGCGATTAACGAATTTTAGAACGAGAGCTTTTATCGACTAACGACTTCGATATCCTTAACGAAATTCTATTCGAATTTCTACGTCGCAACTTGATGAAATTCGAGAATTCCTATCTTAACTTTTCAAACGTTCTTAATCTATCTTAATCTATCTAAATTCCTCATTAAGCATCAATATTAAACAATTCTCATACAATCATTAACTCAATTAAACATATAAATTCCCCAAATCGGGAAAATCAACCATAAGTAGAAAAATCTTTATTTCTTTGAATTAAATTTCCATAAAATTTTATAATACTTAATTTTTATTAAGAAGTTCATAAATGCAATTAATTTCTTAATTAAAATTTTATTAATATTTTATTTATTTATTTTAAATTTTCGGTTATTTTAAAATTAATATTTCTTTAATTATTTTCTCTTCTTTTTAATTTCTAATATACTTAATTATCATCTTAAGCTCATTTCTTCATTTAATTTCATTCAATTAAGTATTAATCTTTCAACCCTAATTTATATTCTTATTTAATCGGTCATTTTCTCAAAAATGAAATTGGTTGGAAATTTTTAAGTATTTCCAACATGAAACATTCTTAAAATACTTAACTAAACTCATTTATATCATTAAATCAATCATATAATTCATGTATTCATTATTTCCCATTTTCTTCTCATCTTCGAAAATTGCCAATTGATAACTAGGGTTTTTCATGCTTAAATCTAATTACATATTTGATCTTATAATCATATTCTAAGCATAATTCATGAAGAACAAATCATCATTCAATGCATGAATTAAAATTTAGCATTTTCTTCTAAATTTCGATTTTCATGCAACTTAGGGTTAGGGTTTTGATTTTTCTAATTTAATCACACAATTCATCATATAATCATGATATAAGCATCATATTAAGACATAAAGATTTACTAATCATTTCTAGGGTTTCTCCCAAAATAATCGACATATATATATTCATAACTAGAATTCTTCATGCATCATCTTAAGCTTAATATTTGATCATAAAATCATCATATAAACATCATTCTAAGAAATCAAGATCATCCAACTACTTCGTCATAGTTCTTACAAATTTTCGACACATATATATATATAATTCTTCCACCAAAGACATGAATCAAGAGCTTGGAATAGAAGAATCTAAGCTTACTTGACTACTTGAGAGGATTGCTAGAAGTTGAAATCTTTGAGCTTGAAGATCAAGATGGTGTTCTTAAGTGTGTGTGAGTGTGTGTATTGAGAGAGAAGAGAGATCGAGAGGGAGAGAGAGAAGGCTGCCGCTCTTCGTGTGTGTGCGTGTGGTGAGAGATGAGAGAAATGGCTATACATATATTAGTTATAACCCTAGGTTTAGATGTATAGGGTAGCTTATTATTTTATTAAAACTTAGTAGCTAAGTTTTGGTTAATTCATTTAATTAGTTATTAATTCAAATAATTAATAACTAATTAATCTTCTAATAACTCTCTAATTTCTCAACACAGTAATTAAGATTAAGGTTTCACGAACCTTAGATAAAAATCTCACAGAAAGAATCGGAGATTTGAAGCATTTTCAAATCGACCGAAACTAAATTTTTAAGCGATTAATTACGTAAAATTTCACGTAATTAAATTAAATTCTTCTTCTTGTCAATTAATGACTAAACATTTATCATCTATTGATAAATGTAAAAACTTCTTCGTTTCGGATTAACCGAGACGATAAAAATTAATTAAAACTCATTTTTCCGGTAGAATATATCTGCCGGATAAAATTTTCGGAAAGAAAATCTTTATTTTACTAAAATTCTTATCTTTCTCAGAAGATTAATTATTTTAATTACTTAAGAAAGACGGGATACTACATTCTCTCCCCCTAAAAATAAATTTCGCCCCGAAATTTACTTACCTCTCTGAAGAGTTCGGGATACTTTTCTCTCATTTTGCTTTCTAACTCCCATGTTGCTTCTTCTAGTCCATGATGCCTCCATTTGATTTTTACTGACGCGATCGACTTATTTCTAAGTTGTTGGACCTTCCGGTCCAAAATCGCTTCAGGTTTCTCTTGATAACTGAGATCTGGTTCAAGAACTACTTCTTCTCGACGAATGACGTGCTTAGGATCAAACATATATCTCCGCAACTGAGATACATGAAACACGTTATGTGAATTTCCAAAACTTGGCGGTAAAGCTAGCTTATATGCTACTTGACCTATTCTTTCCAGAATTTCATATGGTCCTATGTAGCGAGGCTTAAGCTTTCCTTTAACACCAAATCGTTGAATTCCTCTTGAAGGCGAAACTTTCAAGAAAACTTTATCACCCATATTGAATTCTAATGCTGATCTTCTGATGTCAGCATAAGACTTCTGACGGTCTTGCGCTTCTTTAATTCTTTGCTTGATTTGACGCACAATCTTTATCATTTCTTCCACTGAATCAGGCCCTAATATTTTTCTCTCGCCCACATCATCCCAATGGAGCGGAGATCTACACTTCTTTCCATAAAGGGCTTCGTAGGGCGCCATGCCAATCGTCATTTGATAACTGTTGTTGTAAGCAAATTCAACAAGAGGTAAAATTTGCTCCCATTGACTTCCTCGATCTAAAACAACAGTTCTCAACATATCCTCCAAGATCTGAATGGTTCTTTCTGATTGACCATCCGTTTGAGGATGAAAAGCCGTACTGAAGTTCAATTTGGTACCTAATTCTTCTTGCATACTTCTCCAAAAATGAGAAGTAAATTTTGAGTCTCGATCCGAAGTGATCGACTTAGGTACTCCGTGCAATCGCACAATTTCTCGCACGTACAGCTGAGCTAACTTATCTGCGCTATAAGTTATGGGAATAGGTATAAAGTGTGCAGATTTTGTCAATCTATCCACTATTACCCATATCGCTGTATTTCCTCGTTTGGATCTAGGTAACCCAGTTACAAAATCCATGGTAATTTTATCCCATTTCCACTCTGGAATATCTAAAGGTTGTAACTTCCCATATGGTCTCTGATGTAATGCCTTTACTTGTTGACAGGCTAAACATCTTTCCACAAAAGAAGCTATGTCTCTTTTCATTCCTTCCCACCAAAATGTTTGTTTCAAATCTTGATACATTTTGGTGCCTCCAGGGTGAGCTGAATAAGGAGTTTCATGAGCTTCGCTCATGATTTCATTCCTTAATTCTTCATCATTCGGCACACAAATTCTTCCTCGATACAGGAGAACATTATCTCCTGCCTCCTTAAAATTTTCATTTTTCTCTTGACGAATTTTCATTCGTAACTTTTCCAATTTCTCGTCTTTTCTTTGAGCATTGGAAATTCTCAATCTTAAATCTGGAATTATTTCCATAGCTGCAACCATTTGCTCAACAGATTGCGGAGGTAGAATTACTTCTAACCTCAGTTCTTCGAAACTCTTAATGAGTTCTTTCTCTTGAGTTAGAAGAAATCCAAATTCCGATTTTCCTTTTACGCAACGCATCAGCAACTACATTTGCTTTTCCTGGATGATAGGAAATTTTACAATCGTAGTCTTTAACTAACTCGAGCCACCTTCTTTGTCTCATATTTAATTCTTTCTGCTCAAAGAAATATTTGAGACTCTTGTGATCTGTGAAGATTTCACATTTCGCTCCATAAAGATGGTGTCTCCAGAGTTTTAAAGCATGTACTACTGCTGCTAATTCCAAATCATGAGTTGGATAGTTTATTTCATGAGGTCTAAGCTGTCTAGAAGCATATGCAATAACTCTTCCTTCTTGCATCAGGACACAACCTAGTCCGTTCTTTGATGCATCTGTGTAAACAGCATAATCTTTATCCGAATCTGGAACTGATAGCACTGGGGCAGTGGTCAATTTCTTTTTAAGTTCTTGGAAACTTTCCTCACATTCTTCTGACCACTTGAATTTTGATTCTTTCTTTAGGAGATGGGTCATTGGCTTAGCTATTTTGGAGAATCCCTCGATAAATCTCCGATAGTAGCCTGCTAGACCTAAGAAACTCCTAATTTCATGTGGTGTGGTTGGAACTTTCCATTCTACCGCTTGTACTTTTGAAGGGTCAACTTTGATTCCTTCGGTAAGATACAACATGTCCAAGGAAATGTACTTCTCTTAGCCAAAATTCACATTTACTAAATTTGGCATACAATCTTTCGGTTCTCAACCTTTCCAGAACAGTTCGTAGATGTTCCTCGTGTTCTAATTCATTCTTTGAATACACGAGAATATCATCAATGAAAACTACGACAAACTTGTCCAAGAATTCATGGAATACTCGATTCATGAGATCCATAAATACTGCTGGAGCATTTGTCACACCAAATGGCATTACTACAAACTCGTAGTGGCCATATCTTGTTCTGAAAGCTGTCTTGGAAATATCTTCTTGCTTGACCTTCAATTGGTGATAACCAGATTTCAGATCAATCTTCGAGAATACCCTTGCTCCTCTGAGCTGATCAAATAGATCATCTATTCTCGGCAAAGGATATTTATTCTTTAAGGTCAATTTGTTTAATTCTCGGTAGTCGATGCACATCCTCAAACTACCATCCTTCTTTTTGACAAACAGAATTGGTGCTCCCCACGGAGAAACACTAGGTCTAATGAAACCTAGGTCAAGTAACTCTTGCAGTTGAATTTTCAATTCTTGCAACTCCTTTGGAGCCATTCTGTATGGTGATTTGGAAACAGGAGCTGATCCTGGTTCAAGATCTATTGTGAACTCTACTTGCCTATCTGGTGGCAATCCTGGCAAAACTTGTGGAAATACGTCTCGAAATTCTTTGACTATAGCTACATCTTCAATGCTGCTCTCTTTATCTTCCTTCTTGTTGAGATAGATAAGATATGCTTTCACATCTTTCTTTTTCAACACTCTCCTTGCTTGAACTGCCGAAATAATCGGCGATTTCTTACAACTTCTTTCTATCCCGAAAAATAGAGTTGGTTCCTGACCAGGCATATGAAATGAAATTTGCCTTTGCTTGCATTGAATGCTTGCAAAATTCTCGGTCAACCAATCCATTCCCAAGATAATATCTATATCCCACATTTTAATTAAATTTAGGGTTTTCGCTAACATCTTAAGAGATCCTAATTCAATCTCTATATTAGGACAGATGCGAGTAACTGAGGTAGATTTACCTAACGGTGTTGTTACTCTCAAGTCTTGACTAGCACGTTCTACTTTAAGACCAAGATTATCTACGCATGCATCTGATATAAATGAATGCGATGCACCAGTATCAAATAAAATTATAACAGGTATGTCATTTAATTGACCCATACATCAAATTTCCTTGATCTTTGTCGAACGGCTTCGATCAAGAGCAAAAACCCTTTGATATTGCTTCTTTGGGGTTCCATTCTCAATTCTTTGGGGTTGCTTTTGCTTTTCTTTGGAATCGCGGCCCTTGGCGATTCCGTTCTTCTTTGCCGTTGCTTTGAGGAACAACTTCTATTGCCTTCAATCTCTGAGGCGGGTTCTGAGTTGGTCTACTTCCTCCTGCTCCTTGCAGTTTAGTTGGGCACTGATACGAATAATGACCAACTTGACCACAAGTATAGCAGCTATTACTTCCAGCCTTGCATATCCCTTGATGCATCTTGCCACACTTGGAACATGGAGACATTCCTTGATAAGTTTGAGATGAACTGCCTTGATTGACGAAAGGCTGTTTGAATCGTCCTTGATTAATTTGCTGCTGTTGATGACGTTGTTGTCCTTGCTGTCCTTGCCAGGGCTTCTTACTAGGTTGACTTCCAAAATTCCATTTTCGTTTCTGACTTTGGTTGAACGGCTGCGGATTTGCCATTCATCCTTTGGGGTTTGAACTTGTGTGGGCTTTGAAGTACGAGAAGACTTATCCGGCCGCATTGCCAATTCCATATCCAAAGCTCGTTTAAAGTCTCGGCATACGATAATGCACTTTGGTAGCCGTAACGATTTTTATTTCCTGCCGAAGACCTGCTCGGAAAAGTTCAGCCATTTTCTCGTCTGTGTCCACCTTATCTTGAGCAAAACGTGCCAAATCACAAAATTCGCGATCATAGTCGGCTACTGACTTCTTACCTTGCTTGAGATTAGCAAACTCATTCTCCTTCTGCTTTCGATAACTTCGAGGAACGAATTTTTCGAACAAAGCATCCTTAAATTGTTCCCACGTCAGGTTCTCCAGTTGTTCAGGGGTATATGCCCTTTGACGAGCTTCCCACCAGTAATCCGCAGATCCCTTGAGTTGATAAGACATGCATGTTAGACGTTCTTGATCCGTACATCGAAGAAAACGGAAAATTCTTTCCAGCGCACGAATCCACTCTTCGGCTTCTGAAGGACTTCCTCTTCCATCGAGAGTTGGAGGATTTTGCCGCAAAAATAATTCTTCTATTCTCCTTTCAGGTTGAGGAGGTGGTGGGGTAGGTTCTCTTTCGTTTTCATTTTCAACCCTTCCTCGACCTCGGCCTCTTGGTCTACCTCTTGGCGGCATTTTCTAATTAACCAGGATTTCCATTCGAATTATTCTTTCTTTCTAACAAAGTCTTATTCTTTAAAAAAATTCTTCTTTCTTTAAAAGTATTTTAAGGGAAATAAATTTTTCTAGGTTTTAGAATTTAGAAAAATTTTCTTATCACCTTTTAAATGCATAATATACTCATCGTACTTTTAATGAATCACACCATTCATACTCATCACCATTCATGCTTATCAAAACTTTCAATTACATCTAACAGGCTCATACTATTTAATGAATCAAAGATTCACAAACATCATCATACATTGTGATCCCATAATTTAACTTCTTATTATCATCATGAACAATTTAAACAATTCACTATTGTCATAGATAATGAATCAACAATTCATTCATTACTATAATCACAAAAATATTTCAAGAACACATATTTTTCATACTTATCTTTGCTAAGAAAAATTTAGCTAATATATATTCCTAATATTTCAAGGAAATAATAGCATCATCTTGGCATATAAACTTTATCATAACTTTAATGAATCAAAGATTCACGCTTATCATCAAATAATTACTAAAAAAAAAATGTTTTTCCTGTAGTAATTAATATATATATATCTATTTATTTGCTAAATTTAATTAGCTCTTCATTCTTTATAATCAAGAGATGAATAATATCATCTTGATGTATAAACTTTCTCATAAATCTCTTTTGAGATGATCTACTTCATCTTAACATTTTTCCTAACTAATGATTACGAACTAAGCTAACGATAACGAATAATTAATGAAACGAACGACACACTAAACTGATGATAGTCGAATAATGAACGAAACGATTAATTAACGAAGAATGAAATGAACTACAACGAAACGAACTACGAACAAAATAAACGAAGAATGAACAACTACGAACGACAACGGAATGGACGAATAAACCCCGGCGCTGGATCGAACTATCCCGCTCTAAGATTGCCGTCCCGCACGCAGACGTCGCACGGCCAAGAAAAGATTTCCTTCATGTGCGCGCGACTTAACCTCCGACGGATTGTCCCGCGCCACACCAACCCGCGCCTGATGCTGAAATTGTCGTGGGGCTGGCGCGCCGCGCGCTGTGGTCGCGTCTGTTGCCGGTACTCAGTTGGACCCAGTCAGCTGGAATTACCCAGCTGACTCCATTGGAATTACCCATTGGACCCTGGGCCACTGAATTACTCAATGACTCACCAATTGGATTTCACAGCCCGATGCTGGTTCGACGCTTTGTCTTGTTTTCTTCGTCCGAGCTTTTAATCGATCTTTTTCCATTCCTTACCTCACTTCTTTACTTTAACTTCTATTTTCTAAACCTCGGTCAGCTGGATTCACTCAATTGAATTACCTGTTGAACTCACAATTGGATTTCCTGTTGAACTCGGTCATTGGATTTACTCACTGAATTACCAATTGAACTCGATCAATTGGATTTTCTCAGCTGGACTTAGTCAGCTGGATTTACGCAGCCTCGGCTCGGTTTTCCGGTCGGCTCGGTTTTCCGGCACTCGGTTTTCCGGCCTTTAGTTTTCCAGCCAGCTTAGTTTTCTAGCCATCTCAGTTTTCCAGCTCAGTTTTTTCCAGTTAGCTTGATTTATCCAGCTGATCTTTGCTCAACTTACTTCTTCATTTAATAGGAAAATTTGCCTCTTTGAGGACTTTTACAAAAGGTAGGGAATTATTTACACCCAAAAATTCCCTATATGAACCGTGATTTTCTAACATCACGCAAAATGTTTTTTTTTTTTTTATCGGAGCGGAATTCTACGTCGCTTCCGATTATCATATTATGCTTCTATATACAAGAACTTATTTACAACATAATTATTAAAAGTTGTTCGCTTACTAGTCTATTACATATATTTACATCATCTTCCTTTTCGTTAATTATCATTAACTTCTTTCCACAACCCATCTTTTCCTCACTGCTCGTCCTCCGACGGATCCTCTTCCTCTTCCTCTCTCGGATCCTCCTCATTTGGATCTTCTTCTTCCGTTTCTGTGCTCTCCTCTGCCCTCTCCACTCCGTCCAAGGTCACACGAGGGGCATAAGTAATATCCTCTCCCGGCGACGGCCTAAAGCTAGGCTGAAAACTCAAATGAGTAAATGGTATTCTACGGAGGTGGAAGTATCCTTCGGTTGGTCCAACTTCTGGATCAACGTTATCCTCGTCACTATCATAGTGACGTGGTCCAGAGGTGCTAGCCACATTAGGGTCGAAAAGAATAGGCTGGGCTTCAACTATGGCATCAAGCTCTGAAGAATTCAAAGCTTGCAATGTTTCAACAGAAGGATCATTTGGAACTTCTTCAACAAAAGAAGCTGAGGCTACGCCGTTAGGCAAAACAGGAGGCTCAGGAACAAAAGTTTGAGTCTCAATTTGGGAGGGAGACGAAACATAGCCATTTGCCAATGGCTCAACAAGAAAAGAGTTAACATCAAATCCATTATTTCCATGGATGGGAGAAGCAATTGGTTCAGGATTTTCTGGAGGATTCTGATCCAGAATAGGGTAATCTTGAGGCATGAGATTTTGTAAACCAAACTCACCAACAGGAATCAATGGCTGATATGGTCCAGGAGGTGGGTACGAAAAACACATATATTGAGTACTAATTGCAGCTATGAACGCTCTGCAATCTCCAAATAAGACACCATCCCAAAATTGGGGAGTAACGTACCTTGCAGCAATCGATGCCGCCCACTCCTGCCAATCCTCAGGAAGCAGAGGAACTAGCCTAACTATACCAATAACTCCCGAGATATTTGATTCATGGATGTCCATCCAAACTCTATGGTACCGAGCTAAAAACTCTGCTAGGGTTTCTGTGTAGCTCATGTGTATGTGGTGAAATTCAATCATCGCTGCTACGCTTCTAGAGTTGGACATCCTATAAAAGAAAAATTTAAATAATCAACTAAACTGAAATTACGAATAGTCTTGAGAATCCACTGTCTCAACATACTCAATGTCGCTTCCAAAAGGGTGTTCTGAGCTCATGTTACATTCCACAGATAAATACTCAACTTGCTTGCACAACTGATCCATTATCTCGCTTATGATCGATCACCAACAACCAATCACATTAGAGGCTAAAACACAACAATTATATATATACTTTCAACTTCCAAACTTTATAACTAGAAACATTTGAAATTCGTACCTGGATAGCTGGATGAGATGAGAGATGCTGGACTTCAGTTGTTGTTAAAAACTAACTAGTCTAGGAATTCAAACCAGACTAGACTTTCAGAAATAACAACTTGGAGCAGAAGACATTGCCCTAACTAGTCTAGGATTTCAAAATAGACTAGATTTTTTTTTAAAAAAATTTATTCAGAGCAGTCAGACCTGCTCTGATACCACTCTGTCGCAGCCCGAACCTCGATATTAGATGTCAAGGCCGGTAGGTCCCACGACTTACACAATTTATGATTAACAAAGGAAATTAAGATAGCGACCCGGCTATCGTTCAAAAGAATAACCATACTTAACATGTCGCAGCCCGAAACTATTACCCGGTGGGCTCGGTCAGTGAATTACCCATTGGACCCAACAATTGGATTTACCGACCAAATAATTGGAATTACCCAAATTGACATTGATTTACCCATTGGACCGTCAATTGGAATTGATTGACTCGGCCAATTTGGATTTACCCAATTGGACCACATTTGGAATTACCATTGACTCAATTTGGATTTACCAATTGGACCCACATTGGAATTACTCATTGACTCGACAAATTTGGATTTACCACTTTAGAATAATGTGACATATATGACTCGAGATGATCAACTGAAATCAATATGACATACATATCAATAACATAACTCAAATCACTTGGAATCAAAAGACCTGATCAACCAAATAACCGACAATTGATCAAGAAGATGATGAATTTATTTGAGGATCAAGAAAACAAGATAAAGAAAATTGTTTCAAAAGAACTTAGCAAAAGAGTTCGACTTTAGAATTTAAACGTTATAACAACATTAAACTTCATTTTCTTGCAGCGGAAAACATGAGAATATATGTATGAAGACATATATTCTAGGTCAACTTCTCAAAACGACTTTCTTTTCATAACAACATTTAACAACAACAATAGTCCATCCAGTACTCATCATCTTCATCCTTGCTAACCTGCACGTTTTAGAAATAACATGCAGGGCTGAGTACTACGTACTCAGTGAACACATGCCGAAAACATTTGAAAACTTTGCTGAATACAGCTATATATGAAAACTTGCCAGAAAAACATAATACGAGGATTTTCTGAAAACAACTCGTAAAATGCTAAAAATACTTTCTTTTCAAAACTCATTTGTCTGCAGACATTTATAACAGTATGAACCATATCTACAAATAAATAATGGTGATGAGAAAGAGGCCTCTTTCTCAATCACTTGTAATCGGCATATCAAGGAAAGGCTCACGATTATGAATAATCGGCCTATCAAAGAAATGCGCACGATTACTAATGTGTACACAGATTTCACCTTGCGTGAAACCGAATTCGTCTTTCTGAAGTAGATGGTAACATACTTAAACATTTTTAAAATCATTTGGCAAGTATCAAAACTTTGTAAAACATACTATATCATGCTTTTCACATATTTTAGTTTAGAAAGCCCACCTGATAAACTTAAGCTTTACTTTAACTTTATCGCTTGTAATCCTTTTACTTCACGCCTCCGCTTCTACTTCCGCTTGCTCCTTTAATCGAAAGCGATTAACGAATTTTAGAACGAGAGCTTTTATCGACTAACGACTTCGATATCCTTAACGAAATTCTATTCGAATTTCTACGTCGCAACTTGATGAAATTCGAGAATTCCTATCTTAACTTTTCAAACGTTCTTAATCTATCTTAATCTATCTAAATTCCTCATTAAGCATCAATATTAAACAATTCTCATACAATCATTAACTCAATTAAACATATAAATTCCCCAAATCGGGAAAATCAACCATAAGTAGAAAAATCTTTATTTCTTTGAATTAAATTTCCATAAAATTTTATAATACTTAATTTTTATTAAGAAGTTCATAAATGCAATTAATTTCTTAATTAAAATTTTATTAATATTTTATTTATTTATTTTAAATTTTCGGTTATTTTAAAATTAATATTTCTTTAATTATTTTCTCTTCTTTTTAATTTCTAATATACTTAATTATCATCTTAAGCTCATTTCTTCATTTAATTTCATTCAATTAAGTATTAATCTTTCAACCCTAATTTATATTCTTATTTAATCGGTCATTTTCTCAAAAATGAAATTGGTTGGAAATTTTTAAGTATTTCCAACATGAAACATTCTTAAAATACTTAACTAAACTCATTTATATCATTAAATCAATCATATAATTCATGTATTCATTATTTCCCATTTTCTTCTCATCTTCGAAAATTGCCAATTGATAACTAGGGTTTTTCATGCTTAAATCTAATTACATATTTGATCTTATAATCATATTCTAAGCATAATTCATGAAGAACAAATCATCATTCAATGCATGAATTAAAATTTAGCATTTTCTTCTAAATTTCGATTTTCATGCAACTTAGGGTTAGGGTTTTGATTTTTCTAATTTAATCACACAATTCATCATATAATCATGATATAAGCATCATATTAAGACATAAAGATTTACTAATCATTTCTAGGGTTTCTCCCAAAATAATCGACATATATATATTCATAACTAGAATTCTTCATGCATCATCTTAAGCTTAATATTTGATCATAAAATCATCATATAAACATCATTCTAAGAAATCAAGATCATCCAACTACTTCGTCATAGTTCTTACAAATTTTCGACACATATATATATATAATTCTTCCACCAAAGACATGAATCAAGAGCTTGGAATAGAAGAATCTAAGCTTACTTGACTACTTGAGAGGATTGCTAGAAGTTGAAATCTTTGAGCTTGAAGATCAAGATGGTGTTCTTAAGTGTGTGTGAGTGTGTGTATTGAGAGAGAAGAGAGATCGAGAGGGAGAGAGAGAAGCTGGCCGTCGCCGTGTGTGTGCGTGTGGTGAGAGATGAGAGAAATGGCTATACATATATTAGTTATAACCCTAGGTTTAGATGTATAGGGTAGCTTATTATTTTATTAAAACTTAGTAGCTAAGTTTTGGTTAATTCATTTAATTAGTTATTAATTCAAATAATTAATAACTAATTAATCTTCTAATAACTCTCTAATTTCTCAACACAGTAATTAAGATTAAGGTTTCACGAACCTTAGATAAAAATCTCACAGAAAGAATCGGAGATTTGAAGCATTTTCAAATCGACCGAAACTAAATTTTTAAGCGATTAATTACGTAAAATTTCACGTAATTAAATTAAATTCTTCTTCTTGTCAATTAATGACTAAACATTTATCATCTATTGATAAATGTAAAAACTTCTTCGTTTCGGATTAACCGAGACGATAAAAATTAATTAAAACTCATTTTTCCGGTAGAATATATCTGCCGGATAAAATTTTCGGAAAGAAAATCTTTATTTTACTAAAATTCTTATCTTTCTCAGAAGATTAATTATTTTAATTACTTAAGAAAGACGGGATACTACATCAAGGCCGGTAGGTCCCACGACTTACACAATTTATGATTAACAAAGGAATTTAAGATAGCGACCCAGCTATCGTTCAAAAGAATAACCATACTTAACAACTCATCATTTTAGAATAATACGATATATATGACTCGAGACGATCAACTGAAATCAATATGAGATACATATCAATAGACATAACTCGAATCACTCGGAATCAAAAGACCTGATCAACCAAATAATCAACAATTGAACAAGAAGATGATATAATGACTTGAGGATCAAGAAAACAAGATAAAGAAAAATGTTTCGAGTTCGACAAAGCTTCATGGAATATATATCAAGACTAAGTTTTACACAAACTGTGACAAAAAGAGTTCGACTATCAAAACATAGATCGACTCTAGGGTTTAAACAACTTCATCATAATTTAATAAAATCATCTTAACATGGCAGCGGAATACGAAAGACTATATGTATGACGACATATAATCTAGGCTCTTTATTTTTCAAAACAATAACAACAACCAACATCCATCCAGCCTCGTCATCTACATTCCTGCTAACCTGCACGTTTTAGAAATAACATGCAGGGCTGAGTACTACGTACTCAGTGAACACATGCCGAAAACATTTAAAAACTTTGCTGAATACAGCTATATATGAAAACTTGCCAGAAAACATAATACGAGGATTTTCTGAAAACAACTCGTAAAATGTTAAAAATACTTTCTTTTCTCAAAAATTTATTTGTCTGCAGACATTTATAACAGTATGAACCATATCTACAAATAAATAATGGTGATGAGAAAGAGACCTCTTTCTCAATCACTTGTATTCGGCATATCAACGAAAGACTCACGGTTACGAATAACCGGTCTATCAAAGAAATGCGCACGATTACCGATGTGTACACAGATTTCACCTTGCGTGAAACCGAATTCGTCTTTCTGAAGTAGATGGTAACATACTTAACATTCAAAAATAATTTTGGCAAGTATCAAAACTTTAAAACCACAGTATATCATGCTTTTCACATATTTTAGTTTAGAAAGCCCACCTGATATACTTAAGCTTTAAACTTTAAACTTTAAACTCTAGCGCTTGTAGCCCTTTTACTTCACGTTTCTGCTCCCGCTTCCGCTTGCTCCTTTAATCGAAAGCGAATAACGAATTTTAGAACGTAAATCTTTTATCGAATAACTACTTCGATAAACCTAACGAAATTCTATTCAACTTCCTACGCCGTAACTTGACGAAATTCGAGAATCCCTATCTTAACTTTTCAACCGTTCTTAATCTATCTTAATCTATCTTAATTCCTCATTAAGCATCACCACCAGTCGAATTTCATATAACTTCAACATTTATAATTTACTATTCATCACAACTGACTAACTCGATTTTAATCCGTCTAACGGATTCAGAAAATTCTCAATTTAATTCTATACATTTATTTAATTATAACAAACATAATTATACTTTAAATACACACATTATTTCAATTAATCATATAAACTCTTAAATCGGAAAAATCATCTAAAAATAGAAAATCTTTATTATTTTGAATTAAATTTCCAGAAAATCATATAACACTTAATTTTTATTAAGAAGTTTATAAATGCAATTAATTTCTTAATTAAAATTTAATTAATATTTTATTTATTTATTTTAAATTTTCGGTTTTTATAAAAATTAACATTTCTTTATTTATCTTCTCTTCTTTTCAATTTCTAATATACTTATTTATTATTTTAAGCTCATTTCTTCATTTAATTTCATTCAATTTAGTATTAATCTTCCAACCCTAATTTAGGAACCCTAATTCGATTTTCTAGGGTTTCTAGGGTTAATCAAGCTCACTTTTCATTATCTCTTGATCTAATATACTTCATTAATATCATATATCTTTAATTGAATCATCAAATCCATCATACTTTATCAATATATCAAAACCCTAATTTCAAACCCTAATTTTCGACATTAATTAATAAAATGAGATAGGTTGGGAATTCATGCTTACTTCCAACATGAAATATTCTTAGAATTCTTAACTAAGCTCACAATTAACATCAAATTAATCATATAATTCATACATTCATTATTTCCCATTTTCTTCTCATTTTCGAAAATTGCCAATTGATAGTTAGGGTTTTCCATGCTTAAATCTAATTACATATTTAATCTTATAAGCATAAAATAAGCATAATTCACGAAGATCATAACATCAAACAATGCATGAGTCAAAATTTGACAATTTCCCATAATTTTCGATAATTATGAAATTTAGGGTTAGGGTTTTGATTCTCATGCGTTAATCACATAAATCATCATATAAACATCATTCTAAGAAATCAAGATCATCTAAGTACTTCTTCATATTTCTTCCAAATTTTCGACACATATATATATATAATTCTTCCACCAAAGACATGAATCAAGAGCTTGGAAGAGAAGAATCTAAGCTTACTTGACTACTTGAGAGGATTGCTAGAAGTTGAGTTCTTGAGCTTGAAGATTAAAGATTAAAGTTGTGTGTGTTTGTGTCGAGAGAGAGAAGAGATCGAGAGGGAGAAGAAGAAGTGCAGCTGCTGCTGCTATTTGGCTGTGTGTGCGTGTGGTATGGGTAGATAGAGTAGATTATATGCATGTTAGATGCATAGGATAGGTTAGACTAGGTTTAATATTTTAATTTAACTTAATTCCTATGTTTTAGTAGTTATTTAATCCCTTTCTCGACTCACCTAATTAACAACGACGAACCCTCCGATAAACTCTTAATTTCTCAACACAGTAATTTAGTTTAAGGTTTCACTAACCTTAGATAAAAATTTCACAGAAAGAATCGGAGATTCGAAGCATTTTCAAATCGACCGAAACTAAATTTTTAAGCTATAAATTACGTAAAATTTCACGTAATTAAATTAAATTCTTCTTCTTGTCAATTAATGACTAAACATTTATCATCTATTGATAAATGTAAAAACTTCTTCATTTCGGATTAACCGAGACGATAAAAATTAATTAAAACTCATTTTTCCGGTAGAATATATCTGCCGGGTAAAATTTTCGGAAAGAAAATCTTTATTTTATTAAAATTCTTGTCTCTCTCAGAAGATTAATTATTTTAATTACTTAAGAAAGACGGGATACTACATAATTTTTCGTAGACATCCAGTTAAAGACACTAAAGTTGCAGACAAGCTTACCTTAGGCTGAGATGTGATCGTCAAAGAAGAAGTAGTAGAAGAAGATGATGTAGAATTCGATAGTATAGATTTCGATAATGCGTTTAATAAAGAAGAAAAAATTTTCAAGGATGACTAATAGAGAGTCGACCTTGTTAATTATCGCCAATATTGAGAGTGTGAAAGAAAGAAGTAGTATAAATGCGGAAATGTGAGTTTTAAAATAGAACATATGATGCATAATTTAACCTTAGATTTTTCGATAACAGATTAGTATTTTGTACCGTCACTATTATGCTAGTGTGATGCTAGAACATCACAATTAAGATAAGAATAATTTATCTTTTGATAGATTCCTTATCTTGAAAAGATCTCAAAGAAAAAAAAAATTCAGTGCATGAAAGAATGACTAAAGCGGTCATTTGGTTCAGTTGATGAGTTCCTGATGTTATATGCATAAGAAAGATAAGAAGTTATTATGCTTTGATAAGCATCAAATAAGTTGAAGGATAGCTGTCAATATAAAGCTAGAGCTTGAAGAATAATGATTTTATGAATATAAGCTAAGTATGAAAGAAGTAAGTTGCTTGTCAAGAGTTTTAAGTTAAGTTAAGTATTTTGCGAATTGTTTGAATGAGTAAGAAAAGTTTATGAAGTTGAGTATTCTGTTGTTGATTGCTAAGATGAGAAAAGTTATGAAGTTAAGCTGTTATGTTATTGCTTAATTATTAAGTTAAGTTATGAAAGTGATTATGCTATGATGAGATTTGATTTGCTTGAAAGTTAAGTTCCATGATTGGAACTACTACTATGTGAAGTAAATGCTTTTATGATGAAGCTTGAAATGTGAAAGTGCCTAAAACTTTCAAGTAAAATTATTGATGTTTTAAATAAAGCTAATCTCGTTTAAACCCTTGTGCGTGTTAATTAGAATGTTTTCTCGAAAAAGAATCAGAAAAGAAGAAGAGCAGCAAGAACCTACCCCATCTTCTCTATCTAGGAAGAGAATTGAAGAACTTTATCTTCGTTAGAATTTTCCAAACTTTTGACGATAGAGAAAAACTATCAGAAGAAGAAAAATAGATTGTGCGTTAGATCGAATCTTTAGGTTATTCGATGTGATGACCGTGAGCGTCTCACATACATGTCATATCCGTTGAAAGAATCAGCAACCTACTGGTGGGAAGCTTGCCAGAAGATTTATTCCGAACAGCTCGAAAATATCTCTCTTGGAGGTGTAAGTAGCCTTTTTGAAAGATATTTCGAAAAGCTTTTGTAAGCAGAAGTAAAGCTAGTTCGTAAATTTTAAAGCAAGGAAAGAAGAAGATGGCAGAGTTTGTAAACAAAAAATTGACCTAGCTCGTTTCGTCCTTGTCAAGTTGATTCGGGCAGGCAAGAAGATGTCTAGGCTTTTTCCTCGGACTCATTCCAGATATAAAGAGTAGTTTTAGTAAGTCAAAGTGTTTTGACTTATAAGCGTTAAGCCGAACTCTGGTTATGGAGTTGGCCTTACAGCCAGAAAAGCTAGTCCAAAATCCTAGCACATTCCCCATTTCAAATTCAAGCTCCAGCAACCGCCAAAATGCAAACTTCGTGCGAAGGTCAGAATTCGAAGAGAAAAGGAAGGTCAGAATTCTAAGTGAAAAAGAAAGTGGAATGCTGAAAGTCAATCTAGCAAGAATCCATGACAAAGACAAAGTCAGCAGCAATCGATTTACTCTAGAATAGATTAGATCGCTTTTCGTAGGGTAAAATTGATCGTCTCTAAGACTGCACAAGACCGCAAGGATTTCGTCCGTACCAGTGCCCAAGTAAGCAGCAAGAAGAAGATGGAAGAAGATCATAGCAGTAGCAGCCCTGCGTCTGAAGGCCATAGAAGAAGTTCCAAGGCCGCAGCAGCACCAGAGCCAAGCGCCCCGTCCTCAGCAGCAGCAGCTAAAATAGTAGCAACCATCGCAGCAAAAGTTGAATCAATAGCATCAAAGAATTTTTACTCTAGATTAGATAGCAAGCGTTAGAGACCAATGTAATATGGCAGATATATGACAGCTCAGAGGTGTACCAAATATTAATTTTATTTGGTACTGATGCATCACATTCTTTAATATTGAGTGCATGTGTAAGTACTCTTGGCCTTAAAATAAGGTGAGCTAGTCAGAGCTTAAGAGTATTGATCTTGGTAGGTAAATCTACCTCAGTGATGCATGATTGCCCTATTTGGGAACTTGAGATTAGATTCCCTTATGATGTCAGCTAAAACCCTAAATCTATTTTGATTATGGATGTAGACATCATTCTGAGGATATACTAGTTAACCGAGAACCTTGCCACCATTTGGTGCAAGCAAAGAAAATTTCTTTCCAGCCATCTAAAAAAAAAAAAAGCCAACCCTATTCCTTAGAATAGAGAGAGCAGTAAAAAGGTTGTCGATTATTTCGACAATTTAAGTAAGAAAGTTGTTAAGAAGAAAAGATGAATAAACATATTTTAGTTTATCTCAATAAATATGGAAACCCAAGAGAAGAATATCGATGATGTTGCTGAAGTCCGAAAGTTCAAGGATGTTTTTCCTGAAGTTTTGGACAGGACTACTTCAGATAAAACAATTGGAGTTTACCATCAACCTTGAATCTGGTTCAACCCCAATATTAAAAGCAATATATATAATGTTTTGAATAGAGTTGTGAGAATTGAAGATTCAGTTAAAAGAATTGCTCGACCTTGGTTTTATCAACCTAGCATTTCCCGTGAGGAGCCCCAATATTGTTCGTCAAGAAGAAGGACGGAAGTCTAAGAATGAGTATGAGCTACCGAGAATCATACCAGTTGAAAATAAATATCCTTTGCCAAGGATAGATGACCTGTTTGATCAGCTTTGAGGAGCTAGCATTTTCTCAAAGATTAATTTGAGATCTAGCTATTATCAGCTAAAGATTTGTCAAGAAGATATTCCAAAAGCTGTGTTTCAAACGAGGTACGGCCACTACGAGTATGTAGTAATGCCAATTGGATTGTTAAATGCCCCAACAGTATTCGTGGATCTCATGATTAGAGTTTTCCATGAATATTGGAATAGAATTGTCATAGTCTTCTTCGATGACATTCTCGTGTATTCAAATAGTGAAGCAAAGTATAAAAAAATGTCTCCGAACTATCTTAGAAAAGCTAATGTTTGAGAAGTTGTATGCCAAATTTAGCAAATGCGAATTTTAGCTTAGAGAAGTAAATTCCCTCGGCCATGTTTCTTCAGAAGAAAAATAAAGTTCAAATGGTCTCTTGAATGCAAAGAAAGTTTTCAAGAACTTAAGAGAGAGCTAACCACTACTTTTGTTTTAGCATTTCCAGAAACAAGCAAGGATTTCACCGTGTTTACGAATGCATCAACGAATGGACTAGTTAGTGTCCTGATGCAAGAAGGAAAAATAATTTCTTATGTGTCACGACAACTCAGACCTCATAAGATAAATTATCCAACTTATGATTTTAATAAGCTGTAGTTGTATACGTTCCGAAGATCCTGAAATATGATCTGTTTGGAGCCAAGTGTGAGATCTTTACAAATCTCAAAAGCCTCAAATATTTTTTTTTAAGAAAAAGAGTTAAGTGAGACAAAGAAGATGGCTCGAGCTAATAGAAAACTACAGTTGTAAAATTCCCTATCATCCAGGAAAAACAACCGTAGTAGCTAACGCCTTAAGCAGAAGGAGCAAACCCGTGTGGGAAAGTTTACGCCATCAGATATCCCAATTTAGAAGTGGGATGATATTACCATAGACTTGTAACCAGGTTGCCTAAGTTCAAAAGAGAGAGGATACAACTATTTGGATGATTTTGATCAGACTGTCAGAATCTGCTCATTTCATACCAATCTCAGTAATGCTTGGATCAAATAAGCTAACTCAGTTGTATGTTCATAAAATTATGCGTGTGCACGATATGCCTAAGTCGATTATTAGATCAATATTCTAAGTTTACCTCCCGGTTTGGAGAAGCCTGCAAAGTTAGGTGGGCATAAAAAGTTGAATGTTAGCATCATTTTTCATCCTCAGACGGATGATCGATTCAAGAGAATAATTCAAATTTAAAAGAGATGTTCAGAACTGTTGTGTTAAATTGAAGTGACTAGTGAGAGCAAGTTTTTCTTCTCATTGATTTCGCGTACAACAACAGTTATTAGATGTCGATCGTCATAACGCCGTTATGAAGCTCTTTGAGGAAGAAGTGTCAATCCCTGCTTTTATATAGTTGAAGTAGGAGAAAGTAAAGTATTAGGTTCCGATGCTATTGAAGAATTGATCAAGATAATTCGCCAAATCAAACAATGGGCTAAAGAAGAGTAAGTTGGCCAAAAGTCTTATGCTGATAATCGAAAATCAAAGATAGAGTTCGATGATGAAAATAAAGTTTTTCTGAAAGTTTATCTTCGAGAGAAAACCTTAGTTTTGGCATGAAAAGAAATCTTAAGTTTTGTTAAATAGGACCGTATGAAATCCTGGAAAGGATGGGTCAAGTTACGTTCAAGCTGACTTTACCGCTAAGCTTTAGAAATTCGCGCAACATATAATGTATTCTAGTTGCGCCAATGCGTGTTCGATTCCAAGCACGTTATTTAAGAAGAAGAAGCAACCTTAGACCCAGATCTCTGTTTTGAGATAAACCTAGAACCAATTTTGAATCGAAGGATTCATCAGCTAAAAAGTTAAATCGATTGTGCTAGTAAAGATTAAGTGGAGCCGATGGCTCAGAAGAAGGAATGTTAAAATTGAAAGATAAAGATGAAAGAAAGGTATTCCGAGCTTTGTCATTGTGATAAGCAAATTTCGGGACGAAATTTATTTTTAGGGTGAGAGAATGTAATATCCCGTTTTCGTGAATAATTAAACCTAGTATTTCTTTAATTAAATTAAGAGAATGAAGATGAAGAAAAATTCCCTTTTTAATAATTTTATTCGGCAACCTTAAATTTTTGCCGAAAAAGTGGAATTTAATTATGTTTGTTTCGTCTTGGGTAAACCGAAACGAATGAGATTTATGTTTATTGAATTGTGCATTTAGGCATGATTTTTAATTGAGAAAATTATGAATTTAATTTTCTTAATTTATTTTATTAGCAATTAATTATTAAAAATAATAATCTTATTTATTCCATAAATGATTCGTTTTTCAGTATTTTCTTCCGAAAACTTTCATTAGGGTTAGAGATGCCCTAATTGATTTTTCTTGATCAAGAAATTAGAGAATGAAGTTATGATTAGCAAGTTAGTAATTAATTGATTAAACTAAGCATTTAACTAATTAAATAATCCTAATTATTGCATAAGCAATGACCTAATGGATGACATATGTTTGTTGACTAATGTACTTAGCTTAAATGTGTGAATTTCAAGCCAATTCTTCATCCATCTCTCGCTCAAAAATCAGCAGCAACAGCGCACACTTCACACACACATTTCTCCATCTTTCTTCAATTTTTAAGCTCAAATCCAAGATCAAATCATCTCCAAATCATTAATCAAGGTAGATTATATGTTTATTTCAAGTTATAGCTCAAAGATCAAGCTTTAATCCTCATTTTTATTCTTTTATTTTTTTCGAAAAAATGGCAGAAATTATTAGGTGATTATGATCTTGATTTATAATGTTTAATTTATGCTTAGGATGCATGATATATCATTAATTCATGTTTAATTCAAACCCTAACCCTAATCTTAGAAATTTCGAAAATTTAAGAAAATTAGGGGTTTTCAATTGTGATGTTGGATGATCAAATTGATTGAATAATTGAGCTTAGATAATTATTCTAAGCATGTTTGATGTTGGAAGTGATCAAAGAATCAAAGCCCTTCTATGACTTTTAATTTTGGCCGAAAAATATGATTTAAATTAAGGGTTTTTTATTTTAATGTTCTATGATTGATTTGAAGTTTAAATTAAGCTTATATGATGTTATTGAGCCAATGATATTTATTTAAGCATGTGAGAATATTATTAGAATTTTTGGAGTTCAATTTCTATTATTTTAGAAATTTTCAGCTTTTAATTAATTAAGAAATAATTAATTTAAGGCTTAAATGGATTAATTGAAGGTATAATTAATCTCTATGATTTTACTCAAGCATGTTATGAATTGATTTGAAGAGAAAGTAATCATCCATATATTATATATGAAAAAGCCGAAATATATATATATGTGGAATTATGATTTTTATTTAAGTTATCCAAGAAATTAAATTATAATTATAGTTTATAATTTAATTAAGAATGTTTGGAAGTAATTAGAATGAGATTGGATATTTAATCCAAGAGTTGAAAAAGGGCAGCCCCTTTAATCTTAATTTATAAAGATTATTTAATTTTTAATCAAATAAATAATCATAGATATGGATTCTATGTTAAAAACTAAGTGTTGTGGAATTTTTCGGAAATTTAATACGAAGTTTTGATAATTTCTATTTTCCGATGAATTTTTCCAAGTTGAAGGTTGATATGTTTGTATGATATGAAGTGATGATTTGAATATGTAATTATGCTTATTATGGTTTAGTAATAATAAGGAATTAATTTGAGAATTTTCAGAGCTCGTTTGTCGAGTCAAATCCGTTTCGTATTTGAAGATATGAATAGTAATTAATGTATGATTATATTAAGTGTGATTTTGGTTAATGATGAGTTAAGATAGAGTAAGAGCGTTTAAGAAGTAAGTTAGAAATTCTCAAGTTTCGTCGAGTTTCGACGTAGAATTTCAAAGTAAATTAGAAGTTAAGAATATCGAATTCGTTTATTCGATAGTAGTTAATTCTCGTTCTGAATTCGTGAATTCTAGTTCGAATGAAGGATCGAGTGGAAGTGTGAATCCGAGAATTCAGAATCGATAAAGGTTAAGTCCAAAGCTTCAATTATCAGGTGGGCTTTCTAAACAAAGAAATGATGAATGCTATATATATATGATTATATATATGTGATGTTTTAAATTGATTAACTTGCCAAATGTTTTAAGTTTTTGTATGATACCATCTACTGAAGAAGGACGAATTCGGTCCCGCGCAAGGTGGGATTTGTGTACACATTAGTAATCGTGAGTCTTTCTTTGATGGGCCAGTTACATTGGTAATCGTGAGCCTTTCTCTGATAGACCGGTTACAAGTGATTGAGAAAGAGGCCTCTTTCTCATCACTACTATTTATAGAAGATATGGTTCATACTTAATGAGTATTTTGACTGCAGTCACTTATATCAAAAGAAAATGCTTGAGCAAGCACAAGTTTGTTTTCAAAAAGTTACTTGTGCAATGCTTTATGGCAAGTTTAATCTATAGCTCTAAGAAGCAAGTTTTCAAATATTTTGGCATGTGTCCACTGAGTACGAAGTACTCAGCCCTGCATGTTATTTCTAAAATGTGCAGGTTAGCTCGGATGAAGATGGGAGTGTGCTTGGACGGACTTTTGTTGGTTGAGTCTTTTGAAAGTCGTTTAAACTAGAGTTGAGTCATATGTCTTCATACATATGATTCTCTATGTTTTTTTTTTTCCGCTGCAATACTTTGAAATAAATGTTGAAGTATGAAGCATGTTCTCGACTTTGAAGTCGTTAATGTTATTTGTTAAGGTTTCAGCTGCAAACTTGTTTTAATTTGAAAATAAGTTGTCAATCCTTTGTTGAGCTCTTTTAAATCATACGACCCTCTTTTATCGTGCTTTCTTGATCTAATGGACTTCTTGTCAATATTGATCTCTTGGCATCGTTGGTCGTACGATACTAATTGTTGGTTGAAATTGTCGAGCATGTTATTGATTTCTTGTTAAGCATGTTCGTTGAGATGTTGTTAAAGAATAAGTTTAACTCCCGGTATTGTTGCTTGTTAAGAATAGTTGACAAATGTTTGGTTTTGTTGGATAACTGGGTCGTTATCTATTCCTTGGTTAATCATAAATTGTGTACGTCGTGGGACCCACCGACTCGGTCATCTTTATTCTGAGTCGGGCTGCGACATTCATATATAGAGATAGGAATAAATATTTAATATTTAATAGTTAAGTTAAGTTGTTTAATTAATTAATTGCTTAATCAATTAATTAATAACTAACAAATCTTCAATTAAACCTTAAACTTCTCAACATAGGAATTTAATTTAGGGTTTCACGATCCCTAGATAAAAATCTCACAGAAAGAGTCGGAGATTCGAAATATTTTCAAATCGACCGAAACTAAAATTTTAAGTGATAAATCTCGTAGAATTTCACTTAAATTAATTAAATTCTTCTTTTAGTCAAATTATGACCAGACATTTATCACTTATTGATAAATGTAAAAACTTCTTCGTTTCGGATTAACCGAAACGATAAAATTAATTAAAACTCATTTTTACGGCAAAATATATCTGCCAGATAAAATTTTCGGAAACGAAAATTTTTCTTTCACTAAAATTTTATCTTTCTTACTAAATTAATAATTTTTAATACACAAGAAAGACGGGATACTACACTTGTAATCGTCCACTCCTTTCGGAAGGCTCCCGATTACGAAATAGTGTACACAAATCCTACCCCTTTCGTAGGACCGAATTCGTCTTTCCTTGGTAGATGGTATCATACAAAAACTTCAAAAATTGGCAAGTCAATCACTTTAAAATCATCACACACATATATATAATCATAATATCACATTCATTATTTCTTTAGTTCAGAAAGCCCACCTAGACAGAAGCTACTTTATCTATACTTATTCTGCTCGGCTTCTCCCTACTTTCCAATCCCGCTCGATCCTTTAATTTAATAATTAAATTTAAATATTTATATGAGGGATGCCGATTCTATACTTAATATTTCTTTACTTTGACTCGGTTTTTTCTAGGGTTTTTCTCTCGGCAATTAAACTAAGCTTTTCCAATTACTTTCTCTTTCTTTCTTGACTTCTTAATCGATAAATAATCGATTATAACTTCAGGATATATTTTAAAACATAAATCCAAATACTTCTCATTTAACTTCATAAATAAACATATAATCATATAATTCCTCATTTAACTCCATGAATATATATAAACATGTAATTCAGCATTTAACTTCATAAATGCATATAAGCATATAATTAATAATTAAACTCATATTAATCACTTCATCCATCATTTAAACTTATTCTAAATATATTATCATTCCAAAGAAATTAAACATATCATTTAATCATATAAGTGTTTATTAAACACTTAAACTCTTCATCTAATTTAGTAAGCATATTAAAATGCTTAACTTCTTTATTAACATATATTCTTAACTTTATATTAATAAAAATATGTCCTTGACATATTTATTTATTAAGGGTTGGTCTCCCATGAGACCGGTCTCTAATAAGAGACCGGATCCGGGTCGACCCGCTTTGAAAACGATATATATTAATAATGCTGGAACTCTTCAAATATATGGTTGTAGCCTAGTGGCTGGCGGAAGCGCCTGTTTGCTCTCTTGTTGTCCCTGGGTTCAAGTCCCATGAAGTGCATTGTTTTATTTTTTTTCTCTTTCTTTCACTATTATTACTTTTTTTAGTTTTCACCTTTATTTATTTTTTTTCCTTTCTTTTACTATTATTTTTTTTTAGTTTTCGCTTTTTTTCAAAAATATTAAAATATAAATCATCTTCCCTTGCTTTTACTTTCTTTTAGTTTTCACGTTTTATTTATTTATTTTTTTGAATCTTAAAATATAATTCATGTATGTAAAAGTAATAATTGTGGTTAACAAAAATAATATTTTGAAATGTAACAATTGTTATAAATAAAAGTAATATTTTTCAATGTAAAGAATTGTCGTAAAACAAAACTAATAAGTTACGAGAAGAAAGATAATATTTTTTCAATGTAACATTTGTCGAGATAAAAAGTAATAATTAATAAGAATTAAAGTACATTTTCAAAGAAACAATTTTCGTAAACAAAAGTAATATTTTTCAAAAGTAACATTTGTCGTGATAAAGGGTAACAATTGTTGTAAAGAAAAGTAACATATTTTCAATGTGACAATTATCGTAAACAAAAGTAATATTTTTCAAAATTAACTTTTATCGGGATAAAAGGTAACAATTGTCGTAACGAAAAGTAACATTTTTTCAAAGTAACAATTATAGTAAACAAAAGTAATACTTTTCAAAAGTAATATTTGTCGAGATAAAAAGTAATAATACACGAGAAGAAAAGTAATAATTTATTTCAATGTAACAATTATGGTAAACAAAAGTAATATTTATCAGGATAATTCTAAATAATTCTAAATAAAAAGTAATAATTCACGAGAAGAAAAATGGAGTAATAATTTATTTCAATGTAACAATTATCGGTAAACAAAAGTAATATTTTTCAAAACTAATATTTGTCGAGATAAAAAGTAATAATTCACGAGAAGAAAAATGGAGTAATAATTTATTTTAATGTAGCAATTGTTAGTAAACAAAAGTAATATTTTTCAAAAGTAATATTTGTCGAGATAAAAAGTAATAATTCACGAGAAGAAAAGTAGTAATTTATTTCACTATACCAATTGTCGTAAACAAAAGTAATATTTTTCAAAAGTAATATTTGTCGGGATAAAAAGTAATAATTCACAAGAAGAAAAGTAATAATTAATTTAATATAATAATTGTCATAAGCAAAAATAATGTTTGTCAGATAAAAAGTAATAATTCAAGAGAAGAAAAATAATAATTTATTTCAATGTAACAATTATCGGTAAACAAAAGTAATATTTGTCGAGATAAAAAGTAATAATTCACGAGAAGAAAGTAATGTAATTTATTTCAATGTAGCAATTGTTTGTAAACAAAAGTAATATTTTTCAAAAATAATATTTGTCGAGATAAAAAATAATAATTCACGAGAAGAAAAGATAATTTATTTCAATGTAGAAATTGTTTGTAAACAAAAGTTATATTTTTCAAAAGTAATATTTGTCGAGATAAAAAGTAATAATTCACGATAAGAAAAGTAATAATTTGTCGCAGCCCGAACCCCGATATAAGATGTCAAGGCCGGTAGGTCCCACGACTTACACAATTTATGATTAACAAAGGAATTTAAGATAGCGACCCAGCTATCGTTCAAAAGAATAACCATACTCAACAATTCACCATTTTAGAATAATATGACATATATGACTCGAGACGATCAACTGAAATCAATATGACATACATATCAATAACCATAACTCAAATCACTCGGAATCAAAAGACCTGATCAACCAAATAATCGACAATTGATCAAGAAGATGACGAATTTATTTGAGGATCAAGAATCATGATAAAGAAAAACTGTTTCAAGTTCGACAAAGCTTCATGGAACTTATGATTAACCTTTATACATATCAAGACTATGTTTTAAGCAAACTTTAACAAAAAGAGTTCAAAAGGATACTTGACAATACGAGTTCGACTTTAGAATTTAAATGTTCTAACAATATCAACTTCATTTTCTTGCAGCGGAAAACATGAGAATATATGTATGAAGACATATATTCTAGGTCAACTTCTCAAAAACGGCTTTCTTTACATAAACAACGTTTAACAACAACAAAAGTCCATCCAGTACTCATCATCCTCATCCCTGCTAAGCTGCACGTTTTAGAAATAACATGCAGGGCTGAGTACTACGTACTCAGTGAACACATGCCGAAAACATTTGAAAACTTTGCTGAATACAGCTATATATGAAAACTTGCCAGAAAACATAATACGAGGATTTTCTGAAAAGCAACTCGTAAAATGCTAAAAATATTTTCTTTTCAAAACTCATTTGTCTGCAGACATTTATAACAGTATGAACCATATCTACAAATAAATAATGGTGATGAGAAAGAGGCCTCTTTCTCAATCACATGTAATCGGCATATCAAGGAAAGGCTCACGATTATGAATAACCGGCCTATCGAAGAAATGCGCACAATTACTAATGTGTACACAGATTTCACCTTGCGTGAAACCGAATTCGTCTTTCTGAAGTAGATGGTAACATACTTAACATTTAAAAATAATTTTGGCAAGTATCAAAGCTTTAAAATCATAGTATATCATGCTTTGCACATTTTTCAGTTTAGAAAGCCCACTTGATAAACTTAAGCTTTAAACTTTAAATCTTTAACGATTGCAACCCTTCACTTCACGCCTCCGCTTCTACTTCCGCTTGCTCCTTTAATCGAAAGCTGTAGTATCCCGTCTTTCTTAAGTAATTAAAATAATTAATCTTCTGAGAAAGACAAGAATTTTAGTAAAATAAAGATTTTCTTTCTGAAAATTTTATCCGGCAGATATATTCTACCGGAAAAATGAGTTTTAATTAATTTTTATCGTCTCGGTTAATCCGAAACGAAGAAGTTTTTACATTTATCAATAGATGATAAATGTTTAGTCATTAATTGACAAGAAGAAGAATTTAATTTAATTACGTGAAATTTTACGTAATTAATCGCTTAAAAATTTAGTTTCGGTCGATTTGAAAATGCTTCAAATCTCCGATTCTTTCTGTGAGATTTTTATCTAAGGTTCGTGAAACCTTAATATTAATTACTGTGTTGAGAAATTAGAGAGTTATTAGAAGATTAATTAGTTATTAATTATTTGAATTAATAATTAATTAATTGAATTAACCAAAACTTAGCCATTAAGTTTTAATAAAATAATAACCTACCCTATAACTCTAAACCTAGGTTATTAGATTATTAAAACATCTCTCTCTCATCTCTCATTCCACACGCACACACACATAGCAGCCATCTCTCTCAATCTCTCCATCTCTCTCTCGATCTCACTCTCAAACACACACACAACTCCATTGTTGATCATCATCCAAGCTTCCAAGACCAAAGTCATCTTCTCAAAGTAGCTAAGTAAGATTAATTTCATCTATTCCAAGCTCCTAATTCATGTTCATGGTGGAAGATCATATATATATATATATGTCGAAATTTTGGGGAGAATTTGTAGAAATTGGTAGATGTGGTTCATGCCTTCATATGTTATTTATATGATGATTTTAAGATGTTAGATGATCAATTATTAGCTTAAGATGATGCATGAATAACTCTCATCATGTATATATATTTCGACATTTTTGGGGAGAAATGGAGGAGTGTTTAGATGATATTGATCTTATGGTATGTTGCTTATATCATAATTATATGATGATTTGTGTGATTAAATTAGAAAAATCAAAACCCTAACCCTAAGTTGCATGAAAACCGAAATTTAGAAGAAAATGCTAAATTTTAATTCATGCATTGAATGATGATTTGTTCTTCATGAATTATGCTTAGAATATGATTATAAGATCAAATATGTAATTAGATTTAAGCATGGAAAACCCTAGCTATCATTTGGCAATTTTCGAAAATGAGAAGAAAATGGGAAATAATGAATACATGAATTATATGATTGATTTAATGATATAAATGAGTTTAGTTAAGTATTTTAAGAATGTTTCATGTTGGAAGTAATTAAAAATTTCCAACCAATTTCATTTTGAGAAAATAACCGATTAAATAAGAATATAAATTAGGGTTTAATAATGTAATGTTATATGATGAGTTTGATGATTCAATTAAAGATATATGAGATTACTGAAGTATATTAGATCAAGAGATAATGAAACAAAAACTTGATTAACCCTAGAAACCCTAGAAAATCGAATTAGGGTTCTTAAATTAGGGTTGAAAGATTAATACTTAATTGAATGAAATTAAATGAAGAAATGAGCTTAAGATAATAATTAAGTATATTAGAAATTAAAAAGAAGAGAAAATAATTAAAGAAATATTAATTTTAATATAACCGAAAATTTAAAATAAATAAATAAAATATTAATAAAATTTTAATTAAGAAATTAATTGCATTTATGAACTTCTTAATAAAAATTAAGTATTATAAAATTTTATGGAAATTTAATTCAAAGAAATAAAGATTTTTCTATTTATGGTTGATTTTCCCGATTTGGGAATTTATATGTTTAATTGAGTTAATGTTGTATGAGAATTGATTAATATTGATGCTTAATGAGGAATTTAGATAGATTAAGATAGATTAAGAACGTTTGAAAAGTTAAGATAGGAATTCTCGAATTTCATCAAGTTGCGACGTAGAAATTCGAATAGAATTTCGTTAAGGATATCGAAGTCGTTAGTCGATAAAAGCTCTCGTTCTAAAATCGTTATTCCGTTTCGATTAAAGGAGCAAGCGGAAGCGGGAGCGAAACGTGAAGTAAAAGGGCTACAAGCATTAGAGCTTAAAGTTTAAAGCTTAAGTTTATCGAATTGGGCTTTCTAAATTAAAATATGTGAAAAGCATGATATCGTATGTTTTACAAAGTTATGATACTTGCCAAATGATTTTAAAAATGTTTAAGTATGTTACCATCTACTTCAGAAAGACGAATTCGGTTTCACGCAAGGTGAAATCTGTGTACACATTAGTAATCGTGCGCATTTCTTTGATAGGCCGATTATTCATAATCGTGAGCCTTTCCTTGATATGCCGATTACAAGTGATTGAGAAAGAGGCCTCTTTCTCATCACCATTATTTATTTGTAGATATGGTTCATACTGTAATAAATGTCTGCAGACAAATGAGTTTTGAAAAGAAAGTATTTTTAGCATTTTACGAGTTGTTTTCGAAGAAAATCCTCGTATTATGTTTTACGGCAAGTTTTCATATATAGGTTGTATTCGGCAAAGTTTTCAAATGTTTTCGGCATGTGTTCACCGAGTACGTAGTACTCGGCCACATGTTATTTCTAAAACGTGCGGAGTTAGCGGGGATGCGAATGACGAGGCTGGATGGATGTTGGTTGTTGTTAATATTTTGAAAAATAAAGAGCCTAGATTATATGTCGTCATACATATAGTCTTTCGTATTCCGCATTTGCCATGTTAAGATGATTTTTTTAATTATGATGAAGTTGTTTAAACCTAGAGTCGATCTATGTTTTGATAGTCGAACTCTTTTGTCACGGTTGCGTGAAACTTAGTCTTGATATGTATTTAATAAAATCTCTATTCCATGAAGCTTTGTCGAACTCGAAACATTTTTCTTTATCTTGTTTTCTTGATCCTCAAGTCATTATATCATCTTCTTGATCAATTGTCGATTATTTGGTTGATCAGGTCTTTTAATTCCGAGTAATTTGAGTTATGTTTATTGATATGTATGTCATATTGATTTCGGTTGATCATCTCGAGTCATATATGTCATTATTCTAAAGTGGTAAATCCAATTTGAGTCAATTTGAGTAATTATTGGAGTCAATTGGGTAAATCCAATTGTTGAGTCAATTTGAGTAATTCCAATGAGTCAATTTGGTAAATCCAAATTTGAGTCAATTTAGGCAATTCATTGAGGTCAAGTGAGTAAATCAATTATTTGAGTCAATTTAGGTAATTCATTCTCAGGTAAATCCAATTGTTGATCAGTGAGTAAATCCAATTGTGAGTCAATTTGGTAATTCCAAACCGAGCCAATTTGGGTAATAGGTTCGAGCTGCGACATGTTAAGTATGGTTATTCTTTTGAACGATAGCCGGGTCGCTATCTTAATTTCCTTTGTTAATCATAAATTGTGTAAGTCGTGGGACCTACCGGCCTTGACATCTGATATCGGGGTTCGGGCTGCGACGAGTGGTATCGAAGCGAGTCGATTGCTACGAATAATTTTTTAAAATCTAGTCTATTTTGAAATCCTAGACTAGTTAGAGTAATGTCTTCTCGCTCCAAGTTGTTTTACGAAAGTCTAGTACGGTTTGAATTCCTAGACTAGTTAGTTTTTAACAACAACTGAAGTCCAGTATCTCTCATCTCATCCAGCTATCCAGGTACGAATTTCAAATGTTTCTAGTTATAAAGTTTGGAAGTTGAAGTATATATATAATTGTTGTGTTTTAGCCTCTAATGTGATTGGTTGTTGGTGATCGATCATAAGCGAGATAATGGATCAGTTGTGCAAGCAAGTTGAGTATTTATCTGTGGAATGTAACATGAGCCCAGAACACCCTTTTGGAAGCGACATTGAGTATGTTGAGACAGTGGATTCTCAAAACTATTCGTAATTTCAGTTTAGTTGATTATTTAAATTTTTCTTTTATAGGATGTCCAACTCTAGAAGCGTAGCAGCGATGATTGAATTTCACCACATACACATGAGCTACACAGAAACCCTAGCAGAGTTTTTAGCTCGGTACCATAGAGTTTGGATGGACATCCATGAATCAAATATCTCGGGAGTTATTGGTATAGTTAGGCTAGTTCCTCTGCTTCCTGAGGATTGGCAGGAGTGGGCGGCATCGATTGCTGCAAGGTACGTTACTCCCCAATTTTGGGATGGTGTCTTGTTTGGAGATTGCAGAGCGTTCATAGCTGCAATTAGTACTCAATATATGTGTTTTTCGTACCCACCTCCTGGACCATATCAGCCATTGATTCCTGTTGGTGAGTTTGGTTTACAAAATCTCATGCCCCAAGATTACCCTATTCTGGATCAGAATCCTCCAGAAAATCCTGAACCTATTGCTTCTCCCATCCATGGAAACAATGGATTTGATACTAACTCTTTTCTTGTTGAGCCATTGGCAAATGGTTATGTTTCATCTCCCTCCCAAATCGAGACTCAAACCTTTGTTCCTGAGCCTTCTGTTTTGCCTAACGGCGTAGCCTCAGCTTCTTTTGTTGAGGAAGTTCCAAATGATCCTTCTGTTGAAACATTGCAAGCTTTGAATTCTTCAGAGCTTGATGCCATAGTTGAAGCCCAGCCTATTCTTTTTGACCCTAATGTGGCTAGCACCTCTGGACCACGTCACTATGATAGTGACGAGGATAACGTTGATCCAGAAGTTGGACCAACCGAAGGATACTTCCACCTCCGTAGAATACCATTTACTCATTTAAGTTTTCAGCCTAGCTTTAGGCCGTCGCCGGGAGAGGATATTACTTATGCCCCTCGTGTGACTTTGGACGGAGTGGAGAGAGCAGAGGAGAGCACGGAAACGGAAGAAGAAGATCCAAGTGAGGAGGATCCGAGAGACGACGAAGAGGAGAAAGAAGAAGAGGATCCGTCAGAGGATGAGCAGTGAAGGGAAGTGTTGGGAAGTTGAAGAAAAAAAAGATAATGATGTAAATATATGTAATAAACTAGTAAGCGAACAACTTTTAACATTTGTGTTGTAAATAAGTTATTGTACATAGAAGCATAATATAATAGTATAGCGAATCGGAAGCGACGTAGAATTCCGCTCCGATAAAAACATTTTGCGTGATGTTAGAAAATCACGGTTCATATAGGGAATTTTTGGGTGTAAATAATTCCCTACCTTTTGTAAAAGTCCTCAAAGAGGCAAATTTTCCTAATAAATGAAGAAGTAAATTGAGCAAAGATCATCTGGAAAAACTGAGCTGGCTGGAAAAAAAAAAAAAAAAAAAAGGAAAAAAAGCGAAATGTGAGATCAATTTGGTAATTCAGTGAGTAAATTCCAATTTGGTAATCATTGAGTAAATCAATGTGAGATCAATGGTAATTACTGAGTAAATTCAATTGGTAAATCATTGATAAATCCAATTGAGATCAATTTAGGTAATCTATTGAGTAAATTCAATGGTAAGTCAATTGCGTAAATCAATTGGAGTCAATTGAGTAATTCAATTGGAGTCAATTTATTAAATCAATTACTGAGTCAATTTGGGTAATTCAATTTGAGTCAGCTGAGTAAATCCAGCTGACTAAGTCCAATTTATTAAATCAATTTACTGAGTCCAATTTGGGTAATTCTGAGTCAGCTGAGTAAATCCAGCTGACTAAGTCCAGCTGAGAAAATCCAGCTGACTGAGTTCAGCTGGGTAATTCCAGCTGAGTGAATCCAGCTGACCGAGGTTTAGATAATAGAAGTTAAAGTAAAGAAGTGAGGTATAAGGAATGGAAAAAGATCGATTAAAAGCTCGGACGAAGAAAACAAGATAAAGCGTCGAACCGGCATCGGGCGCGACCACAGCGCGCGGCGCGCCAGCCCCACGACAATTTCAGCATTGGGCGCGGGTTGGTGTAGCGCGGGACAATCCGCCGGAGGTCAAGTCGCGCGCGCATGAAAGGAATCTCTTCTTGGCCGCGCGACGTCTGTGCGCGGGACGGCAATCTTAGCACGAGATAGTTCGATCCAGCGCCGGGGTTTATTCGTCCATTCCGTTGTCGTTCGTAGTTGTTCATTCTTCGTTTATTTTGTTCGTAGTTCGTTTCGTTGTAGTTCATTTCATTCTTCATTAGTTAATCGTTTCGTTCATTATTCGACTATCATTAGTTTAGTGCGTCGTTCATTTTATTCGTTTCATTAATTATTCGTTATCGTTAGCTTAGTTCGTAATCATTAGTTAGGAAAAATGTTAAGATGAAGTAGATCATCTCAAAAGAGATTTATGAGGAAGTTTATACATCAAGATGATATTATTCATCTCTTGATTATGAAGAATGAAGAGCTAATTAAATTTAGCAAATAAATATATATATACATATAATAATTACTACTGGAAAATTTTTTTTAGTGATTATGTGATGATAAGCGTGAATCTTTTGATTCATTAAAGTTATGATAAAGTTTATATGCCAAGATGATGCAATTATTTCCTTGAAATATTAGGAATATATATTAGCTAAATTTTTCTTAGCAAAGATAAGTATGAAAAATATATGTTCTTGAAATATTTTTGTGATTATAGTAATGAATGAATTGTTGATTCATTATCTATGACAATAGTGAATTGTTTAAATTGTTCATGATGATAATGAGAAGTTAAATTATGGGATCACAATGTATGATGATGTTTGTGAATCTTTGATTCATTAAATAGTATGAGCCTGTTAGATGTAATTGAAAGTTTTGATAAGCATGAATGGTGATGAGTATGAATGGTGTGATTCATTAAAAGTACGATGAGTATATTATGCATTAAAAAGGTGATAAGAAAATTTTTCTAAATTCTAAAACCTAGAAAAATTTATTTCCCTTAAAATACTTTTAAAGAAAGAAGAATTTTTATTAAAGAATAAGACTTTGTTAGAAAGAAAGAATAATTCGAATGGAAATCCTGGTTAATTAGAAAATGCCGCCAAGAGGTAGACCAAGAGGCCGAGGTCGAGGAAGGGTTGAAGATGAAAACGAAAGAGAACCTACCCCACCTCCTCCTCAACCTGAAAGGAGAATAGAAGAATTATTTTTGCGGCAAAATCCTCCAACTCTCGATGGAAGAGGAAGTCCTTCAGAAGCCGAAGAGTGGATTCGTGCGCTGGAAAGAATTTTCCGTTTTCTTCGATGTACGGATCAAGAACGTCTAACATGCATGTCTTATCAGCTCAAGGGATGCGGATTACTGGTGGGAAGCTCGTCAAAGGGCATATACCCCTGAACAACTGGAGAACCTGACGTGGGAACAATTTAAGGATGTTTTGTTCGAAAAATTCGTTCCTCGAAGTTATCGAAAGCAGAAGGAGAATGAGTTTGCTAATCTCAAGCAAGGTAAGAAGTCAGTAGCCGACTATGATCGCGAATTTTGTGATTTGGCACGTTTTGCTCAAGATAAGGTGGACACAGACGAGAAAATGGCTGAACTTTTCCGAGCGAGGTCTTCGGCGGGGAAATAAGAATCGTTACGGCCGGTCAAAGTGCATTATCGTATGCCGAGACTTTAAACAGAGCTTTGGATATGGAATTGGCAATGCAGCCAGATAAGTCTTCTCAGACTTCAGCAGCCACACAAGTTCAAACCCCAGTGACAGTGACAAATCCGCAGTCGTTCAACCAAAGTCAGAAACGAAAATGGAATTTTGGAAGTCAACCTAGTAAGAAGCCCTGGCAAGGACAGCAAGGACAACAACGTCATCAACAGCAGCAATTTAATCAAGGACGATTCAAACAGCCTTTCGTCAATCAAGGCAGTTCATCTCAAACTTATCAAGGAATGTCTCCATGTTCCAAGTGTGGCAAGATGCATCAAGGGATATGCAAGGCTGGAAGTAATAGCTGCTATACTTGTGGTCAAGTTGGTCATTATTCGTATCAGTGCCCAACTAAACTGCAAGGAGCAGGAGGGAATAGAACATCTCAGAACCCGCCTCAGAGATTGAAGGCAATAGAAGTTGTTCCTCAGCAACGGCAGCAGCAACGGAATCGCCAAGGGCCGCGATTCCAGCAAAAGCAAAAGCAACCCCAGCATTTGAGAATGGAACCCCAGCAGCAATATCAAAGGGTTTTTGCTCTTGATCAGAAGCCGTTCGACAAAGATCAAGGAAATTTGACAGGTATGGGTCAATTAAATGACATACGTTATAATTTTATTTGATACTGGTGCATCGCAGTCATTTATATCAGATGCATGCGTAGATAATCTTGGTCTTAAAGTAGAACGTGCTAGTCAAGACTTGAGAGTAACAACACCGTTAGGTAAATCTACCTCGATTACTCGCATCCGTCCTAATATAGAGATTGAATTAGGATCTCTTAAGATGTTAGCGAAAACCCTAAATTTAATTAAAATGTGGGATATAGATATTATCTTGGGAATGGATTGGTTGACCGAGAATTTTGCAAGCATTCAATGCAAGCAAAGGCAAATTTCATTTCATATGCACAGTCGGGAACCAACTCTATTTTTCGGGATAGAAAGAAGTTGTAAGAAATCGCCGATTATTTCGGCGGTTCAAGCAAGGAGAATGTTGAAAAAGAAAGATGTGAAAGCATATCTTATCTATCTCAACAAGAAGGAAGATAAGGAAAGCGACATCGAAGATGTAGCCGTAGTAAAAGAATTTCAAGACGTATTTCCACAAGTTTTGCCGGGATTGCCACCGGATAGGCAAGTAGAGTTCACAATAGATCTTGAACCGGGATCGGCTCACTGTTTCCAAGTCACCATACGAATGGCTCCAAAGGAGTTGCAAGAATTGAAAATTCAAGCTGCAAGAGTTACTTGACCTAGGTTTCATTAGACCTAGTGTTTCTCCGTGGGGAGCACCAATTACGTTTGTCAAAAAGAAGGATGGTAGTTTGAGGATGTGCATCGACTACGAGAATTAAACAAATTAACCTTGAAAAACAAATATCCTTTGCCGAGAATAGATGATCTATTTGATCGGCTCGGAGGAGCAAGGGTATTCTCGAAGATTGATCTGAAATCTGGTTATCACCAATTGAAGGTTAAGCAAGAAGATATTTCCAAGACAGCTTTCAGAACAAGATATGGCCACTACGAGTTTGTAGTAATGCCATTTGGTGTGACAAATGCTTGCCGTATTTATGGATCTCATGAACCGAGTATTCCATGAATTCTTGGACAAGTTTGTCGTAGTTTTTATTGATGATATTCTCGTGTATTCAAAGAATGAATTAGAACACGAGGAACATCTACGAACTGTTCTGGAAAGGTTGAGAACCGAAAGATTGTATGCCAAATTTAGTAAATGTGAATTTTGGCTAAGAGAAGTACATTTCCTTGGACATGTTGTATCTTCTGAAGGAATCAAAGTTGACCCTTCAAAAGTACAAGCAGTTCAGGAATGGAAAGTTCCAACCACACCACATGAAATTAGGAGTTTCTTAGGTCTAGCAGGCTACTATCGGAGATTTATCGAGGGATTCTCCAAAATAGCTAAGCCAATGACCCATCTCCTAAAGAAAGAATCAAAATTCAAGTGGTCAGAAGAATGTGAGGAAAGTTTCCAAGAACTTAAAAAGAGATTGACCACTGCCCCAGTGCTATCAGTTCCAGATTCGGATAAAGATTATCTTGTTTACACGGATGCATCAAAGAACGGACTAGGTTGTGTCTGATGCAAGAAGGAAGAGTTATTGCATATGCTTCTAGACGGCTTAGACCTCATGAAATAAACTATCCAACTCATGATTTGGAACTAGCGGCGGTAGTACATGCTTTAAAACTGCGGAGACACCATCTTTATGGAACAAAATGTGAAATCTTCACGGATCACAAGAGTCTCAAATATTTCTTTGAGCGTAAAGAATTAAATATGAGACAAAGAAGATGGCTCGAGTTAGTTAAAGACTACGATTGTAAAATTTCCTATCATCCAGGAAAAGCAAATGTAGTTGCTGATGCGTTAAGCAGAAAAGGAAAATCGGAATTTGGATTTCTTCTAACTCAAGAGAAAGAACTCATTAAGAGTTTCGAAGAACTTGAGGTTAGAAGTAATTCTACCTCCGCAATACGGTGAGCAAATGGTTGCAGCTATGGAAATAATTCCAGATTTAAGATTGAGAATTTCCAATGCTCAAAGAAAAGACGATAAATTGGAAAAGTTACGAATGAAAATTCGTCAAGAGAAAAATGAAAATTTTAAGGAGGCAGGAGATAATGTTCTCCTGTATCGAGGAAGAATTTGTGTGCCGAATGATGAAGAATTAAGGAATGAAATCATGAGCGAAGCTCATGAAACTCCTTATTCAGCTCACCCTGGAGGCACCAAAATGTATCAAGATTTGAAACAAACATTTTGGTGGGAAGGAATGAAAAGAGACATAGCTTCTTTTGTGGAAAGATGTTTAGCCTGTCAACAAGTAAAGGCATTACATCAGAGACCCTATGGGAAGCTACAACCTTTAGATATTCCAGTGGAAATGGGATAAAATTACCATGGATTTTGTAAGCGGGTTACCTAGATCCAAACGAGGAAATACGGCGATATGGGTAATAGTGGATAGATTGACAAAATCTGCACACTTTATACCTATTCCCATAACTTATAGCGCGAGATAAGTTAGCTCGGTATGTACGTGCGAGAAATTGTGCGATTGCACGGAGTACCTAAGTCGATCACTTCGGATCGAGACTCAAAATTTACTTCTCATTTTTGGAGAAGTATGCAAGAAGAATTAGGTACCAAATTGAACTTCAGTACGGCTTTTCATCCTCAAACGGATGGTCAATCGAAAGAACCATTCGGATCTTGGAGGATATGTTGAGAAGCTGTTGTTTTAGATCGAGGAAGTCAATGGGAGCAAATTTTACCTCTTGTTGAATTTGCTTACAACAACAGTTATCAAATGACGATTGGCATGGCGCCCTACGAAGCCCTTTATGGAAAGAAGTGTAGATCTCCGCTCCATTGGGATGATGTGGGCGAGAGAAAAATATTAGGGCCTGATTCAGTGGAAGAAATGATAAAGATTGTGCGTCAAATCAAGCAAAGAATTAAAGAAGCGCAAGACTGTCGAAGTCTTATGCTGACATCAGAAGATCAGCATTAGAATTCAATATGGGTGATAAAGTTTTCTTGAAAGTTTCGCCTTCAAGAGGAATTCAACGATTTGGTGTTAAAGGAAAGCTTAAGCCTCGCTACATAGGACCATATGAAATTCTGGAAAGAATAGGTCAAGTAGCATATAAGCTAGCTTTACCGCCAAGTTTTGGAAATTCACATAACGTGTTTCATGTATCTCAGTTGCGGAGATATATGTTTGATCCTAAGCACGTCATTCGTCGAGAAGAAGTAGTTCTTGAACCAGATCTCAGTTATGAAGAGAAACCTGAAGCGATTTTGGACCGGAAGGTCCAACAGCTTAGAAATAAGTCGATCGCGTCAGTAAAAATCAAATGGAGGCATCATGGACTAGAAGAAGCAACATGGGAGTTAGAAAGCAAAATGAGAGAAAAGTATCCCGAACTCTTCCGAGAGGTAAGCAAATTTCGGGACGAAATTTATTTTTAGGGGGAGAGAATGTAGTATCCCGTCTTTCTTAAGTAATTAAAATAATTAATCTTCTGAGAAAGACAAGAATTTTAGTAAAATAAAGATTTTCTTTCCGAAAATTTTATCCGTGAATATATTCTACCGGAAAAATGAGTTTTAATTAATTTTTATCGTCTCGGTTAATCCGAAACGAAGAAGTTTTTACATTTATCAATAGATGATAAATGTTTAGTCATTAATTGACAAGAAGAAGAATTTAATTTAATTACGTGAAATTTTACGTAATTAATCGCTTAAAAATTTAGTTTCGGTCGATTTGAAAATGCTTCAAATCTCCGATTCTTTCTGTGAGATTTTTATCTAAGGTTCGTGAAACCTTAATATTAATTACTGTGTTGAGAAATTAGAGAGTTATTAGAAGATTAATTAGTTATTAATTATTTGAATTAATAATTAATTAATTGAATTAACCAAAACTTAGCCATTAAGTTTTAATAAAATAATAACCTACCCTATAACTCTAAACCTAGGTTATTAGATTATTAAAACATCTCTCTCTCATCTCTCATTCCACACGCACACACACATAGCAGCCATCTCTCTCAATCTCTCCATCTCTCTCTCGATCTCACTCTCAAACACACACACAACTCCATTGTTGATCATCATCCAAGCTTCCAAGACCAAAGTCATCTTCTCAAAGTAGCTAAGTAAGATTAATTTCATCTATTCCAAGCTCCTAATTCATGTTCATGGTGGAAGATCATATATATATATATATATGTCGAAATTTTGGGGAGAATTTGTAGAAATTGGTAGATGTGGTTCATGCCTTCATATGTTATTTATATGATGATTTTAAGATGTTAGATGATCAATTATTAGCTTAAGATGATGCATGAATAACTCTCATCATGTATATATATTTCGACATTTTTGGGGAGAAATGGAGGAGTGTTTAGATGATATTGATCTTATGGTATGTTGCTTATATCATAATTATATGATGATTTGTGTGATTAAATTAGAAAAATCAAAACCCTAACCCTAAGTTGCATGAAAACCGAAATTTAGAAGAAAATGCTAAATTTTAATTCATGCATTGAATGATGATTTGTTCTTCATGAATTATGCTTAGAATATGATTATAAGATCAAATATGTAATTAGATTTAAGCATGGAAAACCCTAGCTATCATTTGGCAATTTTCGAAAATGAGAAGAAAATGGGAAATAATGAATACATGAATTATATGATTGATTTAATGATATAAATGAGTTTAGTTAAGTATTTTAAGAATGTTTCATGTTGGAAGTAATTAAAAATTTCCAACCAATTTCATTTTGAGAAAATAACCGATTAAATAAGAATATAAATTAGGGTTTAATAATGTAATGTTATATGATGAGTTTGATGATTCAATTAAAGATATATGAGATTCTTGAAGTATATTAGATCAAGAGATAATGAAACAAAAACTTGATTAACCCTAGAAACCCTAGAAAATCGAATTAGGGTTCTTAAATTAGGGTTGAAAGATTAATACTTAATTGAATGAAATTAAATGAAGAAATGAGCTTAAGATAATAATTAAGTATATTAGAAATTAAAAAGAAGAGAAAATAATTAAAGAAATATTAATTTTAATATAACCGAAAATTTAAAATAAATAAATAAAATATTAATAAAATTTTAATTAAGAAATTAATTGCATTTATGAACTTCTTAATAAAAATTAAGTATTATAAAATTTTATGGAAATTTAATTCAAAGAAATAAAGATTTTTCTATTTATGGTTGATTTTCCCGATTTGGGGAATTTATATGTTTAATTGAGTTAATGTTGTATGAGAATTGATTAATATTGATGCTTAATGAGGAATTTAGATAGATTAAGATAGATTAAGAACGTTTGAAAAGTTAAGATAGGAATTCTCGAATTTCATCAAGTTGCGACGTAGAAATTCGAATAGAATTTCGTTAAGGATATCGAAGTCGTTAGTCGATAAAAGCTCTCGTTCTAAAATCGTTATTCCGTTTCGATTAAAGGAGCAAGCGGAAGCGGGAGCGAAACGTGAAGTAAAAGGGCTACAAGCATTAGAGCTTAAAGTTTAAAGCTTAAGTTTATCGAATTGGGCTTTCTAAACTAAAATATGTGAAAAGCATGATATCGTATGTTTTACAAAGTTATGATACTTGCCAAATGATTTTAAAAATGTTTAAGTATGTTACCATCTACTTCAGAAAGACGAATTCGGTTTCACGCAAGGTGAAATCTGTGTACACATTAGTAATCGTGCGCATTTCTTTGATAGGCCGATTATTCATAATCGTGAGCCTTTCCTTGATATGCCGATTACAAGTGATTGAGAAAGAGGCCTCTTTCTCATCACCATTATTTATTTGTAGATATGGTTCATACTGTAATAAATGTACGGACAAATGAGTTTTGAAAAGAAAGTATTTTTAGCATTTTACGAGTTGTTTTCGAGAAAATCCTCGTATTATGTTTTACGGCAAGTTTTCATATATAGCGTATTCGGCAAAGTTTTCAAATGTTTTCGGCATGTGTTCACTTGAGTACGTAGTACTCGGCCACATGTTATTTCTAAAACGTGCAGGTTAGCAGGGATGCAGATGACGAGGCTGGATGGATGTTGGTTGTTGTTAATATTTTGAAAAATAAAGAGCCTAGATTATATGTCGTCATACATATAGTCTTTCGTATTCCGCTGCCATGTTAAGATGATTTTTTTTTAATTATGATGAAGTTGTTTAAACCCTAGAGTCGATCTATGTTTTGATAGTCGAACTCTTTTGTCACAGTTGCGTGAAACTTAGTCTTGATATGTATTTAATAAAACCTCTATTCCATGAAGCTTTGTCGAACTCGAAACATTTTTCTTTATCTTGTTTTCTTGATCCTCAAGTCATTATATCATCTTCTTGATCAATTGTCGATTATTTGGTTGATCAGGTCTTTTAATTCCGAGTAATTTGAGTTATGTTTATTGATATGTATGTCATATTGATTTCAGTTGATCATCTCGAGTCATATATGTCACATTATTCTAAAGTGGTAAATCCAGTGGTAGTCAATTTGAGTAATTCAATTGATCGGGTCCAATTTAGGTAAATCCAATTGAGTCAATTTGGTAATTCCAATGATCGGGTCCAGTAGTAAATCAATATTTGTCAATGAGCAATTCAATTGGTCCAATTGGTAAATCCAATTGAAGTCAATTTGGTAATTCCAATGTAAATCAATTGGTCCAATCAGTGAGTAAATCCAGTGGTAAGTCAATAATTCAATCCGAGCCATTTGGGTAATAGTTTCGGGCTGCGACATGTTAAGTATGGTTATTCTTTTGAACGATAGCCGGGTCGCTATCTTAATTTCCTTTGTTAATCATAAATTGTGTAAGTCGTGGGACCTACCGGCCTTGACATCTAATATCGAGGTTCGGGCTGCGACAGAGTGGTATCAGAGCAGGTCTGACTGCTCTGAATAATTTTTTTTAAAATCTAGTCTATTTTGAAATCCTAGACTAGTTAGAGTAATGTCTTCTGCTCCAAGTTGTTTTCTGAAAGTCTAGTCTGGTTTGAATTCCTAGACTAGTTAGTTTTTAACAACAACTGAAGTCCAGTATCTCTCATCTCATCCAGCTATCCAGGTACGAATTTCAAATGTTTCTAGTTATAAAGTTTGGAAGTTGAAGTATATATATAATTGTTGTGTTTTAGCCTCTAATGTGATTGGTTGTTGGTGATCGATCATAAGCGAGATAATGGATCAGTTGTGCAAGCAAGTAGACTAGGGTTATTATTTTATTTTAACTTAATTGTTAAGTTTTGGTTTAATCCTTTAATTAGTTATTAATTCAATTAATTAATAACTAATTAATCTTTTAATAACTCTCTAATTTCTCAACACAGTAATTGAGATTAAGGTTTCACGAACCTTAGATAAAAATCTTACAGAAAGAATCGGAGATTCGAAGCATTTTCAAATAGACCGAAACTAAATTTTTAAGTGATAAATTACGTAAAATTTCACGTAATTAAATTAAATTCTTCTCTTAGTCAATTAATGACTAAACATTTATCATCTATTGATAAATGTAAAAACTTCTTCGTTTCGGATTAACCGAGACGATAAAAATTAATTAAAACTCATTTTTCCGGTAGAATATATCTGCCGGGTAAAATTTTCGGAAAGAAAATCTTTATTTTACTAAAATTCTTATCTTTCTCAGAAGATTAATTATTTTAATTACTTAAGAAAGACGGGATACTACATTCTCTCGCTACTTGACCTATTATTTCCAGAATTTCATATGGTCCTGTATAGCGAGGCTTAAGCTTTCCTTTAACACCAAACCGATGAATTCCTCTTGAAGGCGAAACTTTCAAGAAAACTTTATCACCCACATTGAATTCTAATGCTGATCTTCTGACGTCAGCATAAGACTTCTGACGGTCTTGTGCTTCTTTAATTCTTTGTTTGATTTGATGCACAATCTTTATCATCTCTTCCACTGAACCGGGCCCTAATATTTTTCTCTCGCCCACATCATCCCAATGGAGTGGAGATCTACACTTCTTTCCATAAAGGGCTTCATAGGGCGCCATGCCAATCGTCATTTGATAACTGTTGTTGTAAGCAAATTCAACAAGAGGTAAAATTTGCTCCCATTGACTTCCTCGATCTAGAACAACAGTTCTCAACATATCCTCCAAGATTTGAATGGTTCTTTCTGATTGACCATCCGTCTGAGGATGAAAAGCCGTACTGAAGTTCAATTTGGTACCTAATTCTTCTTGCATACTTCTCCAAAAATGAGAAGTAAATTTTGAGTCTCGATCCGAAGTGATCGACTTAGGTACTTTGTGCAATCGCACAATTTCTCGTACGTACAGCTGAGCTAACTTATCTGCGCCATAAGTTATGGGAATAGGTATAAAGTGTGCAGATTTTGTCAATCTATCCACTATTACCCATATCGCTGTATTCCCTCGTTTGGATCTAGGTAACCCAGTTACAAAATCCATGGTAATTTTATCCCATTTCCACTCTGGAATATCTAAAGGTTGTAGCTTCCCATATGGTCTCTGATGCAATGCCTTTACCTGCTGACAGGCTAAACATCTTCCCACAAAAGAAGCTATGTCTCTTTTCATTCCTTCCCACCAAAATGTTTGTTTCAAATCTTGATACATTTTGGTGCCTCCAGGGTGAGCTGAATAAGGAGTTTCATGAGCTTCGCTCATGATTTCATTCCTTAATTCTTCATCATTTGGCACACAAATTCTTCCTCGATACAGGAGAACATTATCTCCTGCCTCCTTAAAATTTTCATCTTTCTCTTGACGAATTTTCACTCGTAACTTTTCCAATTTCTCGTCTTTTCTTTGAGCATTGGAAATTCTCAATCTTAAGTCTGGAATTATTTCCATAGCTGCAACCATTTGCTCAACAGATTGCGGAGGTAGAATTAGTTCTAACCTCAGTTCTCCGAAACTCTTAATGAGTTCTTTCTCTTGAGTTAGAAGAAATCCAAATTCCGATTTCTCTTTTCTGCTCAACGCGTCAGCGACTACATTTGCTTTCCCTGGATGAAAGGAAATTTTACAATCGTAGTCTTTAACTAACTCGAGCCATCTTCTTTGTCTCATATTTAATTCTTTCTGCTCAAAGAAATATTTGAGACTCTTGTGATCTGTGAAGATTTCACATTTCACTCCATAAAGATGGTGTCTCCAGATTTTTAAAGCATGTACTACTGCTGATAGTTCCAAATCATGAGTTGGATAGTTTACCTCGTGAGGTCTAAGCTGTCTAGAAGCATATGCAATAACTCTTCCTTCTTGCATCAGGACACAACCTAGTCCATTCTTGGATGCATCTGTGTAAACAGCATAATCTTTATCCGAATCTGGAACTGATAGCACTGGAGCAGTGGTCAATCTCCTTTTAAGTTCTTGGAAACTTTCCTCACATTCTTCTGACCACTTGAACTTTGATTCTTTCTTTAGGAGATGGGTCATTGGCTTAGCTATCTTGGAGAATCCTTCAATAAATCTCCGATAATAGCCTGCTAGACCTAAGAAACTCCTAATTTCATGTGGTGTGGTTGGAACTTTCTATTCCTGAACTGCTTGTACTTTTGAAGGATCAACTTTGATTCCTTTAGAAGATACAACATGTCCAAGGAAATGTACTTCTTTCAACCAAAATTCACATTTACTAAATTTGGCATACAATCTTTCGGTTCTCAACCTTTCCAGAACAATTCGGAGATGTTCCTCGTGGTCTAATTCATTCTTTGAATACACGAGAATATCATCAATGAAAACTACGACAAACTTGTCCAATAATTCATGGAATACTCGATTCATGTGATCCATAAATACTGCTGGAGCATTTGTCACACCAAATGGCATTACTACAAATTCGTAGTGGCCATATCTTGTTCTGAAAGCTGTTTTGGAAATATCTTCTTGCTTAACCTTCAATTGGTGGTAACCAGATTTTAGATCAATCTTCGAGAATACACTTGCTCCTCTGAGCTGATCAAATAGATCATCTATTCTCGGCAAAGGATATCTATTCTTCAAGGTCAATTTGTTTAATTCTCGGTAGTCAATGCACATTCTCAAACTACCATCCTTCTTTTTCACAAACAGAATTGGTGCTCCCCACGGAGAAACACTAGGTCTAATGAAACCTAGGTCAAGTAAATCTTGCAGTTGAATTTTCAATTCTTACAACTTCTTTCTATTCCGAAAAATAGAGTTGGTTCCTGACCAGGCATATGAAATGAAATCTGCCTTTGCTTGCATTGAATGCTTGCAAAATTCTTGGTCAACCAATCCATTCCCAAAATAATATCTACATCCCACATTTTAATTAAGTTCACGGTTTTGGCTAACATCTTGAGAGATCCTAATTCAAACTCTATATTAGGACAGACGCGAGTAACTGAGGTAGATTTACCTAACGGTGTAGTTACTCTCAAGTCTTGACTAGCACGTTCTACTTTAAGACCAAGATTATCTACGCATGCATCTGATATAAATGAATGCGATGCACCAGTATCAAATAGAATTATAACAGGTACGTCATTTAATTGACCCATACCTGTCAAATTTCCTTGATCTTTGTCGAACGGCTTCTGATCAAGAGCAAAAACCCTTTGATATTGTTGCTGGGGTTCCATTCTCAATTGATGGGGTTGCTTTTCCTTTTGTTAGAATCGCGGCCCTTGGCGATTTCGTTGCTGCTGCCGTTGCTGAGGAACAACTTCTATTGCCTTCAGTGTTTGAGGCGGGTTCTGAGTTGGTCTATTTCCTCCTGCTCCTTGCAGTTTAGTTGGGCACTGATACGAATAATGACCAACTTGACCACAAGTATAGCAGCTATTACTTCCAGCCTTGCATATCCCTTGATGCATCTTGCCACACTTGGAACATGGAGACATTCCTTGATAAGTTTGAGACGAACTCCCTTGATTAACGAAAGGCTGTTTGAATCGTCCCTGATTAAATTGCTGCTGTTGATGACGTTGTTGGCCTTGCTGCCCTTGCCAGGGCTTCTTACTAGGTTGACTTCCAAAATTCCTGTTTCGCTTCTGACTTTGGTTGAACGACTGCGGATTTGTCACTGTCGCTGGAGCTTGAACTTGCGTAGCTGCTGAAGTCTGAGAAGACTTATCTGGCTGCATAGCCAATTCCATATCCAAAGCTCTGTTTAAAGTCTCGGCATATGACAACGCACTTTGACTGGCCAGAACTATTCTTATTTCCTGCCGAAGACCTGTTCGGAAAAGTTCAGCCATCTTCTCGTCTGTGTCCACCTTATCTTGAGCAAAACATGCCAAATCACAAAATTCGCGATCATACTCGGCTACCGACTTCTTGCCTTGCTTGAGATTAGCAAACTCATTCTCTTTCTGCTTTCGATAACTTCAAGGAACAAATTTTTCGAACAAAGCATCCTTAAATTGTTCCCACGTCAGGTTCTCTAGTTGTTCAGGGGTATACGCCCTTTGACGAGCTTCCCACCAGTAATCCGCAGATCCCTTGAGCTGATAAGACATGCATGTAAGACGTTCTTGATCCGTACAACGAAGAAAACGGAAAATTCTTTCTAGCGCGCGAATCCACTCTTCGGCTTCTGAAGGACTTCCTCTTCCATCGAGAGTTGGAGGATTTTGCCGCAAAAATAATTCTTCTATTCTCCTTTCGGGTTGAGGAGGAGGTGGGGTAGGTTCTCTCTCGGGTTCATCTTCAACCCTTCCTCGACCTCGGCCTCTTGGTCTACCTCTTGGTGGCATTTTCTGATTAACCAGGATTTTTCATTCGAATTATTCTTTCCTTCTAACAAAGTCTTATTTTCTAATAAAAATTCTTCTTTCCTTAAATGTAATTTAAAGGAATAAAATTTTTCTAGGTTTTAGAACTTAGAAAATTTTTCTTATTACCTCTTTAATGCATAACATATTCATCGTACTTTTAATGAATCATACAATTCATACTCATCACAACTCATGCGTATCAAGACTTTCATTCACATCTAACATGCTCATACTATTTAATGAATCAAAGATTCACTCACATCATCATACATTGTAAACCTATAATTTAACTTCTTATTAGCATAATGAACAATTTAAACAATTCACTATTGTCATAGATAATGAATCAACAATTCATTCATATCATATAATTACTACAATCACAAAAATATTTCAAGAACAAATATTTTTCATACTTATCTTTGCTAAATAAAGTTTAGCTAATATATTCCTAACATTTCAAGAAAGGAATAGCATCCTCTTGGAATATAAATTTCATCATAACTTTAATGAATGCAATGATTCACGCTCATCATCATCAATGAACCAAACGATGCATTTTTATAAAAAAAAATTTCCAGTAGTAATTATTATATATATATTTATTTGCTAAATTTAATTAGCTCTTCATTCTTTATAAATTAAGAGATGAATAATATCATCTTGATATATAAACTTCCTCATAATTTCTTTTGAGATGATTTACTTCATCGTAACATTTTTTTTTAAATAATTACGAATTAAGCTATCGATAACGAATAACTAATGAAACGAATAAAACGAACGTCGAACTTAAACTAATGATAGTCTAATAACTAACGAACTAACGAAGAATGGAATGAACTACAACGAAACGAACTACGGACAAAACGAACGAAGAACAAAATGAAACGAACGACGAACGGAACGGACGAAGAACCCCGGCTGCCCAAGCCAGCGCCCACTGGAGCTCAGCCATGGCTGACCCTCTTGGGTCAGCGGTCGCTGGAGCTCAGCCATGGCTGACCCTCTTGGGTCAGCGGTCGCTCAGCTCCCCGCTGCCGCTGCATCGTCTTCTTCCGCGGCCGCTGACTCGCCGCGATGGCTGACTTCATTCCCTATAATTTTTCCCAGCGTTCTCTCCTTCTCAGCGGTCGCTTACTTCATTCCCTGTAATATTTTTGAGAGACCGCTGATGTTGAGAGATCTCTGACTTTCATTCCTGTAATATTTCTGTTCGCTTCTTTATAAACGCTCAACGAACTTTCCACTCTTCGTTTTTCTTAACTACGTTTTACCTCGTTAATTTTTTTTTCTTACTTTATTTTAACGCTTCTCGATTATAATTAAAATTCATATTAATTTGTTTTCTTTCTTTCTTCTTGAGATGATTAAATCGAAATTCAACCGAAAAAATTATTGACAACTCGGAAAATTTTAAAACGACCCAACGTGGTCTTACTTCTTCTTTTTAACGGAAAACTTGCCTCTTCGAGGACTTTTACAAAAGATAGGGAATTATTTACATCAAAATCCCTATTTTAGCCGTGATTTCTAACTTCACGTCAAAATATTTTATCGGAGCGAAATTCTACATCGCTTCCGATTCACTACAAACTATCATACTATGCTTCTATATACGAGAACTATTTACAACATAAACGTTAAAAGTTATTCGTTTACTAGTCTATTACATATATTTACATTATCTTCCTTATCATTAACTTATTTCCACAACCCTTCTTTTCCTCACTGCTCGTCCTCCGACGGATCCTCTTCCTCTTCCCCTTCTTCGTCGTCTCTCGGATCCTCCTCACTTGGATCTTCTTCTTCCGTTTCCGTACTCTCATCTGCCCTCTCCACTCCGTCCAAAGTCACACGAGGGGCATGAGTAATATCCTCTCCCGGCGAAGGCCTAAAACTAGGCTGAAAACTTAAATGGGTAAACGGTATTCGACGGAGGTGGAAGTATCCTTCGGTTGGTCCAACTTCTGGATCAACGTCATCCTCGTCACTATCATAGTGACGTGGTCTAGAGGTGCTAGCCACGTTAGGATCAAATAGAATAGGCTGGGTTCCAACTATAGCATCAAGCTCTGAAGAATTCAAAGCTTGCAATGTTTCAACGGAAGGATCACTTGGAACTTCCTCAACAAAAGAAGCTGAGGCTACGCCGTTAGGCAGAACGGAAGGCTCAGGAACAAAGGTTTGAGTCTCGATTTGGGAGGGAGACGAAACATAGCCATTTGCCAATGGCTCAACAAGAAAAGGGTTAACATCGATACCGGTATTTCCTTGGATGGGAGAAGCAATAGGTTCGGGATTCTCTAAAGGATTCTGATTCAGAATAGGATAATCTTGGGGCATGAGATGTTGTAAACCGAATTCACCAACAGGAATCAATGGTTGGTATGGTCCAGGAGGTGGGTACGAGAAACACATATATTGAGTACTAATTGTAGCTATGAACGCTCTGCAATCTCCGAACAACACACCATCCCAGTATTGGGGAGTGACGTACCTTGCAGCAATCGATGCCGCCCATTCCTGCCAATCCTCAGGAAGCAGAGGAACTAACCTAACTATACCGATAACTCCCGAGATATTTGATTCATGGATGTCCATCCAGACCCTATGGTACCGAGCTAAAAACTCTGCTAGGGTTTCTGTGTAGCTCATATGTATGTGGTGGAATTCAATCATCGCTGCTACGCTTCTAGAGTTGGACATCCTATAAAAGAAAATTTTAAATAATTAACTAAACTGAAATTACGAATAGTTTTGAGAATCCACTGTCTCAACATACTCAATGTCGCTTCCAAAAGGGTGTTCCGGGCTCATGTTACATTCCGCAGATAAATACTCAACTTGCTTGCACAACTGATCCATCATCTCGCTTATGATCGATCACCAACAACCAATCACATTAGAGGCTCAAACACAACAATTATATATATATACTTCAACTTCCAACCTTTTTAACTAGAAACGTTTAAAATTCGTACCTGGATAGCTGGATTAGATGAGAGATCCTGGACTTCAGTTGTTGTTAAACTTAACTATTCTAGGAATTCAAACCAAACTTAGACTTTCAGAAAAAAAACAACTTGGAGCAGAAGACATTGCTCTAATCTAGTCTAGGGTTTCAAAATAGACTAGATTTTAGAAAAATATTATTCAGAGCAGTCAGACCTGCTCTGATACCACTCTGTCGCAGCCCGAACCCCGATATCAGATGTCAAGGCCGGTAGGTCCCACGACTTACACAATTTATGATTAACAAAGGAATTTAAGATAGCGACCCAGCTATCGTTCAAAAGAATAACCATACTCAACAATTCACCATTTTAGAATAATATGACATATATGACTCGAGACGATCAACTGAAATCAATATGACATACATATCAATAAACATAACTCAAATCACTCGGAATCAAAAGACCTGATCAACCAAATAATCGACAATTGATCAAGAGGATGACGAATTTATTTGAGGATCAAGAATCATGATAAAGAAAAACTGTTTCAAGTTCGACAAAGCTTCATGGAACTTATGATTAACCTTTATACATATCAAGACTATGTTTTAAGCAAACTTTAACAAAAAGAGTTCACAAGGATACTTGACAATACGAGTTCGACTTTAGAATTTAAATGTTCTAACAATATCAACTTCATTTTCTTGCAGCGGAAAACATGAGAATATATGTATGAAGACATATATTCTAGGTCAACTTCTCAAAAACGGCTTTCTTTACATAAACAACGTTTAACAACAACAATAGTCCATCCAGTACTCATCATCCTTATCCCTGCTAACCTGCACGTTTTAGAAATAACATGCAGGGCTGAGTACTACGTACTCAGTGAACACATGCCGAAAACATTTGAAAACTTTGCTGAATACAGCTATATATGAAAACTTGCCAGAAAACATAATACGAGGATTTTCTGAAAACAACTCGTAAAATGTTAAAAATACTTTCTTTTCTCAAAAATTTATTTGTCTGCAGACATTTATAACAGTATGAACTATATCTACAAATAAATAATGGTGTTGAGAAAGAGGCCTCTTTCTCAATCATTTGTAATCGGCATATCAAGGAAAGGCTCACGATTATGAATAACCGGCCTATCGAAGAAATGCGCACAATTACTAATGTGTACACAGATTTCACCTTGCGTGAAACAGAATTCGTCTTTCTAAAGTAGATGGTAACATACTTAACATTTAAAAATAATTTTGGCAAGTATCAAAGCTTTAAAATCATAGTATATCATGATTTGCACATTTTTCAATTTAGAAAGCCCACCTGATAAACTTAAGCTTTAAACTTTAAATCTTTAACGATTGCAACCCTTCACTTCACGCCTCCGCTTCTACTTCCGCTTGATCCTTTAATCGAAAGCGAATAACGAATTTTAGAACGTAAATTTTTTATCGAATAACTACTTCGATAAACCTAACGTAATTCGATTCGAATTTCTACGCCGAAACTCAACGAATGCGAGAATTTCTATCTTAGTTTCTAAAATATTCTTAATCTATCTTAATCTATCTTAATTCCTCATTAAGCATCAACATCAATCAATCTCATATAACATTAATATTTATAAATTACTATTCATCATAATCGACTAAATCGATTTTAGTCCGTCTAACGGATTCAAAAAATTCTCAATTTAATTCCACACACTTATTTCATCACAACAAACATAATTATACTTTAAATACACACATTAACTCAATTAAACATATAAACTCCCAAATCGGGAAAATCAACCTAAAATAGAAAATCTTGATTACTTTGAATTAAATTTCCAGAAAATCATATAACACTTAATTTTTATTAAGAAGTTCATAAATGCAATTAATTTCTTAATTAAAATTTAATTAATATTTTATTTATTTATTTTCAAATTTCGGTTATTTTAATTTTTGGATTTCTAGAATTATTTTCTCTTCTTTTTAATTTCTATTATACTTAATTATCATCTTAAATTTATTTCTTCATTTAATTTCATTCAATTAAGTATTAATCTTCCAACCCTAATTTAAGAATCCTAATTCGATTTTCTAGGGTTTCTAGGGTTAATCAAGCTTATTTTTCATTATCTCTTGATCTAATATACTTCATTAATCTCATATATCTTTAATTGAATCATCAAATTCATCATATAACATTACATTATTAAACCCTAATTTATATTCTTATTTAATCGATTATTTTCTCAAAATGAAATTGGTTGGAAATTTTTAATTACTTCCAACATGAAACATTCTTAAAATACTTAACTGAACTCATTTATATCATTAAATCAATCATACAATTCATGCATCAAGTGTTCTTCATTTTCTCCCAATTTCGAAAATTCTCAATTATGATTTAGGGTTTCTCATGCTTAAATCTAATTACATATTTGATCTTATAATCATATTCTAAGCATAATTCATGAAGAACAAATCATCATTCAATGCATGAATTAAAATTTAGCATTTTCTTCTAAATTTTTATTTTCATGCAACTTAGGGTTAGGGTTTTGATTTTTCTAATTTAATCACACAAATCATCATATAATTATGATATAAACAACATACTATAAGATCAAAATCATCTAAACACTCCTCCATTTCTCCCCAAAAATGTCGAAATATATATATACATAACTAGAGTTATTCATGCATCATCTTAAGCTAATAATTGATCATCTAACATCTTAAAATCATCATATAAATAACATATGAAGGCATGAACCACATCTACCAATTTCTACAAAATCTAAAAAAAAATCGACATATATATATATATAAGAACAGATCTTGAGGAAAAACCTAGTCCTTCTTGATTACTTTGGATGAGGAACAACTTGAACTTGAAAGCTTGAAGGCTTGAAGATTGAAAATCAAAGTTTTGTGTTTGTGTTGAGAGAGAAGAGATCGAGAGAGAGAGAAGAGATTGAGAGAGAGAAAGGTAGCTGTTATGTGTGTGTGTGTGCGTGTGAAATGAGAGATGAGAGTTAGATTATATGCATGTTACACATAGGTTAGGGTAGACTAGGGTTATTATTTTATTTTAACTTAATTGTTAAGTTTTGGTTTAATCCTTTAATTAGTTATTAATTCAATTAATTAATAACTAATTAATCTTCTAATAACTCTCTAATTTCTCAACACAGTAATTGAGATTAAGGTTTCACGAACCTTAGATAAAAATCTCACAGAAAGAATCGGAGCTTCGAAGCATTTTCAAATCGACCGAAACTAAATTTTTAAGTGATAAATTACGTAAAATTTCACGTAATTAAATTAAATTCTTCTCTTAGTCAATTAATGACTAAACATTTATCATCTATTGATAAATGTAAAAACTTCTTCGTTTCGAATTAACCGAGACGATAAAAATTAATTAAAACTCATTTTTCCGGTAGAATATATCTGCCGGGTAAAATTTTCGGAAAGAAAATCTTTATTTTACTAAAATTCTTATCTTTCTCAGAAGATTAATTATTTTAATTACTTAAGAAAGACGGGATACTACATAATTTATTTCAATGTAGCAACTGTTGTAAATAAAAGTAATATTTTTCAAAAGTAATATTTGTCGGGATAAAAAGTAATAATTCACATGAAGAAAAGTAACAATTAATTTAATATAACAATTGTCATAAGCAAAAATAATGTTTGTCAGATAAAAAGTAATAATTCACGAGAAGAAAAATAATTCTTTATTTCAATGTAACAATTGTCGGTAAACAAAAGTAATATTTGTCGGGATAAAAAGTAATAATTCACGAGAAGAAAAGTAATAATTTATTTCAATGTAGCAATTGTTTGTGAACAAAGTAATATTTTCAAAAGTAATATATGTCGAGATAAAAAGTAATAATTCACGAGAAGAAAAGTAATAATTTATTTCAATGTAACAATTGTAGTAAACAAAATTAATATTTGTCGGGATAAAAAGTAATAATTACAAGAAGAAAAGTAATATTTTTTTTCTATGTATCAATTGTCGTAAACAAATGAATATTTGACGAGGTAAAGGTAATAATTAGCAAGAGGAATAGTAATATTTAGGGATTAATAAATTCTAATTGGAGATTAACAAATATTATTGGAATTAATAATTTAAAAAAAAACAAAAAAAAACGAAATAACTGTAAAATAAACAATGCAGATAATAGGACACATAAAATGTCCTATCATATAGCTATTAGGACACTTCAAAGTGTCTTAATAGATCAAACACTGCAAAAAAAAAAAGAAAAGTTATGCACTATATGGGTTTCAAACCCGTGACATGATGGATGATAGGCTGAACGTACACCACTAGGCTAGCGGGTCATTTTGTTAACTATTCGGATACATTTTATATATACAAATCCGGGTGAGATCCGGTCTCATGCTTGAGACCGGTCTCACCCAAGTGTTTGCGATTTATTAATGACGTATCATTAATACTTAATTCGTCATTAACACGTCATTAGCAACTAATGACCATTAACATATATAATTAATAGCTAAAATCATCATTAATATTTAATTGATGATAAATATCATCATTATCCTTTATTTAACATATATTAAATCTCTACTATTCGTATCTTTAACTTAAAAATATTTTCGACTCGTCAAACGAGCTCCGAAAAATTACAAATTAATTCCTTATACTTTTTATACTAAATGTGACATAATTTCATAATCACATCATTAAAACAGATCTTTTATACGTATAAACCTCCGACTTTGAAAAATAGCCGGAAATTAGAAAAATCTCAAAATTTCGTATTAAAATTCCGAAAAATTCTACGACACTTAATTTTCATCGTAGAATTCATTTCCATCATTATTTTCTTAATTAAAACTCATATACAGGGCCTTTTAATATATATATATATATATATATATATTTCGGCCCTTTTTCTAGAAATTAGGTTACATACCCAATTTCATTCTAATCACTTCCAAACATACTTATTTAATTTAGAAGCCTCAAATATAACATTATTACTTAATTAAATTGGAGAAAATTAAAACCCTAGTTCTTTAAACCTTCGAAAATTTCAACTTTAGGGTTTAGGTGATATATTTTCCTCCAATTTCACTTGTAATATTCTTAGATATAATTATAGAGATTACTTACATCAATACTTAATCAAATTATGCTTTGAATTAAAAATCCCTAATTTTAAAGCAAACTTTAATTTTCCAACTTCATTTAAATGAGCTTCAAAAATTCCAATCAATTCATCATAACCTTATTTCATCATTCTAAACTCAAATCCATCATCAATTTCATCATAAAAATTCATCATCAAAATTTCCCAATTTATAACCATAATATTTTGAAATTAATTAAAATTAGGGCAAGGGAAATTCTATCTCATTAAAACCATATATCATCATGCTCAATAACATCAATTAAGCACACATTGATCATCAATTCAAGCTTAGAACATCAAAATCAATTATTCCTATTTTTAGCCAAATTTTTCGGCTATATTGAAAAAAATAGGAAATTGATTATTTTCTTCTCAATTCAATTATCTAACATGCTCATAGGCATCATATGAGCTCATATAAATCATCAAATTGATCATAGAAGATCACATTCTAAAAGTCATAATTTTGGCCTAGGTTTTGGCCATTTCAAGAAAATAGAATAAAATAATTATGCTTGTTCAATTAAATAGTTTATCATGCTTATAATCACCATAGAAGCTCACTCAATCCATCACTTTAATCATAGGATCAAGGAATAAATTTTCAAATTTATTTCCATATTTTTCGAAAAATTTGAAATTAGGGCTAGGATAAATTTCTCAATAATTTAATGATAGAATTGTAATCTAAATCACTTATTTAACATCATACTTAAAGATCAAATCCATCCTTCGTCATATATAAGATTTTCGAATTTTTTTGAATAAATAGGAGAGATGGATTTGCATGCTCACACTTATGCTTCAAGCTTAATTAATAATAGATCTAACATTTTTAGATGATTTTAACTCTATCTTCTTTGATCACTTGAGCTTGATTCTTCCTTCTTTAATGGAGATTTGAGTGTGTGTGTCGAGTGTGTGTGAGTGTGTGTGTCTGCGTGAGTGTGGTGAGATGAGAGAGAGGTAGATGATAACTACATACTAACACACTTAATTAATATACATTGAACTTAGGTTACTTGCATGCTACTCATCCAACATACATAATCATTATGTTGGAAACATGGTGAGTTGTCACTAATTAATAAATAAAATATTAGGTATTAGTGTTAGAAATTAACACATGTTGTAATTTAATTTCTAACAATACAATATTAATTAAATAAATCCTTAAGTATTGTTAGGCAAGATTTAATTAGGAAATAATAATTAAGCTTATAATACAAGCTTTATTTCCTAGGAAAAATTATGCTTAATAACTTAGCTTAATTAATGAATTAAACATCTAATTAATTAATTAAACATTAAGCATATAAATCTCATCTTAATTGACCAATTAATTCACTAATTAATTAATCAATCACCAAATAAATAATCATTGAGGCTTTAATTAAAAAGCTCTCGATCTATAAAAATTTATTAGGGTTTCTCAAACCCTAATATAAGCTTCCTCTAAAAATTTTCGGAAATAAAATCCGAAAATTAATTAAATTGCCGGAGAAAATTCATAATTCCCGAGAAAATCTAATACTTCAAATATAGCACATATTTCTCAAATAATGCAAATATAATAGCACATAATCATAACATCTTCACTATTTCATTTCGGATTAACCGAAATGAAAATAGATCTTAAATTCGGCAAATTACGGCTACCGAAAAATTTTAATTGCCGAAACTTATTTTCTTTCTAAGTTCTCGCATTTTAAATCTTCTAATTAAATATCTTAATTACTTACTAAGATTAGTTACGAAAAAGCGGGGTATTACATTCTCTCCCCCTAAAAATAAATTTCGTCCCGAAATTTACTTACCTCAAAGAAAAAGCTCGGGATACTTCTCTTTCATTTTATCTTCGAGCTCCCACGTAGCTTTCTCTAGCCCGTGGTGTTTCCATTTACTTTTACTGAGGCGATCAATTTATTTCTTAACGGCTGGACCTTTCGATCCAAGATCACTTCTGGTTTCTTCTCATAACTGAGGTATGGTTCTAAAACCACTTCTTCTTGTCGAATAACATGCTTAGGATCGAACATGTATCAGTTCAACTGAGATACATGAAACACGTTACGCAAATTTCCAAAGCTTGGCGGAAATGCCAGCTTATATGCTACTTGATCAATCCTTTCTAGGATTTCATATGGTCCTATGTAACGCGGCTTAAGCTTTCCTTTTATGCCAAAACTATAAATTCCTCTCGAAGGCAAAACTTTTATAAACACTTTATCTCCTACTTCAAATTTTAATTCGGATCTTCAAGAATCTGTATAAGATTTTTGACGATCTTGCGGTTTTTTTTTTATTCGCTGCTTAATTTGGCAAACAATCTTGATTATTTCTTCTATAGCATCGGGCCCTAAAACTTTTCTTTTACTTATTTCATCCCAAAAAGCGGGGACCTACATTTTCTTCCATAAAGAGCTTCATAGGACGCTATGCCAATCGTCATCTGATAACTGTTGTTATATGCAAACTCAACGAGAGGCAAAACTTGCTCCCATTGGTTATCTCGATCTAATACAACAGTTCTGAGCATATCTTCTAAGATTTGAATTGTCCTTTCGGACTGGCCATCCGTCTGAGGATGAAAAGCAGTGCTAAAATTTAAATTAGTACCCATCTCACATTGAAAACTTCTCCAAAAATGGGAGATACATTTTGAATCTCGATCTGACGTGATCGAATTAGGTACTGAAACGTCCCGGCTTCCAAACTGACGGCTAGCCCCACAAACCATCACAAGTCCTTTCTAGCGTGTTTTGTCTTCCTGAGAAAACTTCCCAAGAGGTCACCCATCATAGAATATCTCTAGGTCAAGCACGCTTAACCTTGGACTTCTTTCACAATGAGCCCCAGAAAAGAAGATGCATCTTGATGGTATAAGTAGCCATATCAATTCCTTTAAGCTCTCCTCGAATATGTTGTCCCATTCCGACATATTTTTGGAATCCCTCTCGTTCGGGTGTGTTTCGATTTATTCCTATCCCCTTTTCTTTGAAGTCTTATCGGAGCCGCTCTTTATCCGTGCCTCTGCACCGGCGATCACTCCATGCTTCTGCCCCGGGCGTCATAGGTACACCATGCACAATTTCTCGAATATACAGCTGCGCTAACTTATCTGATCCATAGTTTCTGGAATTGGTATGAAATGAGCAGATTTCGCCAATCTGTCCACTATCACCCATATTACTGAATTTCTTTTCTTAGACTTAGATAACCTAGTTACAAAGTCCATCGTAATACCATCCCATTTTCATTCTGGAATTTCAAACGGCTGGAATTTTCCATAAGGCCGCTGATGTAAAGCCTTAACTTGCTGACAGGCTAAACATCGCTCTACAAATGAAGCTATATCTCGCTTCATTCCTTCCCACCAAAATTTATGTTTCAAGTCTTGATACATTTTGGTGTTTCCAGGATGAGCTGTATAAGGCGTTTCATGAGCTTCTCTCATGATCTCAGTTCTTAAATCTTCTTTATCTGGAACACAAATCCTTTCTTTAAATAGAAGAGTATTATTTCCAGCTCACGAAAATCTTCTGCTTTTTCTTTGCTGTAGTATCCCTCATTTTCATAACTAATCTTAGTAAATAATTAAGATAATTAACTAGAATATTTAAAATGCAAGAATTTAGTATGAAAATAAGTTCCGGCAGTTAAATTAATTCGGCAAATTTCTAAATTGCTGAATTTTGATAATTTAAGGTTTATTTTCGTTTCGGTTAATCCGAAATGAAATATTAAAGGTGTTTATGATTATGTGCTATTAAATTTGCATTATATGTGAAATATGTGCCATTTTTGAAGTATTTGATTTTCTAGGGATTTATGAATTTTCTCCGGCAATTTATTTAATTTTCGGATTTTAATTCCGAAAATTTTTAAAGGAAGTTTATATTAGGGTTTGAGAAACCCTAATAAATTTATATGTATCGAGAGCTTTTTAATTAAAGCCTCTATGATTATTTATTTGATGAATGATCAATTAATTAGAGAATTAATTGATCCATTAAAATGAGATTTTTATGCTTAATGTTTAATTAATTAATTTGATGTTTAATTAATTAATTAAGTTAATATATTAAGCATAATTTTTCCTAGGAAATAAAGCTTATGGTATAAGCTTAATTATTATTTCCTAGTTAAATCTTGATTGTTAATAATTAATGATTAATTTAGTTATTAATCTAAGATTAGTAATTAAATTAGCACATGATAAATAACTAACACTAATACCTATTATTTAATTGCTAAATTGGTGCCACCTAAGCTTGTCCCCAACATAATGATGAAGGATGTTGGGTGACTAAGCATGTAAGTTAGCAAGATTCAATGTATTTTTGTTAGATAAGTTAGTATTTAATTAATGCATCTCTCATCTCTCCTATCTCTCATTTCTCACGCAAAGAAACAAAAAAACACACACGCACACACACACTCAAACACACACAAAAAACGCACATTACAGAGCACACACACACACACAATTGAGGAGAAGGAATTAAGATTGGTTGATCAAAGAAAGTAGTGCTATAATCTTCTAAAAAGGTAAGATCTCTCATTAGTTAAGGGAAAAACTCAAGTTTAAGCATGAAATTCTATTTATTTTATTTTTTTTTAATTTTCGAAATTTATATATATGATAGAGAATGAATTTGATCTTCAAGTATGATGATTAGGGAGTAATTTAGATTACATTTATATGATTTAATCATTGAGAAATCAATCCTAGCATCAATTCTTATTTTTCGAAATATATATGAAATAAATTAGAAAATTTATTTCTTTGATCCTATGGTTGAATTGATGATTATGATGCACTTCTATGATGATCATAAGCATGTTGGATAGTAGGATTGATCAATATTTGATTGATTGTGTTACGTTTAAAAATAGTCGAAGGTTTTGGCCATAAATAGAAATTTTTGATTTTGATGCTCTATACTTGATTTGATGATCAATGTGGATTTAGATGATGTTAATAAGCATGTTTATGTATTGAGTTAAATGTTTGAAGCATAATTGTTTCAAATTGTGGAAATTTCGAAATATCTAGGGTTTGAAATTGGAGCTCTTTGATTTAGATGTTAAATGATGAAATTGATGATATAATTGAGCTCATAATATTTAATTAAGTATGTGAGAATTTTGTTAGAATTTTTAGAGCTCAATTTCATAATTTTAAGAATTTTCAGCATTTAAAAATAAATTAAAAATAATTATTTAGAGCTTAAATTGATTAATTGAGATTATAATTAATCTCTAGAATATTAATTATACATGTTGAAATTTGAAATGGATAAAAATAAATAAATGTACCCTATTTATCATAAGGGCCGAATATATATATATATATATATTAGGGTTTTTATTTTTATCCAATCAAATTAAGTGATTAAGCTATAAATATAGCTTATTAATTAAATTAACATGATTGGAAGTGATTAGAATGAAATTTGGATTTTAATTCTTAATTTATCAAAAGGACAGAAATATATATGTACAATAAAGCCATGTATTTGATTTTTAATGAAGAAAATAATGATAGAAATGGAATCTACGTTAAAAATTAAGTGACGTAGAATTTTTCGGAAATTTAATACAAAGTTTGAAATTTAGAGTTTCTAGAGTTTAAATTGCTGGATTAAGTCAGCTGGATCCAGCCAGCTTGATTTACTCAGCTGAACTCAGTCAGCTGGATTTACCCAGCTGGACCCAGTCAGCTGGATTTACTCAGCTGGATTTACCCAATTTGGACCCACAGTGGATTTACCCAATGATCCCATTCAAATTGGATTTACTCGGTGGATTTACCTGTTGGACCGTACACTGGATTTACTGTTGAACTCGATCACTGGATTTACCAGCTGGACCCGGTCAGCTGGATTTACTCAAATTGGATTTACCCAATGGACCTAGTCATTGGATTTACCCAAATTGAACCCACAATTGGATTAACTCATTGGTCCAATGACTCGGTTTTCCGGCTCGGTTTTCCGGCCATTTCCGGTTTTCCAGCTAGCTCAGTTCTCCAGATAACTCAGTTTTTTCCAGCTAACTTGATTTTCCAGTCAGCTTGATTTATCCAGCTGATCTTTGCTCAATTTATTTTCAGTTGTTTCTTTCGTAAACTCAAAAGTTAAAATGTTAGCTATTTTTCCTAATGATACGTTAATGATGAGTTTAAGTATTAATGATATGATAAGCTTAAGTGGTTAATGATGAAATATGTGATTATAAGTTTTTAAATGTGTCCTAAAGTTATAATCGATTAATTATCGATTAAGAAATTAAGTAAGAAAGAAAAAGAAATTAGAAAAGTTTAGTTTCTAATTGCCGAGAGAAAAATCCTAGAAAAGTAGGATTAAAGAAGAAAATATTAAATATAGCAGCAGTATTCCTTATTTTAATATTTAAACTTTTCTCGCTCTGATATTTAAATTAATTCTTAAATTGAAGGATTGAGCGGAATCATAAATTAAGGAAAAGCCGAGAAGTAAGCTAGTAGATAAAGTCGCCAGTTCAGGTGGGCTTTCTGAACTAAAGAAATAAAGAATGTAATATTATGATTATATATACGTGTGATGATTTTTAAAGTGATTGACTTGCCAATTTTTGAAGTTTTTGTATGATACCCTCTATCAAGGAAAGACGAATTCGGTCCTACTTAAGGTGGGATTTGTGTACACTATGTTGTAATCGGGAGCCTTCCTTTTTGGTGGGACGATTACAAGTGTTTGAGAAGGAGGCCTACTTCTCAACACTCAAAAGTTATAGTAGATGTGGTACATACATAAAAAGTATTTTGATCCAAATACTTATATGAAAGAAAAAGGTTTTGGCAAGCACATGTTTGTTTTTAAGTATTTATAAATACTTGTGCTATGCTTTATGGCAAGTTATCAATCTATAGCTCTAAGCAGCAGTTTTCAATTATTTTTGGCATGTGTCCACTGAGTGCGAATGTACTCAGCCCTGCATATTATTTCTAAAATGTGCAGGTTAGCTTGGATGGGAAAAGAGTGTGCTGGGCGGACTTTTGTTGTTGACCTTTTGAGATTTTTGTTGATATTGAGCAGGGTTATATGTCTTCATACATATAACCAAAGATGTGTTATGTTTTTCCGCTGCAACACTCTGAACTTATTCAGTAACTGTTGTCCTATTATGATGATTGAAACTATGACTTGATAAACTTTGTTTCCGTTGCTAAAACTCTGATACGAGATGGTGTTGTATTTTGACCATTCTCGTTATTTTGATTTTGAACTTGATCAATAAATTATTATTGATGCCGCTGTTTGATATTTGATTCAGCTTGAGTTTGCCTTGAAAGTATGATTCATTGTATGATTGATTTTGTTGGATAACTGGGTCGTTATCTTGTTCTTTGGTTAATCATAAATTGTGTACGTCATGGGACCCACCGGCTTGGTCATCTTCATTCTAAGTCGGGCTACGACAGAGTGGTATCAGAGCAGCTTGTCTGCTCTAAATCTAAGAAAATTTTTCTCTTGAGTCTAGTCTAGACTTGAATCTCTAGACTAGTTAAGTCTTAAACAACAAAAGTCCAGCACCTCATCTCATCCGGCAAAGTCAGGTACGCATTTAAAAGTTTTCTAATGTTTAAAAGTTTGAAGTTTGAATTAAGTTGAATTTATTTGATATATATATTATGTTTATGTTATATGTGAATTTAGTGTTGTTGTTGTGAGATTGTGTTTTGATGAGGTTGTTTTGTGACGACGTTAGTAAGCGAGATGATGGAACAATTATGCAAACAAGTTGGTTGTTTATCTTTGGAAAGTAATGTGAGCTTGGTACCACCTTTGGGAAGCGATATTGAGTAGGTGGAGATTGTGGATTCGTGGAAACGTTTTTTTTAGTCTCAGTGTGATTAATTTTAAAATTTTTCTTATATAGGATGGCAGCGCCGTCTGGCAGCAATGCAATGGAGGAATTTCGACATATCAGAATGAGTTATCGGGAGACCTTAGCTGAGTTCCTAGCTCGATATCATCGTGTCTGGATGGAGATATGCGAGACAGGTATCTCGGGTGTGCATGGTATCATACGACTGGTTCCTCTTCTTCCAGAGGAATGGCAGGAGTGGGCAGCTTCGCTGGTGTCACGATTTGTGACAAAGCAGTACTGGGACGACAACCTTTATGGTGATTGCCGAGGTTTCATTGCAGAGATCAGCTCTCGTTTTATGTGTTATGCAGTGCCATCTCCAGGACCCTACTGTCCACCTTCCAGTTTCACCGAGGAGGGTCTCTTAGCTGAGTTTTTGCCACAGGATGATCATGTCCCGTTCATGGTTCCTCCTGTTAATCCTGAGCCGGTTTATGACCCTTTGACTTCCTACTTTGGTGTTGACCAAAGTGCTTTTATTTCACAGCCTACCTCCCCGTCAGTTGGTATTGCTTCACCCACACCACTGACAGATACTTTAGCATTAGTTCCTGTTCCTTCTACTTCGGATTACTACCCAGCACCTCCGCTAGAGGTAGCTCCTTTTTATCAGTCTATGGATATTCCTCATACTTTTGAGCCCTCTGATCTCCAGCCTTTCTACTACCCTGAGCCTCAGTGCTTAGACGAGGCCAGCTCGTCGAAGCCACGCCGTGACGACTCTGACGAGGATGACGAAGACGACCCGGCTGCAGAGGTTACTCTTGGATGGTCTGACCTTCGTCGTATCCCATTTAGTGAGTTAGGCTTCGAGGCTAGTTTCCAGCCGTCGGCGGGTGCCGATGTTACCAGAGAGATTCCGCTCACGTTGGAGGGAGACGTGAGAGCTGAGAGTGAGGGTGAGAGTTCGAGTTTCGAGAGTATGACCTCAGAGGAGGATCCAGAAGAGGATCCAGAGGAGGACCCGTCCGAGTAGAGTTGTGATCTTTTGATAATGTTTACAATGTTTATATATGTATGAAGTATGACGATAATGATGATGTAAATATGTGTGTATGTAAATATCTGATGCATAATATGGTTAGCTAGATCGGTAACGGAGTAGTAGTCCGTACCGCTAATGATATATTTTGTGTGATGTTAGGACATCACAGATGACATAGGGATAATTTTTGCTGTAAATAAATCCCTTATTTTGAAAAGACCTCTAAGAGGCAATTTTCCATATATGAAGAAAAATGACCAAAGCGGTCATTTAAATTAAGTTGTTGCCTCTTTAAAATGTTTAAGAAACATGTGAAGTTATGATGTTCTATGAGAAAAGAAAAGTATGAATGAAAATAAGTAAGAAGATGAAGTAAAGAAGGAAAGAATTTTATGAAAGTAAGTTAAAAATGAAAGAAGAAAAGATCTCTTTAGAAATTAAAGTTGAGCTATTAAAGACAGATAAATTATTTGATCAATTCAAGTTATAATGAAGGAAAGTTAAGAGATGGGATAAAAGTATAAAGTAAAGAATGTTATGGAAATAATATTTCTTTAGATGATAAAGAAAGAAGAAAAATGGTTCTATTAATTGTTTATATAAATGTTAAATTTATAAGTTAAATATCCCGTCGTCTTTAAGAAAAGTTGTGGAAAACCGAGTGCTTTAATAATAATTGCCAAGTTAAGAAAGGATATGAAATTAAGTTATGTTACTATTATGTGACTATTAAGTAAAGTTATGCAAGTGATTATGTTATGATATGATATGATATGAAATTCTTGAATGATGAGTTTCAAGATTTAATTATTTGCTTTGTGAAGAAATTGCTTATGCAATAAAGAATAAGATGAAAAATGTTAAAATGAAAAGTTTGAAATAAATAAAGTTATTTCTTGATGATTTTATATTTTCTTAAAATCAGAATGCCTCGTAGAAGAAAAAATAGGGTAGAAGAAGAAGAACAACAACAAGAAGATCCTACCCCACCTCCTCACCGAGAGGAGAATTGAAGAACTTTTTCTTCGACAAAATCCCCCAACTTTTGACGGAAGAGGAAATCCGTCGAGGCGTAAGAATGGATTCGTGCTCTAGAGAGAATCTTTAAGTTTCTTCGATGTGACGACCGTGAACGTCTCACATGTATGTCATATCGCCTTAAAGGATCCGAGACTGCGGTGGAAAGCTCGCCAAAAGACTTATACTCCGTAGCAACTTGAAAACCTTACTTGGGAGCAATTCAAAGAAGCTCTTTTTGAAAAGTATATTCCGAGAAGTTATCGTAAACAAAAAGAAAATGAGTTTGCAAATCTCAAGCAAGGAAAGAAGACGGTGTCAGAATATGACCGTAAATTTTATGATTTAGCTCGTTTTGCCCCCGATGAGGTTGATTCGGATGAGAAGATGTCCGAGCTTTTCGTGCCGGACTTAGGCAAGATATAAGAGTGGTCTTAGCAAGTCAAAGTGCTATGACCTATGCGGAAGCCTTAAACCGAGCATTAGATATGGAGTCCGGCTATGCACCAGAGAAATCGCTCGTATTCCAGACTTTCCCCAATTCAATCCCCATCGGTACGTTAAACCGCAATTTTCACACCAAAGCCAGATTCAAAAAGGAAAAAGAAAATGGAATGCCGGAAATCAACCTAACAAGAAGCCATGGTATGGGCGAGTCGGCGAAGAATCGACCCAAGGAAAGTTTAAAGTTCATTTTGTTGGTCAAGGAAGTTCGTCTCGTAGACAACAAGGAATTTCTCGCATGTCCCAAGTGTGGAAAGATGCACTGTGGAATTTGCAGAAAGCGTGAAGTAATAATTGTTATGCATGTGGGCAACCGTGGCATTATTCTTATCGATGCTCAAATAGGCGACAAAGCAAGTGGATCAAAGTGGCTTAAAGCCTAATCAAGATCGGGGCCTCCGCATTTAAAGGTCATTGAAGGAGTCCCACAGACGCAGCAGCGTCCGCGCCAAGTGCCTCGCCCTCAGCAGCAGCAGCAGCCAAAGAAGCAGCAAACCCTGCAGCAAGATCGGCAGCATCATCAGAGAATTTTTGCTCTTGAGCAGAAAGCAAGTGTCAAGGATCAGGGCAATCTGACAGGTATGGGTCAGATTAATGATGTACCTGTTATAATTCTTTTTGATACCGGTGCATCACATTCTTTTATATCAAATGCATGCGTAGATACTCTTGGCCTTAAAATAGAGAAAGCTAATCAGAACTTAAGAGTATCAACCCCGATAGGTAAATCTACCTCAGTTACGCATGTTTGCCCTAATCTAGAATTTGAGATTGGTTCCCTTAGATGTCAGCCAAGACCCTCAATCTAATTCAAATGTGGGACGTAGACATTATTTTGGGAATGGATTGGTTAACCGAAAATTTTGCTACCATTCGGTGTAAGCAAAGACAGATTTCTTTTCATGCCCCTGGAAAAGAACCAACACTATTCTTCGGAATAGAGAGAAGCAAGAGAGGAATGCCGATTATTTCGGCAATTCAAGCAAGAAGACTGTTGAGAAGAAAAGATGTGCAAGTATATCTTGTTTATCTCAACAAAGATGAAAACCAAGAGAAGAAAATTGATGATGTAGCAGTAGTCCGAGAATTTAAGGATGTTTTTCCTGAAGTTTTGCCAGGATTACCATCAGATAGGCAATTGGAGTTTACCATTGATCTTGAACCTGGTTCAGCCCCAATATCAAAGGCGCCGTATAGAATGGCCCCGAAAGAATTGCAAGAATTGAAGATCCAGTTGCAAGAGTTGCTTGATCTTGGTTTTATCCCACCTAGTGTTTCCCCGTGGGGAGCACCAATTTTACTTGTCAAGAAGAAAGATGGTAGTCTAAGAATGTGTATAGATTACCGAGAATTAAACAAGTTGACATTAAAGAACAAGTATCCTTTGCCAAGGATAGATGATTTGTGTGATCAGCTCAAAGGAGCCAGTGTATTCTCAAAGATTGATTTAAAATACAAGCTATCATCGCTGAAAATTCGTCAAGGAGATATTCCAAAAACTGCTTTTCGAACGAGATACGGCCATTATGAGTTTATAGTAATGCCGTTTGGATTAACAAATGCTCCGGCGGTATTCATGGATCTTATGAATCGAGTTTTTCATGAATTCTTGGATAGATTTGTCATAGTCTTTATTGACGACATTCTTGTGTATTCAAGAAGTGGGCAGGAGCATGAAGAACATCTCAGAATTGTATTAGAAACGTTAAGATCGAAAGTTGTATGCCAAATTCGCAAGTGTGAATTTTGGCTGAAAGAAGTAAATTTCCTCGGACATGTTGTTTCTTCCGAAGGAATTAAAGTAGACAATTCTAAAGTGCAAGCAGTTCAAGAATGGAAATCTCCAAAGTCACCCCATGAGATTCATAGTTTCTTGGGTCTAGCAGGTTACTATCGGAGATTCATTGAAGGATTCTCAAAGATAGCAAGGCCAATGACCCAACTTTTGAAGAAAGAATTGAAGTTTAAATGGTCTCTTGAATGCGAAGAAAGTTTTCAAGATCTTAAGAAGAAACTAACCACCGCTCCAGTTCTAATAGTGCCAGAAGCAGACAAAGATTTTACCGTTTATACGGATGCATCAAAGAATGGATTGGGTTGTGTCATGATGCAAGATGGCAGAGTTATTGCTTATGCGTCACGACAACTCAGACCTCATGAGGAGAATTACCCAACTCATGATTTAGAGTTAGCAGCAGTTGTGCATGCTTTAAAAATTTTGAGACATCATCTTTATGGAGCCAAGTGTGAGATCTTTTCAGATCATAAGAGCCTCAAATATTTTTTCGAGCAAAAAGAGTTGAATATGAGGCAAAGAAGATGGCTTGAGTTGGTAAAGGACTACGATTGCAAAATTTCCTATCATCCAGGAAAAGAGAACGTAGTAGCCGATGCTTTGAGTAGAAAGAGCATAACTGAGTTAGGATTTCTGCTCACTCAAGAAAAAGAGCTTATTAAAAGTTTCGAAAAGTTAAGAATTGAAGTGGTTCTACCACCTCAAACTACAGAGCAAATAATTGCAGCTTTGAAAATAACTCCAGATTTGAAGATGAGAATTTCAGATGCTCAAAGAAAAGATGAGAAGTTAGAGAATTTGAGACTCAAGATTCGCCAAGGAGAAGCGGAAAATTTTCATGAAGCTGGAGATAACACTCTCCTGTTTAAAGAAAGGATTTGCGTTACAGATAAAGAAAATTTAAGAGTCGAGATCATGAGAGAAGCTCATGAAACGCCTTATACAGCTTATCCTGGAAGCACCAAAATGTATCAAGATTTAAAGCAGAAATTTTGGTGGAAAGGAATGAAGCGAGATATAGCTTCATTTGTAGAGCGATGTTTAGCGTGTCAGCAAGTTAAGGCTTTACATCAACGACCTTATGGAAAGCTCCAGCCGTTGGAAACTCCGGAATGGAAATGGGATGGTATTACAATGGTTTTTGTAACCCAATTACCAAAGTCTAAGAAAGGAAATACAGCCATATGGGTAATAGTGGATAGATTGACAAAATCTGCTCACTTTATACCAATTCCAGAAACATATGGAGCAGATAAATTAGCCCAGCTGTACGTTCGAGAGATCGTGCATCTGCGCGGTGTGCCCAAGTCGATCACTTCAGACCGAGATTCAAAGTTTACTTCTCGCTTTTGGAGAAGTTTACAAAGTGAGATGGGTACCAAATTAAATTTCAGCACTGCATTTCATCCTCAGACGGATGGTCTGTCTGAAAGGACAATTCAAATTCTGGAAGATATGCTTAGAACTGTTGTGTTAGATCAAGGTAACCAATGGGAGCAAGTTTTGCCTCTCGTTGAGTTTGCATACAACAAAAGTTATCAAATGACAATTGGCATGGCGCCCTATGAAGCTCTTTATGGAAGAAAATGTAGGTCACCGCTTTATTGGGATGAAGTGGGTGAAAGAAAAGTTTTAGGGCCCGATGCTGTTGAAGAGATGATCAAAATTGTCCGTCAAATCAAGCAACGAATTAAAGAAGCGCAAGATCGTCAAAAATCCTATGCAGATTCTCGAAGATCTGAATTAGAGTTTGAAGTGGGAGATAAAGTATTCCTAAAAGTTTCGCCTTCGAGGGGAATTTATAGATTTGGCGTAAAAGGAAAGCTTAAGCCACGTTACATAGGACCATATGAAATCCTGGAAAGGATTGGTCAAGTAGCGTATAAGCTAGCTTTACCACCAAGTTTTGGAAATTCGCATAACGTGTTTCATGTATCCCAGTTGCGCCGATACATGTTCGACCCTAAGCACGTTATTCGGCAAGAAGAAGTAGTCCTCAAACCAGACCCCAGTTATGAGGAGAAACCAGAAGCGATCTTGGATCGAAAGGTCCAGCAGTTAAGAAATAAATCGATCGCCTCAGTAAAGGTTAAGTGGAGTCACCACGGGTTAGAGGAAACTACATGGGAGATTGAAGATAAGATGAAAGAGAAGTATCCCGAGCTTTTCCTTTGAGGTAATCAAATTTCGGGACGAAATTTATTTTTAGGGGGAGAGAATGTAGTTTCCCGCATTTTCATAACTAATCTTAGTAAATAATTAAGATAATTAACTAGAATATTTAAAATGCAAGAATTTAGTATGAAAATATGTTCCGGCAGTTAAATTAATTCGGCAGCCCTAAATTGCTGAATTTTGATAATTTAAGTTTTATTTTCGTTTCGGTTAATCCGAAATGAAATATTAAAGGTGTTTATGATTATGTGCTATTATATTTGCATTATATGTGAAATATGTGCCATTTTTGAAGTATTTGATTTTCTAGGGATTTATGAATTTTCTCCGGCAATTTATTTAATTTTCGGATTTTAATTCCGAAAATTTTTAAAGGAAGTTTATATTAGGGTTTGAGAAACCCTAATAAATTTATATGTATCGAGAGCTTTTTAATTAAAGCCTCTATGATTATTTATTTGATGAATGATCAATTAATTAGAGAATTAATTGATCCATTAAAATGAGATTTTTATGCTTAATGTTTAATTAATTAATTTGATGTTTAATTAATTAATTAAGTTAATATATTAAGCATAATTTTTCCTAGGAAATAAAGCTTATGGTATAAGCTTAATTATTATTTCCTAGTTAAATCTTGATTGTTAATAATTAATGATTAATTTAGTTATTAATCTAAGATTAGTAATTAAATTAGCACATGATAAATAACTAACACTAATACCTATTATTTAATTGCTAAATTGGTGCCACCTAAGCTTGTCCCCAACATAATGATGAAGGATGTTGGAAGACTAAGCATGTAAGTTAGCAAGATTCAATGTATTTTTGTTAGATAAGTTAGTATTTAATTAATGCATCTCTCATCTCTCCTATCTCTCATTTCTCACGCAAAGAACAAAAAAAAACACACGCACACACACACTCAAACACACACAAAAAATGCACATTACAGAGCACACACACACACAATTGAGGAGAAGGAATTAAGCTTAGTTGATCAAAGAAAGTAGTGCTATAATCTTCTAAAAAGGTTAGATCTCTCATTAGTTAAGGGAAAAACTCAAGTTTAAGCATGAAATTCTATTTATTTAATTTTTTTAATTTTTGAAATTTATATATATGATAGAGAATGAATTTGATCTTCAAGTATGATGATTAGGGAGTAATTTAGATTACATTTATATGATTTAATCATTGAGAAATCAATCCTAGCATCAATTCTTATTTTTCGAAATATATATGAAATAAATTAGAAAATTTATTTCTTTGATCCTATGGTTGAATTGATGATTATGATGAACTTCTATGATGACCCCAAGCCTGGATTAACTCAAATTAACTCGATCATTTGGATTTACCAATTGGACCTGGCCACTGATTTATCCACTAACCCAACACTGGATTTACTCAACTGAATTACTCACTGACCCACACTGGATTTACCCGGTTGAACCTACTACTGGATTAACTCGATGGGTCCTCAACAAGGCTTCCGTATAACTCAGCTTTTTTCCTGTGTAACTTGATTTTCCGGTCGGCCTTGATTTATCCAAATTGATCTTTGCTCAACTTGTTTTCAGTTGTTTCTTTCGTTAACTCAAAAGTTAAAATGTTAGCTATTTTTCCTAATGATACGTTAATGATGAGTTTAAGTATTAATGATATGATAAGCTTAAGTGGTTAATGATGAAATATGTGATTATAAGTTTTTAAATGTGTCCTGAAGTTATAATCGATTAATTATCGATTAAGAAATTAAGTAA